>OY754966.1:30833179-31433179 GCA_963576475.1 Molanna angustata
TTATTTTGATAATTGACGTGAATAAATATACTTCGTTGGCCAAAGATACGAGATCGTCGTAACATTCACATACTGTCATTACTTTATAAGATTATTTATAATCTCTATTCACCACAATATTTAAAAAATAACGTCTTTTTCTTGTCAAGTCACGGCCTATCCATTCGGTCTGCTGAACGTACTAAACTAGCTATCCCCATTCCAATACAGAAGTTTTCAGCTCTTCTTTTCAAGTACAATCAGCTAGACTATGGTATGGCCTAAGTGATGAAGTAACGTCATCTCAATCCATTCAAATATTTAAAAGTAAACTAAAAAAAACTTTATTTGTCAAATAGTTCCTGAATTCCTTCTATATCCTTCCGTAACCTCCTTTTCCTCATTGCTATGTGAGGTGTTATTTTTATTATTCTTTTTTTTTAAATCTCTTTTAATTTTTTTCTCTTTGTATTTTTTTCTTACTCCTTTATTTTATTTATTTTATCAATTTATTTCTCACTAAATAAGTATTGTACCAATTTAACTTATGTAGAGACTTCACGTTGCTCGGGTTGGTTGGAAGAAATTGCCTTATGGCAATAACCTGCCTTTGTACACATGTACATAAATTATATAAAT
The DNA here is from genome assembly GCA_963576475.1 of Molanna angustata. Taxonomy (NCBI): domain Eukaryota; kingdom Metazoa; phylum Arthropoda; class Insecta; order Trichoptera; family Molannidae; genus Molanna; species Molanna angustata. The sequence goes on from OY754966.1 coordinate 30,833,798, forward strand.
ATTCCGACGATATGCCTCTCACAAAACGAATAAATAAAAAAAAGTAACAGATAAACATAATTACAAAGATATTATTAACACTCTGTTTCATAATATGAAACATCTTGTTCAATAGTAGTACAATATTTGCACTGATAATGGTGGTACATAAAATTCTATTGCCACTATACGCTTTTTAGCATTTGACATCGAATACCCCAAAGTAAACTTGATTACTAGTGGCCCGCTCTCTACTCCTTATCTTATTACTATAAAGGGCCTATGAGATTACCTTATCGCTCATTCGTTTCCTACATTAATAGACGTCCATTGTATTGTATTCAAATAATTTTACTGTAAACGAAACGACAATGATACAATTTCGTTTTGATAATTTTGGATTCATTATTGTACTGCTTTCACACTAAAATCGATTGCTGAAACCAACATACACATATTATGCATAGTTTTTCGGCGAATAACTTGAGATTTTTAATCGTGAAGGGCGGCGATTTGCACATATACCAACCAACGAAAAAAAAATATGCCGCAGCCCACGTGATTTCTTAAGGCCCTTGTATACTTTGGGCATACGGATGTATACAAATATGTACACTAAATTAATTAAGTATGAAACACGAAAAAGTATTGTACATCACCAAGTCTGTGATACCTATACAGTATTTTTTCGTGAAGAAAATGTATAATTTAGAGGTATTTTTAAATCGCGAGAATAGCTATTAAAGTGGTAAAAAAAACTCAGGCGGTAGATATTCATATTCGCTTTTGATTGAAGTAAAAATTTACTCCATAGGACTTGTAGATTTTTAAGTTATTTACAATAAATGAGTGGGTTGTGGCTAACGCTAAACTCCTCACTAACAAGTCATTCTATGAAGTATTCAAATTTTGTATGGAAAATATTCAGCATTTTCATGAAATGAGTTTGTTACATTATTTTTTATTTAAATATTTTATTACGAAAACATGATAATTCTTCAATGCCATTTTATGAAAGCGAAGTGCATTTTTACCAATTTGACAGTAAAAAAATCAAATTTTAAGTTTTCTGAGCTTGGGGTCACTTTGAAATATTTGACAGTTACAAAAATGAGAAGCACTCTTCATATATCGTTCAAAATCTAATGGAGTCTAAGAAAGTATTAGATATAAATATTTGCAAAATTTGAAAAGAATCGAATGAGTACTTTAGTCTATAATCGATAAAGTAAAATAAACACGCCGTAAGTAGCATATAGCATAAAGCACACTGCACATAGCACACACACACAGATACATTGTGACAAAACTTTCAGAATACAGTCTCAGCATGATACTAGTTGATAATCTGCAATAAAAAAATACCCTTAAAATTTGCGAAATCATAACTACCCACTATATCCCCTTGGGTTAGTGAGGAGTAAAAATTTAATATAGTACTTTTTATTATATCAAAAGATCAAAATATTTATAGATAGTGTATGTACAAGGCAAAAAAAATGTACGCTTAATAATAGGTATGCATAAAATATAATATTTATGTTGAGATAAAAAATAAAGTATTTATGTTGACATAAAAAAAAATTGTAAACATAGGGGCAAAACTTGTTACTTTTATAAATATTATTGTATTGCCTCATTAACAATAAATCATTTGCGTATATGTATTTGTAAATATATTTCAATATTTGTAACATTGTAGGTCAGAGTAACGGTTTCCTTTGAGACTTTGCAGTCAACAATTCGTTTTCGGAAAACTCGTCAAAAGGTTTGTTTGATTTGTCAGTTGACATATCACAAATATATTTTTAAAATATCTCCCGTTATAACCCACCTAAAACGCTGTGTATGTGACCTAACGGGCAATATTGCACATGAGATGGAAAGAAAATTAAAAAATGCTGAATACAAATTCAACATGTAGACACACATTAAACGACAAATCTTCAAAACAATATTTTTTTTGTTAAATATTCTATTTTTATTACAAGAAAAGAATTTTTTTATATATTTTTTTAAATTAAATCAATTATTTGATTAACACTTCATCAAAAAATATATACATCTACAATCATTCATTCGATTCATTTAAAATTATATCAGAATCTTCATACATTTTTTAAGTAAAACGATTGTCTAATACTCATAAAAATATTAATCTTATATAATATTAATCGTTTATTGTTTAAAACTCTTTATGCACCGTATTTTTCCTTAAATTAATAAATAGTATTATACTTAAAATATGCAAAAGTAATACAATTTAGAAATTTGCTGTACCTAGGTTGTTTTAAATTGTGCTTTTTTCATAAATCAAAAGTGTATATATAAAAGTGTAATAACATAATTATAAATCAAAAGTGTTTTATAAATCAAAATTGACACATAAGACTGTTATACTTATTCTTTCTCTGATAAATAGCATTTTTTCGATATATTTTTAATTGTGATTTGGTTTAAAAACATCCCGGTATAAATAATGTAAATTATGGATCTAATATTTTAAGTTTGCATTTGTATACGCTTACAATATTAAAAATATCTATATTTTAAGTTTGCATTTGTATACGCTTACAATATTTAAAATATCTATTTGAAATATTTATAATATTAACAATTATATCAATACACATAATCTAAGCCTAATCCTATGATATTTATTTATTTATTTAATATTGCTTCTCGGGCAACTAACAGGTACTATGTAAATATTAATTTAACACGCACCCAATAACAAGTTGCCACATTCTGGAGACTTACGATATTTATCGTCTCACAGATCCAGACTGAAAACACAATTTAAAAACTGTGTCTCCATCGGGAATCGAACCCGGGACCTTTAGCTCAGAAATCAGATACCCAACCCACTGAGCCATGAAGGCCGACAATTGATATGTTAAGTAGGTATCTGAATGGGTGAACTATTCCCAATTGAAAGCTTGATGATGCATTTGTTGTATTTTATTTTGCACTTTTAAATAATTTACAATTTACGCATTGATCTGCTAATTATTTTGAGGAAGTGTATGTATAATGGTAATAAGTAACAGTAATAGTAAATCGGCCAGCGCCGTAAAAAAAATCTAAAATCTATTTGAAATATTTTCGTTAAATGACATTTGACACTACGCAGTAATTTTAAACCGCGCATCGATATCACTGATAAGCGATATCAGAGGATATTACCTCAGAAATAGTAAGTAATCAATGAATGTTATTTGTTATAGGAATAAATATGAAATATCATTCTTATGCTGAAGGTTTTTTAGTGTCGCTTAGTAATTCCTTTTTTTCAATTATTTATTTGAAAAATGAAATTGATTTTGGTTCTACATATATATTTTCCTTATATCAGGAATACCGTTTCGGCTTACTAGGCCCTTATCAACTAGTAAACACAGAATATATAGTTTACCAGTTGATAAGGGCCTTGTAAACGGTCGTCCTGATATAAGTAAAATATACATAATACATATATATTACGTAGAACCAAAATCAAGTTCGTTTGACTTTAAAAAAATATTTCATCATCTATAAAGAATATATAACATGAGTGAATTATATGTAATTAATGTAGCATGTTTAGGTAAATATCTACACACTTATAATATTATTATATTCATTCAGTGCACACGATTATAAAGCGTGCAACTGGAACTTACAATCCGGTTTAAGAACTCATTATACCTTCAAGTTATTTTTCTAAAAAATATTAAAGAGCGGAAATATTGCAGAAGAATGTCAATATAATTGAATAAATTGTTAATGCAAATACAAAATATTAATAAAACATAATTGACACAATATTCTCAGTTCGTTGAATTGTTTTAATTTATAATTTAAACTGTTACCATAAATTATAGAAAATATAGACAAAAAATCATAAAGGCAATATGACGCACAGCGATCAAAAATATATAAAAAATCAAAAAGTATAATAAGTATATAACGATTTTATTAAGAAAAGATATATATTTCCTACAACAATCAGTGTTTACAACTAAGAAAATAAAGAATGTGTAACGAGTATCTAATAATTGATCAAAATCTCGTCAGTCTGAATTCGAACCTAGAATGCCGATTTCAATATGATTGTAACAAGTACAAAAGCTTAAAAAGAGTGTCTTTTATATATATTATATCTAAAGTAATAAAGCAATCAAAATGTTAGTGTTTGTGTGTGTGTATGTGTGTGTGTGTGTGTGTGTTTGTCTCACGCCTTCTGAAAAACCAAGAGCATCTAAAAATCTAATTTATGTGCGAACGTGTACCTGTATACCTGATGCAGTGTCACGCTAAAAATAATGCGATAAAAATGCTGAATTTTAAAAATATTTAAATAATTATTTTTTTCATACAAAATTTTCCAAGTCGTATCTGTCAAAAAAGTGTACATTTTGCACGCAAATATCTGTTAGTTTAAAAGTTAGAAGTACGTATTTACACGAAGAAAATATATTTTCAAGTATAACTTAGCGTTTAAGTGAAAAACATGGTGAATATTTTGTATAATTATAATGTTTAACTTATTTTTAAAGTAAGCGTTTTGTACATAAACGCCGCCATTTTAATATCTTTTCATACAATATTTCATTTTCCTACCGAATGAATATGTTATTGAAAATAATAAACCTTTGAAATAAATGTAATTATGAAATAATAAAATGAAACACAAGACATTACAGCAAGTTTTAAGACATATATTGTAAAAATGTGTTTATTATTAGTAAAGATATAGGCATAATAAAATTGCATAATTTGTAAATAATATTTGATTTTTCTGACAATTTTCATTTTTATGGCATCGAACAAACCAATGTAGGTACCTACATATTCAAAGAAGTCTCAAACCATTTGATATTTTTAACGTATTGGAATGGTTACTATGGTAACGGAAAGATTCTGATATTCAAATAAAATTTGTTATGAATCGAATTTATTTAGAACATTGTTGTAGGTAGGTACCTACCTAATACTATTTACTTACAAATCAACAATATACTGATTTCCTATAGGAAAATTATTTTATTTATTTATTTATGTATGTATGAATGGATGCATGTATGCAATGTGCTCCTAAACCGTTTGTCCGATTACAATGAAACTTTGGTGAATTGTCGAGCGTGTGCCCGGGATGGTTTCTGGATTTAAACTTTTTTCTTATTCTTCTTCTTCTTCGTGTATTTGGTCATTTTAGCAATGAAAGCGGAATATCCTGGGAAACGAAGGTCCGACTGTCCCTCCATCTCTTCGCAGGTCTTCCAGGACGGTATTTGGATTTAAACTTTTTTCTTCTTCTTCTTCATCGTGTATTTGGTCATTTGACATATGAAGTTGGAGTATTCTGGGAGAAGAAGGTCCAACTGTCCTTCCATCTCTTCACAGTTCTTCCAGGACGGGTTCTGCATATAAACTTTTTTCTTCGTTTTCTTCGTCGTGTATTTGGTCATCTTACCTATGAAGATGAACTATCCTGGAAGAAGAAAGTCCAATTTTCCTTTCATCTCTTCGCAGGTTTCTGGATTTAAACTTTCTTCTTCTTTTCTTCTTCTTCTTCGTCGTGTATTTGGTCATTTTACCTATGAAGGTGGTCTAACCTGGAAGAAAGAGGTCCAATTGTCCTTCCATTTCTTCGCAGGTTTCTTCTTCTTCGTGTATTTTTGGTCATTTTACCTATGAAGTTGGAGAATCCTGAGAGAAGAAGGTCCAACTGTTCTTCCAACTCTTCGCGAGTCTTCCAAGACGGTTTTTGGATATAAACTTTTTACTTCTTCTTCTTTTTCTTCTTCATCGTGCATTTGGTCATTTTACCTATGAAGGTGGACTATCCTGGGAGAAGAAGGTCCAATTTTCCTTCCATATCTTCGCAGGTATCTGGATTTAAACTATTTTCTTCTTCTTCTACGTCATTTTACCTTTAACGGTGGAGTATCCTGTGAAAAGGAGGTCCTTTCATCTCTTCGCGGTTCTTCCAGGATGGTTTCTGGATTTAAACTTTTCTTAACCGACTGAAGGGACGGGATGTAATGAAGGGAAGGGATGCACTAAAGGGCCTGAAGGGACGGGAGGTACTGAAGGGCCTGATTGGAAGGGACGCAATGATGGATTGAAGGGACGGGAGGTACTGAAGAGACGGGAGGTTCTGAAGGGTCTGAAGCGACGGTTCATGGAGTCTAATTCATTTTCTTCTTAATTTTATGTAGACCTTACAGTTTTTACAAAAAATATTTACTTTAGTCTTTTTCTTCGTTTTTTTATTTAATGTAGAACTTGGGTGAATTTTATACAAACTCTTTCCTATAGATTAATCTTCTTCTTCTTTTATGAAGACCTTTTAGTCAGTTTTTATACAATCTATTTCCAATAGTCTAATTCTTCTATTTTATGTATTTTGTTCTTATTTTATGTAGACCATTGGGATTTTTTATACAAACTATTTTTTATCGTCTTATACCTATTCTTCTCTTTTTTATTTAGACTTTTGGGTTAGTTTTAAGTCTAATAGTCTATTGTGCAGAAATATTATTAACGATATGTACACTTGATGAAAACACATATGTAAAAACGAATGGGATGTGGGATGTAACGATGTAACCTGCACTAGAATCTTTTCAATACTTTTGTTTAATCAAATTTAAACCATTTATATCATCCTATTTTGAATAATTTTCAACACCTACATATTTGACTTCGTTGACAATATTTAAAGAATGGGGGTTGTGGCCATTACTGAACTCTTCACAACGTTTATATTCAAATTATTTACCATAGTTTAAGTCTTCTTCTTCTTCGTTAATGTAGAATTTTGTGTCAATTTTAAGTTTATCAGTCTAATTGTGCAAAAATATAATGCACACTTGATGAAAAAATATAAAAAACGAATGGGATGTGACCAACACTGGATCTTTTCAGTACATTTGTTTAATCAAATTTTAACCACATCCCAATATCCAAAATTACTAAATTTTCAATAGGTACATATTAGAATTTGTTTTCGATGACAATATTTAAAAATGGGGGTTGTGGCCAAACCAATCTCTTTACAACGTTGATGAACAGTCATATTTAAAACCATTTCGCATAGTCCATGCGTGCAGAAATTGTATATTATACTTCATTCACACTTTATAACAATATATTAAAAATAATGGGTTGTGGCCATCACTTGAACATTTTACAATCAAATTCAATCATATTTCAAACCACTTTTCTTAGTCCGATTTTGCAAAATAATTGGGTGACAATATTATAAAAACTATTGCTTTTTCCTTCACAATTTTACATTCTTGGCCAACGGCGGGACATAAAAGCTAGTTTAAAATAAAAAGATTATTTATATGTGTGCCTTTTGAAATAAAACAGCATCTTCGAAATTGCCTTTAATAAAATATAAGTACTTGTCTAAATAAAACTAGGGTTTCATATCAAAAATTTCCCTAAGACCTCATATATTATAATTTGACTATATTTTTTATTGCATATACGCAAACATTGGATTTTTTCCCTGTCGGGAGTCAAATGATATTTTTACTGACAATAATATCTCAATAGATACGAAGTTGGGATATTATAGAAGAACCAGGAACTCAGGCACCTACAGGACTTACGACCTGTCATCGGCTGGCGCATAAAGTGATCACGTAAACCAGCCGATGACAGGTCGTAAGCTCTGTAGGTGCCTGAGTTCCTGGTTCTTCTATAATGTCCCAACTTTGTCTCGATTGAGATGTTACTATCAATATTTTAATTTCATTCAAAGTATTATAAAAGGTATATTTTATTTGAATATCAATGAAAGAATACTTCAATATGGATGAATTCCACTGTCTTGAATTCCATTTAACTTGCGCAGACAAACTTTCCGAGTTCTATGAGGTGAAAAAAAAGGAAAATATGTAACTAATTTTATTAATAAAAATGCAAGTCTCAGTGGAAAAGGTTTGTAAATCAATTTATAATTACCAGTTTACACTTACCGTTGTATTTATACACAAAGGTACAGAGTGACGCGCGTAGAATAAATATTTCATACACTTTCTACTACAACTTTCTTTTACAAGTTTGACTTATCAACCCGTTCTCAAAAATCATCTTAGTGGGCATACGCGTACACATAATATACCTACCTACGTACGCATATATGTACATTAAATAAATGACCATCTATTAATAATACTTCATGAATATCATTATTTTTTCTGATAGCAAATGACGGTTGAACGAAAGTGATCTCTGTGTATAGCAAAAATGTAGTTTTTGCCACATGCGAGACACTCTTTACGAACGATAGCGAATTTGGCACTCTCGTCGTTACGAAATATCATAAATCGAGATAAACATAATTGACCACGCGGTTTTTATTGGAAAACTAAAAAAAGAACATCGGTTTGCGAGATTTTTGACAGCATAAAATTTTATCAAAATCGTCACGAGACACGCTTTTGAATGCGAAACATTTGAACGGATCATGGAAAAAATTATTCTGATATTTTGACACGTAGAAGGTTTGTCAAAATGTGTTTGATGTGAATCATGAGTAGGCACCTTCATACATACATAAGATATAACAAAAGATGACATAGTATTTGAGAACCACGTTTATACAAACTGATCGCAAATTAATTAAGAATGCATTTCAACGAAGGACATTACATATGTAGAACAACACAATAATTAAATACTTAAAAAAGAAATCAACTCTGTATATATTTATGTTATTAAAATTGCATCTTTGTAAATGTAGGTAGTTACACATATGGTTTTACTAAACGTATGTTTTTTTAGAATCAATTGTGTTATAAGTTATGGACTAATTGTAATTTAACTACAGATGGAAAATATATTACTGGTTCTAATATTGAATAATCATGTCATTAGTAATTATCGCATGAATATTATCAAATTACTTTACAGGTATTATTTTATTTTTATTTTTACCATAAAATCAGGCGTGATATAAGCGAAATAAATTTTGTATGAAATTTGTATGTATAGATATATAATAAGTATAGACAACTTATGACACTGTTTTTTTTGCGTACTTCAACAAACTTTTGATTGAGATTTAAAATATTTAGAAATACTTCAACAAACTTTTGATTGAGATTTAAAATATTTAGAAATAAAATAAAAAAATATTATTACGAAAAATATTTTAAGTAGATCCTTATGAACACAACATTGAGAAAGAAATTGTGTAGGTAATTATATGTGTACCTAACCATCTTTGGAAGCTTGAATTAGTTATAATTGTGCAACTTGATTAATGAATAATATTGATAACTTCGCCGAAATAGTTTTGTCTGTGTTTGTGATGAGATGACATACCTTGAGTCGAATTTGGTGCCGTCAAGTAAAGTGCCCACGTAGTGCATGGTTAGCATGTCCCCGTGTTTGGTCATGACCGAGCAGCCTTCTGGGACGCTGACCACGTCCACCTTGAGGCCCTCAACAGCCTTCTTGTCGCTGTCACCGCTCACGAACCCCCCGAACATCGCCAGCACCACCAGGATATAATACCAAGACATAGCGACAGGTTGTCTGTTTATTTCACGAATATTCCCAACTTTCAAAAAAGTAAGTATATATGTACTGGGAATGCAGCAGTGCACCGCTTTCAACCAACCAACCCGTCAACGCGACCCCAAAAACTGACTGCAATTCGCTTCAAGTTTTAAGTTAATGTAGTCCAACATCCACACAGATAACGGGTTATATGAACAGGAAAACGTATCGCCGTCGCGTTTTCCGCACCGCCACAGAAAGAGACAGCGCTACGCGACGTCTTTCCTTATAATTCACGCTGTTTGAAATGCCACGCTCGCCGTTGCTACCGAGAGAAGGAGTTATCGAGTGTCGTGTGTGAGGGAGAGAGAAAGTGAGACGCAATCAGTATATCAGTATAGTCATAGCCACGGTGGATCATACGTCGTGGTAATGAAACAGTGAAGATTGAAGTTTCGATGAAGTCTCTAATTGATAACCTTTAGTACCTACACATACATACTATGTAGGTACATACGTGAATTCTTCATCTTTATAAATATGTACATATTGAACATGCATTGCTTTATTTGGTAGTTACCTATAATGAGCTATCAACGTTGTCACTTAAAATAGTGACGAAATCTAACGTGTTGGTTCAACACCATTATATGATTATTTAATAACTTATTAATTTCTTCGTGAACGTTTCCTTTGAAAAGTATTACCGCAACTATTAATAAATTGATATTTCAAATGTCATATCAAAATTAATAATAAACAATTAGGTACCTATGTATAAGTATAAATTATATTGGCACTCCAAACATTCACGTTCGGTTTGGACAAATTTTATAATTTATTTTCATAATATTATTAATATAATACAACGCGTCTTTCTGTGAATAATACCTATGTCTTCGTGTGCCCCACACTCTGTTCTTCAATTAAGATCATCTTAGCTATATAATGTCTAAAGAACTTATTAAAAACTCAAGAGTCACCTTCGTACATCTGGTTTTACTGCGACATAAAGATTATAAAATTACTTACTTATTTTCACGATGAAAGAAAATTTGAAGTGGGGAGGTAAGTACCTAAATATACTTCAAATTTCAACGTAATATCACGGTATGACTGAAAATTTATTTAATAATTGTGTAGAGTCGGTATTATTGAATACAATCATCAAGTACAGACAGTTTATTAATATATATTTGATAAATTAAAATGAAACATTACTCAAAGATAATAATTTAAGTACCTACCTACTCAAAATTCATTGCATACAAAAGAAAAAAGTACTTAATTATTTTTCTCCGCTCATTTACTTTCTGTAAAAAAGAGTATTAAAAAAACATTAAATCAGGGATCATTATTTTATTTATTATAATAATAAGTGAGCGAAAGATCCAAGGTTCGATTTACGGTGGAGAAAAAGTTATTAATTGTGTTTTTATTTCTTTATTAATAACCGACAGTTTTTTTATACTAACTAAAACGAGTGGGTTGTGGCCAACATTAAATTGTCCACACCACAGTAAGTGTTCATTTTCTCTTATTGAAAGGTTGACAATATCTAAATGCATTTTTATGAAGAACATTTATATTAGATTCTTAAACAAATATAAGATACCCAGAAGAAAAAAGTTTTCACAATACACCATACACACAAAAACATTGTCACAAAACTCATAGTATGCACTATCTACATGATACCTGTTGAGAAATTCTAAGTTTAATTATATTACAAGCATGATGATCACGTATGGGACAATGTATCAATGTTGATGAGGCGATGTATATGTGTCAAGATAGAAGAATGCAGTGTTCAGTTCTCACTGCCTACCCCTTGACGAAGATATAAGTGCAAAATCAATTTGAAGTTGATAACTCAATTTTCCCATACAGAAGCAATTTTACTTCTGTTATATACATTTTTCATACAAATATAAAATTTATTTCACATTGATATGGCAGACCATAGATTATTTTCTTTAAATTTTGACAATCCTTGAATGTGTTTTATATGAGTGTATTTTTGTTGTATTAAAATTTCATACAGTATAAAAATATCTCGATTTTCCAGATCGTGAGAGCCGTTTGAAATTTGGTCAGATGAAATCATAGAGAAGAAATTAACAGATATCTATGGAAAACTATTCAGCTCTAGATCTTTGCACTTTACACATATGATGTTAATATTATGAAGTCGATCGGAGTTATAGTTTGGGCTTTAGAGAGGACACAAAAAGGATTATCAGTACCTACGCCGTACGCCATACGCCATACATACAAACACATCACGACGAAATTCACAGTGTGCACTCTCTACATGATACCCGTTGAGAAATTGATGTAAAAAAATACGCTTAAAAATTGTGAAATCATGACTCTCGACTATTCCATAGTGTGGAGAGTAAAAACAAAATTTTACGATAGTCAAACCAATAAACGTCAGGATCTGTGAGGCGATAAATATAATAAACGTTAAATTAATATTTGACGTAGTACCTGTTAGATCTCCAAGAAGGAATATAAATAAATTAACAAATAAATATAGAAAAACCAAGCAATTTTTACTTAATATGCAGTTCAATTCAATATTATGAATAGGGTATTGATAAACTAAATGTAGAAAAACCGTCTTCAAGAACAACTACAATAAAATATAAAAATGTACTAAAATGTGTAAAATAGTTGCCTTATTAAAATCACTTTAATTTGACATAAAACACAACACATATTATGACCAAAAAAAACATAGGTTGCAAAATATTTATTTACATCAAATCACCTTTTGAAGTTGGTCCCAAACATACATTTTATGTAAGTCACTCGACGAATCGTAGGTATAATGATTTTTTCTAATCAGAACTCGATGAAGTTTATATGTCCGATCACCTCTGAACCACTCCATTCGTATTGAAAGAGGAATAATTAAAATTGGATAATGTTGTAAATAATTAACATCGCTGATTAACTTTCTCCAATAGTTTACAGCCGTCACAGCCTTGTCGTTTGCAGCTAGTCTTCCAGCAGTTTCCATCTCCGCATATTCACATATTTACTAACGCCCGTCTGTTCAGGGTTTTCCAACTCTCGTATCGCTGTTGTTGTCTAACTTATATTCTCGCTTGATTTGAACAATTGGTTATCCCCAAATTTTCTCATGTTTTCTCATGGATGCCATAGGCGGTTAATCTGGTCAAACGGTGAAATCAAAACCCATATGATATACTTTTTTTAAATGAATATGTCCTTGTTAAACAAGTACATATACATCTTCCTACGCTCCCTAAACTAAGCATAAATTCTTGTGCTATAGGTGAACATAATCGGTCGAAACAGAATTCGAACTCGCGACCACTGGAATACTATCCCAATCGCTTTCCGCTCTGCCATCGACCCATTTAACCCACTTAACATATGAAGTTCTATAATATCTTAAGATATTAAATATCTACTACCACGAGAGATGCTCAGAAGAACTTGCATCCCTGGTCCCTTTTCCATCCATTCACAATAGAGTCACTCGTTTTACTCAATCTCATCACCCGTTTACAGTAAACCTTCAATTTACACGAACCAGTCGCTTTTCGAACTCTTTTAATAACACAGCAGCCCGGCTGTGGAACGATCTTCCCAATTATGTGTTTCCACCTTCTTACAACCCGGGCATTTTTAAAACCCGAATTAATATTTTCCTGAGCAGATTGCAAACCCTCCCCAACGCTACGTAGTACGTTTCTTCGGAAGAGTATAATGGACCACAATCCTAATATCTGGTGTCTCCTACGTAGCCATGTTAAAAAAAACACCATACGACAATTATATCCATGATATGGGTAATCATGTGGGTGTTGATTTCACAGTTTTACCGGACTTGCCCCCCAGATCTCGACCAAAGGGGAACAATCGGAAAAACGGTCCTTTCTATTATTAATGATAATAATAATAATGAACACTTCCTTGCACCCTGCGCAAGTGGCGAGTTTTTTGCCGTATGGCAATTTCTTTGAACAAACCAGTGTTTTCAGCCCAGAAAAGCAACATTTGCGTGAGAAATGAATTTGAATAAATTTCTCCTCTACTGGGAATCAAACCCAGGACGCCCGCACAGAAACCTAACGGTTTATCAACTGTGCCACGGTTATAATGTATCAATAATGATCAAAATCGGACGTCGTAAACAGTTATCGCTTAACATATATAAAAGAAAATAAAAATTCACGTCGAATAAACAACCACTTCGGTTTTGAAAGTCGCTTAAAAAATATATAAATCAATAGCAAATTTAATATAAAGTTGTGGAATTAAAATCAATCATCCACTCATTGTCAATTTAATTAGTTTCGACTGTGTCAACGGATTCTAACTAATAATAATTATCGCCATCATTACATTAAGCTCTGCAAAATAATATTTACTCTGGATGATTTCGGCATTACTTTTGATGCATCGTTATGACGATTGATGCCAAATAAAATAAACAATTTGTGATCGGTTGATGGACATATTATTAGAAGTAAAGCTCTTTGAAGACGCACATTGTTAATTGTGTGAATTGTTTATTTTTATTAAGTATTTTTTTATCCTTTACTGGGATGACTTGCGGAGAACGCAATTTATTTCATTGATATTAGGAAAACGAATTAACAGAATGTGAGATATTTTTTTAATCTTTTTACAGATGAAATGATACTAAAAATTATTAGATATATATGGCTCTTAGCTCTAAGTTATGCAATTTTCACATATTATGATATGAATAAGAAGACGATGTATATAGTATTAGAAGACACAATTTATCCATAGTACAACGTACGCCATACACACTGAAACAATACGAAGAAACTTATAATGTGTACTACATATACATACTACCTGTTGAAAATTAATTGAAAATATTTGCATATTTTTTTTAAATCATAACACTCCTCTATTAGATTAAAAATATAAATTATTAATATTTTTATTAAAATGAACTGAATTATTTTCGATTGTAACTTTTGAAAAAAAAAAAACAAAATGAATGAAAAGCATGTTGGAAGATAGAAATCGCATTAAATTAATAAATTTGTTGGTGTAGAAATTCAGCGCCTCACTCATAACTCAATTTTCATAATAATCCACCACTATGTAGAATCGTTTCAATGCCATATTGTTACAACTCAAGAAAAAAACTCCTGTCCAATTATTTTACTAAATTTCCAAAGTAATACTTACTTTCTTCTTCTTTATTTTTTCTTTTTTCAATAGATTTACTACTTGTTTCTATAGGAATTATGGTGTGGTCTTGGGACGTCCAACATATTGAAAATAGAGTTTAAACACATTCAATAATACTTAGTAGTGAAATTAAGCTTTCTGCACTCCTTCTCCATGTGAAATTTAACTATGCCAAATCTCACTCCTCAGTGCGAGCAGTTTGCGTAAAAAGGGATCCGAAGTTGTTGATTTCGTTATTAATATATAATTGTACAAGTAAAATCTAATATAGAGTATACAAGTAAAATCTAACTAGATTGATAATTCTAAGGGTTCTATTACAGGAGTTATTTAAGAATAATGTAAGAAAAAGTTGAGGTCCCGTAAGCAGTATTTTCGTAGCACGGGACCTTACCTTTTTCTTAATTTTTTTTCAAATAACTTAATTTTCATTACCCTTTTAATAGGATGATCGTGTCACCTTGTGGTTGTTCAAATGATAACAAAAAATAATAAACACTTTCTTGCGGAAGTACCAAGTTTATTGCCGTATGGTAATTTCTTCCAAGTAACCAATGTTTCCAGTTCAATAAAAAAAAAATTGCTTGAGAAAATAATTTAAATAAATTTCTCCTCTGCTGGGGATCAAACCCAGGACGCTCGCACAATGTATAAATAAAGGTTCGATAGTGCAATGTAAAAATTGGAAAACATAAAATAATTCATCAAATAATGAAAATATGACCTTCAGAAGCCACGGTACTCAGTTCCGAGAAGAACGATCGAATTTAATTGTATAATTTTCGCCAAACATTTTGAACGAGCTCCCGGTTGCGCGGGGCGCAAATTTATGCCTTTTTGCTTCATAGCTTTACAAACCCCCCTTCTCGGCTAAAAGTTCAAGATGTTTGGCTACAACTATTACATTGGTTGATTTTATTTTACATTGAATTTTATATAGATACTATCGAAATTCAATATTCAAAATAAGTAAATATAGAGGCGTATTTTAAATTGTAACCATATTGAATTAATATGACGTCTGGATTTGAACAAATTCATCTTGTTTCCAATTTCAGAGACAATTGTTTTTTTGTTGTTTCATAATGTTATAGCTACATATTTCTATGTCGCCCTTGGAATGATCTTAAATCATTTATCAGCCCTATATAATTTTTATTGTTATTATTTAAATCATAAACAATCGTACTCATCAATATGATCAAATTAAAGCATATACCTTCAAAAGGTAATTGGCAAAAATCGTTAATTATGGCGTCGCTGCGCAAATTTCAAAATTTGGAATTGTGATGAGCAAACCTTAAGCTACTAGGTAACTAAATAAAATGTCATGATGTTTGCCGATACCTGCTGTTCTTGAATAAAATATTGCTTAAATACTTATCAAGAAATTAAGCTAAACATTAGTTCTATCTATGTAAATTGTATGTAGGTACCTATAAAATACTGTTTTACCTGCATAATTGTGAATTCACAAATATAAATTTATTAAACTTTCAGAACATAACGGATAATATTTATAAAATAAATAAATAGCCATTTCAAATTTATCTGTAACTGAGCAAACAATACGGGTAGATACAGTTACGTATACGTTAATTTATCTATAATTGTAATTGTAGATACCTACATATTAATTTTAATTTTACGTTAATTTAACACGCATCCAATAACAAGTTGCCACATTCTGGGTGAAAATGAAAAAGATACGTTTACTAAAAATTATACAAATAATTGTTACCTATTTTAATTATTCGTGTTATATTACATATAAACAAAACGATGTAGCATACATACCTAATACATACAAAAATAATATTTTGACGATGTTCATTAACAATAATCATAGTACGTGAATTACAATTGAATTGCCCGAATATTATCTTACTATTTTTTGTTTTGTATATTAACTACGAGACTTTCTGAACAATTTTTTTTGTACATTTATGATAATTATAAATTGATCACTTGTAATCTATTGCTTCATTATATGTGTGGCGTAATTCAATGAAATGTACGATACACATATTTACTACTTGTCATAATAAACATGCACTGAATGAAGAGTGACTTATTTGTTATTTTTTATTGAACCTTTGAGGATTATATTTTATTTGGAAGGAACCGTACTGTGCTAAAACATCTATCACTTCAAACAAGATTAGTAAATGTTCTAGATTAGTAAAAAATAAAAACACATTTCTAATTCGACCACTATATATTTTAATAAAATGTATATGACTTGTACAGATAGACAGACAGACAGACAGTGTACGACCGGTTTCGTGAGATGCACATTATCGAGTAGTAGGTACTCGAAATCGAGATTCTTGAATATGAAATTTAAAAATAAAAAAATAAATCCAATTTAAATATTATTTAATCTTTTTTTATAAAAAAAATGAATATGTCTTTGTTAAACAAATACACGTCATTTAGGTACAGACGGTTTGTCTAGTATGCATACCAATTTAGTTCTTTTTTTCATTTTTATTAAATGAATATGTCCTTGTTAAACAAGTACATAAACATCTTCCTACATTCCCTAAAGTAAGTATAAATGCTTTTGCTATAGGTAAACGAAATCGGTCGAGACAGGATTCGAACTCGACCACTGGATTACTAGCCCAGCGCGTTAACCACTCTGCCATCATATACACTTTCGTACTTACTTTCGTTGCTTTGGTTGGTTGGTTGGAAGAATTTTCCTTATGGGGATAAAACCTGCAATTGCACACATAATAATATGCCTAAAGTAAAAAAAATGTTAATTTGAATGTTGGTTCTTAAATTAAAGACTGCAAGTCTTTTCAGGTATAAACTAAAAACAGATCACTAGAACCAGTTGTTTTTCATTCAAAAAAATATCTTCTGTATTTAAGTTTTTTTAGCTGAAATTTAGTTATATTGAATTTATAATTAACCTTACCGAAACTGTCTTATTATAATATCATCCCTTCAGTCACTATGTCCCTTCAATTTCTTCTGTTTCTTCCGTCCCTTCAGGGAAAAAGTCAAATGACATTTTTTTCGTAATCCAATGTCGATCATTTTCATTAAATTCCTTTGTGAAATAGGTATTAAATAAATTAATAAAAAATGTTGACTTGTCGCTTCTGGAGAAACCACGTCGAACGCATGGATGACAGTAAAATTGTCAATTGTAACAGTTGGACCTCCTTCTGCCAAGATAGTCCGACATCAAAATGATCTAGTACACGATGAAGAAGAAGAAGATAAAATAAATTTAAATCCAGAAACTATCCCGGTTATACTCTCGAAAGTCCACTAAAGTTTCATTGCCATCAAATGAACGGTTTTGGATCGCATACTGTAAGGTACATACATAATTGATTACTTACAATCATTAATTTTTATACATGGAAATTGACTACAAAAAAGAAAAAGATAATGTTAAAAAGATATAATTTTAAAAGATTAGTGTCACATTTTGTCTTTTTGTAATTGATCGTTGATTGAACTAGAAATGAAACATGCAAATGCATCGAAAAACTGTGGGATCATATTTCATGACACTGTTAAACAAGATAAAGTATGTCACTAAACAGACAGAAGCGGATATAAAACATCCACCGAGTACCAAAACGCAAATCCCTTGTAGGTAGGTATGTTACCTTGGAATAGCTCTCCAGCACACTACATCAATGACATGCGTTACTTAAATATTATCAGGAATTTGATATGGATGCGCATTCGTGGAAATGGATAGGACATACGAGATGTAAGGTGAGTCTCGGCAAAATTGGTAAATTTGGAATCCTCATTATATAAAATACATTCAACGTATAGAGAGAAATAATCCAACTGTCGATTTGTTCTGCAATTATCAAATTATTGAACGCTACCAAACACTTCTTAATATCAGAAGGTATTTAATTGTTTTCATGTTTCTGAGTAATATTATGTGTAATAAGTTTGACTCTCCAGAGCCGCTAGGATTGATAACTCTTATTTTTTTTATTACATATACCAAAAATGACATAAGTAACATAACAAATAAATTGGGTTGGTTTGGACCACCTCACTAGGCCAGGCCTGTTCCGAGGTGGTAGAATTATAGTATCGTATAATTATCGTAACTTGAGCCAGACTTCCGGGGTTTGTGTTTTGTGTCTTTTTGCTTTGTTGGTATATCTGCAAATCGCCCACCCTCCGCGGAGAAATGGTTCAAGAAGTTTGATGAAAACTATATCTGAACGTGCAGCACTTGCAGCACTTTTTAGTGTTAACCATTGCCATTCTAATGTCCGCATGAATGCTCCGAATGGAATGTGCATCACATAATAATATATGTATAATAATGTATTCATAAGTTGGATTTGTTTGGTGATGATATAGCAAAACTTTTAGCAATAAAAGTTGTCAAAAGTATGAAACCTCCGCAATGCATGGGGCAAAAAGAATCAGATAAATTCAAATGTTAGGTTAGGCGACATAACATAAATAAACATGGGCGAACAGCGCGTAGTCTGCACCATAGACAATTTGGGTTCAAATTATTATCTACAGAGCACTAATTTTGTAGATTTTAGTTTTTATAAAATTTTAGAACGTTCCGATTTCAGTGTAAAAAGTTACTGAATTGGACGTCAAGCTACGATTTTTTTTAGCAAAATATATACGCCAATATCACACATATTATACTATATTTTTAAGTATTCTCTCAGCATATACCTATTCACTTTATTATCCTCTTGTTTATACTTTCACCATTTATCAGAATCATCATCATCATCATTGGCACTACAGTCCGCTACGGACCCTGGCCTCCTCCAGAAATTGTCTCCATCCCTCCCTATCGACCGCCAGTCTTTTCCAATTTATCAGGTCCATTTTTCTTATACCACACAGCACGTCGTCCAGCAATCTTAACCTAGCCTCTACTTCTTCTGCCTTCGGGACATGTGTCTAATACCTTTTTAGGAATACGGTCATCATCCATCCGGCAAACATGTCCAAGCCAACGTAGGCGCTGAATTTTAATAAATTGGACTACATTCATTAATCAGAATAACCCATGTTTATTTCGCGCATCGGTGTCGATAGATAACACATTTTCATTTCGTTTAATGCCATACAGAATTCAAAACTATAAAAATACATAATTGGTGAACGTTGCACAAGCGCTTAAAGTGAACAAGGTCCTAAGTCAGTAGGTGCTTGATTTTCCGGTTCTCGGTTCCCGAAGATTTAAATTTTGTCAAAAATAAAATAAGATTTTTACTATGTACGAAAAAAGTAAGATATATCTCAACAATGATGTGCATGTCGTGGAACAACTGTACAAACACAATCAACCTGTATATTTTTTTGAAATGTAGGTATACTTATTTGCACATATCTGGGTACGTAGGCAGAAATAAAAAATAAAGGCGCACAAACACAAGTACTCGTTCCGGCCTCCTTGCTTACTTATTTATCATTCTATGTCATGGAAGAACCTCTTTCCTCGCTCCTCGCCATGTCACGCTTAATCTTATTCTCTTCCTCCCCCGACCTGAAATGTCCCAGTCCACAATACACCAGTGACAGCTATTTTCTTAAACTTGGGAGTTACACTCACCTTACAACATTACAACTTTTATCAACGCCTGCGATAGTCACCTGTGAACGTATCGATAGGTACTACAAAAAAAATATACGAACAATTTTTCCATTACTTACTTCGTGGCACAATGTTAAAATCAATGTTAATCAATTAATGAAATGACATAAAATTAAACTTTGTTTAGAATTTATACTTTATCGTAAAATAATTAGCAGATCAATTAGTAGGTATATTGTGACAAAAATTTCAAATGTTTATTGCCCTGAAGTGGTCCCCAATATTTTTTTCAGAGACAAAACATGTATCTGCTTTATTATAAATTTAATTCTTTGTTTGATTTTATACAATTAATTAATTTCTGATGGACAAATAAATATTTGATATTTTCATATATCTATCATACTCAATTATTATATATACGCTTTTATTTGTATAATATGCGTTTTTTTATTTATTTCGTTTTAAGTAGGTACTTGTTGAATTTATATAACCATGTTTTTTGTATAATTTGCGCTTTTCTGTATTTGGATTTATTCCTGTATTAAGTTTGTATTGTTACTCATTGTATGTGTAGTCTGTTGAAAAGCCTAATAAATAAACATTATAGCGTTGTTATTAATAATATTGAACACTTCCTTGCACCCTGTGCAAGTTGCGGGTTTTTATCAATAATTACCAAATACCATGTTGTAATTACCAAATACCATGTCGTAATTATCAAATGGCAATGTCTTAGTACTAAACAATTTTTTCCGCACATAAATCGAACAACTTAAAAAACAACTGGATAGCCTAGTTTGTACACTGCAGATTTTGTTTTTGACACATCATGTACAGACGGTTTGTCTAGTATTCACACCAATTTAGTTATTTTTTTATATTTTAGTTACTTTTTTACTATATATCTAATGCGCAATTATAACTACAAACAAACGTAACCAAACTATTTATACTAAACTTTTAGATTAGGTTTTATAAATCTGGTATACATCGTAGAATATCCCTTGATCTGCCTTGACGTTCAGTTTACTATTAGAGAAACATTGAATATCAAAATACAAGTATGTAGGTACAGCGTTAAAAACTTGTCAATTTCATATCATGTAATAATATTTCTGGCACTTATATCCGCAATATACAAGAATAGTCTGACGATTGTTATTTTTACGCATTTTATGAACTTGAATACAAATCTACGATGATCGAACAAAACACATTTTTGCTTGTATTTTTTTTTATTGATCTTTGTTGTAAAATTTGTTAGACACCCATATTGGACTACTATGGAATAGTGGAGAGTAAATGATTTCACAATTTTAGCATATTCAATACATCAATTTCTCAACAGTATATTTCATGTATACTGTGCATGAAATTAGAGCTGATTAATTTTCCAATGGAATCTAATCGAACTGTACTTTATTAAAATATATTTATGGATTTTCAACTTTTTAAGTTGAAGAAGCATACACTTATTATGTAGTCGAGCGTTCACTGTTGGTCACAATCCATTCATTAGGTCATTAGTCATGAAAAACCAAAGTTGCGCATATGCTTAAAGTGATCACGTTAACCATTCGATGAGAGTTCTATAGCTGCGTGACTTAACGGTTCTCCTATAAATGTTAATTCTTGCTTCGTTTTTATTGAGACATTAAAAATTCACTCTCTACATTATATCTGTTGAGAAATTAATGTAAATTGCTTTAACAATAGACGAGCATGTATGAGACGATGCATGAATGTTGATGAGGCGATGGATATATGTCAAGATAGAGGAATGTGGTGTTTGGTTTACTCTACCTACATCGTGAAGAAGATGACGTGATAGTATATAGATTAATACTATTACGTTCATAATAGTGGAGAGTAAAACAACACTTTTCCTTAGAAACACAGCATACAATATCAATATGAAGTCATAGAAATATGCTATTTTACTCTTAGTATAACAGACCATAGAACTTTTATTACAATATCAATATGAAGTCATACAAATATGCAATTTTACTATGTGGCTGAAGTTTCGAATCTTCTAACGGAATGAACTAACGGAACAATGGTCAGGATACAATAGAGATACCCCAAGGAAAAAATAATTATTTATTGAATATATTTTATTTGTAGATTTAATTGCTTGTTTATTTATTTATGTTTTTACTTTTAATATAACAGACCATAGAATTTTTATTTCTATAAAGGCTATCCCTGAATACATTATTGAAGAGTGTATTTCTATTGTATCAATAATTCTAAAAAAATTAAAAATCTTGATTTTCCAAACCGTGAGTGCATTTTGAAAGTTTTGATAGATGAAATCATAGAGAAGAATTCAATTGAAATCTATGGAATACTAATCAGCTCTAAGTGAATGAAGTTAACACATATTTTATTTTATTTTACATGTTTTATGCTATCAATATGAAGTCAATCGGACTTATACATAATTTGGGCTCTGGAGAGGACACGAAACGAATACGCCGTACGACGTACGCCATACATACAAACGCATCACGACGAAACTTATTGTGTGAACTTTCAACATGATACTCGCCGAGAAATTGATGTAAAGAAATTGATATTATATAAATTGTGAAATAATGACTCTCCATAATTTCATAGTAGTGAAGACATAAAACAAAAATAATTTAATTAGTTCATTAAAATTACTAAAATATAGGTATTGTTTTAGGTTATAATTACGACTCTAGTTTCATTACATAGATTTGAGTACCTACCAAAGATTTCAATATAATATACAAGATGGAGTACTCCGAGCAATGAGTGAGTCATGGTATATCGCACGTTTGATTTCTTGGTTAGCAAAATATTGCAGTTTTCCATAAATTTCAACACTTCCTAGATAACTGTTCTCTATATCTTGATGAACAAAGTGTTTTTTTTTTCGACAAATAACTGAAAACAATTCACATTAGTCGTTATTCTCTATAAAAAAAACGATGTTTTATGCCCACCTTGTTGTCAAAAGTCTCGCGGAAAAAAATCCTCACTTCGATTCATACAAAATTTGCTAACTGCGATATCCAGTATATTATATATTATGAAAATCTATGGTGCCTACATATTTTTAATACCTCAGCTAGTCTAAGTAAAATATAAAGTAGCAACCCACGGAAGGAGGTAGATAATTCTGTCTCACATGCATTGTTAAAATCATACCTAAGGATTATCATGGATAGGATTTGCAATAGAAAAGCACTTACGTACAACGTATAATGTACGTTCAATAGTGAGTTAATATGCATTTGTGGTTTGTTAAATAATAAATTAAAACTCAAGTCTATGATTCTTGTCCCTCGTGGGAGATTTATTTGCTTGTATGAAACAGAAAAACAAACAACTCGACGTTAACCCTCTCTGTGAACGACAATGCTTTTTAAATTTCACTGGTACTAGTTGTTTATATTAATATAAAATAATAAGAAGTTAGTGAATATGATTCCTTTAGGTACTGGTCAATATTCGTAACCAAATTACAAATCGATTAGAATTTGCGCGAATAAATCATATTTTTTAAAATTATTTGGCATTATCGGTGAAGATGATAGATTCATGATCCTAATAAACAAACAAAAACTTGACAAAAAAGTTTGACATGTAAGTCAAGAGGTATATTAATAAGATTTTGATAAGTAGGTACCTACTCAATATTATGTTTCCATCTACATAGTTATATAGTTATAATGTCTTTGAATGGTAACACAATATTATAAGATTCCCTATATCACGGCAATGATTTAACAATAACATGTTTATGTGAACTCAAAGAAATAAATTGAAAACATATTATTATATTTTCACAAGATAAGGCCCATCTAACCGTGAATAATATCCTCCCCTGACATAGCAGAAACAATGAATAGTAGATGTAGGTACTTACCTATATGTGAAGGTAAAGGAACTAGACCTGTTTTTGACATTTTCTCCACAAGACCGGATGAAGATTTTTCAGCGATCTCGATGTAATCATGGCTGAACAACTACATCTTAAGTAATAAAGCAATGATGTTGTTAGTGTATAGGTTTATTCCATGCCTTCTGGAAGAATAAGAGGACGTAAAAATCTAATTTATGTGCGTGCATGTACCAGTATACCTGACGCAGTATCACGCTATTAAAAATGTTGAATCATTAAATCTCGGCGAAATGGCTCAAGATATTTGGCGACAACGACACCAAACCAACAAACTTTCCTAAATTCTAATTCTTCTTCTTTTAAGTAGACCTTTGGGTCAGTTTAAAGTCTAATAGTCAAATAATGCAGAAATATTATAAACTATATGCACATATGATGAAAAAATATAAAAAACAAATAGGATGTGCCCAACACTAGACTCTTTTGAATACTTTTGTTTAATCAAATTTTAAGCCATTTCCTATCATTCTATAATGCATAATTTTCAAAACACATTTGATTTCGATGGCAATATATAAAAATTGGGGGTTGTGGCCAACAATGAACCCTTGACAATGTTTGTATTAAAATTTAAAACTATCAACCAAAGTCTAATTCTTCTTCAATGTAGACTTTGGTGTCACTTTTATGTCTAACAGTCTATTTGCACACTTAATAAAAAAATATAAAAACGAAGGAGATGTGACTAACATTAGACTTTTTTTAACTTTTGTTTAATCTAAACCATTTTCCATCATCCAATTAATTTCTATACACTTTTATTCTGATGAAAGAATATAAAAACGAATTCGATGTGACCAACAAGAGACTCCATCATTTATTTTGTTCAATAAATTTTTTTACCATATTCCACTATCCAATATTTTTATTTTATTTTATTTTTACAAAGGACCGCACAGAGTACATGCATACAATTATTAAGAGGCTATAGTAGGCTATACATTATATTTTGAAAATAATTTCCCTAATACCCTCAAAAGATACGTCTTTGAAATAAGGAACAGTTTGTATGTACATCTTTGAATATTGAATTTGTTTAATACTTTTCTTGTAAAATTAGTTTTAGTAAAACCCTTTTTTATTTTTTTACTGTAAGTAACTAAAAAACTACAAGGCCTATGAAGTATATTTTTACTTTATTCGATAGAGAATATGAAAATCTACCGGCTGAATTTTTTATTATTATAAAATTTCAATGACTCTTCTTGCTATTTAAAAAAAACCTCTAAATTTTACCATTTTCGCACGATAAAATGTTGTATATCACATATCAGGTGATATACAATTTTTTCTCGTGTTTCAAACATTAGAAGCTAATTTAGTGTGCATTTTTGCGTACATCCGTATATCCAGGGT
This sequence comes from Molanna angustata, assembly GCA_963576475.1. Taxonomy (NCBI): domain Eukaryota; kingdom Metazoa; phylum Arthropoda; class Insecta; order Trichoptera; family Molannidae; genus Molanna; species Molanna angustata. The sequence goes on from OY754966.1 coordinate 30,859,354, forward strand.
ATAGTAGGGCCTTAAAAGGAAATAAGCAAAAATACAAATAAAACATGTACCTCTTTCGTACTATACCTAATATCAGAAGAAGACAATAAAAAGTGTGAATAAGTGTGGGTGCGCGCATGAGAGAAGAGTAACAATATGTATGTGTGTGTGAAAGAGATATCTAGAAAGAGTGTGAGTGTGTGGATGAGTGGGTGTGTATTGCTAAAATTTTTGATAGACACTTGCTTCTGATGACAATATATTAAAACGAATAGGTTGTGGCCAATACTAGATTCCTTTGATGTTTTTCTTTGATGTGTTTCGATCGAACTTTAAACTATTTCCCATTATCCAATATTGCTAAAATTTTCTATACACAATTGGTTTTTATGACAATATATAAAAATGGGGGATGTGGACAAAACTAAACTTTTTAAAACGTTGATAATCAGTCATATTTATAACCATTTCCCATATTCCAAGCGTGCAGAAATTTAATATACTTTATTCACAACTTTATGACAATATATTGTAAAAACGAATGGATTTTGGCCAACACTTGAACATTTAACAACGCTTAAATTCAATCAAATTTCAAACCACTTCTCATAGTCCAATTTTGAAGAAATTTTGTCTACACGATAAACAACGGAATGAGCTTTAAATATTTAAGAATGGTTATAGTCAATCAAATTTTAAATCACTTAATCTTACTGAAATTTTGCGTGACAATATTATAAAAAAACGATCGCTTATTCCTTCACATATTTACGTTATTGGCCAACGGCGGGACATTGAAGCTAGTGTATAATATTATGTCAACTACACAACATAGATTATATTATGAACGCTATTTATATTTAAGTAGTGAATTTAATAGCAACCTCAAAAAGCAATTAATTTTTTAATGGCTCTTTTTTGATATTTCCTTCCTTATAGGTATGAAAAAGGTAAAGCTGGCACTTGGGAGTGGTTGCTTTTACAAATGCACATCCCCCTTTTATAGGTGAAAATTGCAGATTGTATTATTTTTATATCATTTGTATCTTTGTAAGTCCTTTTCATCCATCTGATTAGAATGGAGATGAGATGGAGTGAATAGCAGAGGTCGCCCCAGAAAGGGATGGCATGACCATGTGAATGATATTTTGAAAGAAGGAAACATAAAAAGTTTGAACAATCGACGAGCATGTATGAGACGATGCATGGATGTAAAGGAAGCCAGAAATGTGTGGAAAAATAGAGAAGTATGGCGCTCGGTTCTGTCTGCTTACCCCGTAAGGGACATGGCGTGATGGTATGTATGTATGTATGTATGATTAGAATGAAATTTGGTGATTTAAGCAGAGCATACCCGGGAAAATTTCTGAAAGAATTACTTCTTCTTCTTTTATTTTTTTTTACATATTTCAGTTACAGTATATTAACAGTATAACAGTATATTTCACAAACGGACGGATTTTATAGGTTCAAATAACAAACAAGTACAAATTATATTGAAAGGGTAACGGCAGCAAATAGAGTGAACGGTGCATTAAGAAAAATAATGGCTGACTCAATTACATATCTCAAGGCCAGCAAAGCTCGCTGTGAAAATTGCAATAGTCGTTCCAACAATATAGTATGCTAGTGAGACATGAACAATGGACATGGCAGAAGACGCATGAAAGTAAAATAAACGCTATGGAAATGAGGTCCCTATAACACGAATGTATGACAAAATAATCTATGATAAATCTACAATTAGGAATGTGAATATCAGACGAGAATGCAAGATTGAAAAATATATTGTGTGTAGAATGAAGATAAATACTCTGCGATAGAGAGAATGAACTATGAACGCCTGACAAAGAAAGCATTGAAGGCAGGAAAGAGAAGTAGAGGCCGGCTGAAAAAGAGTTGGCATGAAAAATGGTCATATACGAAGTCATAATAATAGAAGAGCATGTATGTATGACGAGTTGCATGGATGTAATAAGGCAAAACAAGTGTGTCAAGATAGAAAAGTCTGGCGTTCGGTTCTCTCTGCCTACTCCAGATAGGGAAACGGCGTATTGGTATGTATGAATATATTTAATAATAATTTTATATAATACGTCCGATTCTATAACTGTTTAAGTACGTTCCGGCTAAAATAGTTGCGTTCCTATTCCACTTAGTACAAGATGATATCCAACATATAACGATGAAATAGGAACGATCCTTACTCCAAGTAAGTACCACATTTTAGTCGAATCAACTGTCAAAACATTCTAATTTTAGTTCACACCTTATTATACACCACACCAGGATATATTAGCTAAGTTAAAAACATCAGTTGTGTACGGAAAAAATAAAATGAATAATTTACACGTGTTGCGTTATTTTGAAAATAAAAACACAAAATACTAGCGCCGATCAATTGAAATGATAGGTTATGCAACATCACGGCGACATGACATAAATAAACATGGCCGAACAGTGCGCTGTATGCATGCGTAGTCTGCGCCATAGACAATTTGAGATCAAATTATTATCTACGGTGCACTAATTTTGCAGATTTTAGTTTTAGGAACAATATCTGCAGGGCTACTCATGAAGTTGATTAAAATAAGTTTAAGATCAGCTTCAGACTTAAGCAATCTTTGGGGTTAAAATTAATTAAATAATAATATTAATTTATACAAATATTAATGGCAATTTCCGACAAGACTTAGATCTTAACAATTTATTATGATTTAATGTAGAGATTATGGTCGAGGTCTGATTTATACATTTTAAAGATTAAGCCAAGATACGAACGTATTAAGAACGTGTCATGAGTAGCCCCCCTGTTACAGAATACGATATTATTATGTTAAAATGACCTTTAATTAAAATTTTAGAACGTTCCTATTTTAGTTCAAAAAGTTACTGAATCGGACGTACAATAATACATCTCTCAAAATTGCGTGTTAGTAAAATAAAAACTTTACGGATATACTCGTTTATCAATTTGAATGTACCTAATTAAGAAAATCAATCGACGTAAAGATCGCAGGGACAAGTGTATGGGAAACAATATGTGATTATATTAAGCATTTTATGAATGGTTATTATTTGTGACCTTGCTAAATTTTGGTACTGAGTTTCGTGAGGGTCGCTTTATTCTCATACATCATACATGGACACAATTACCATTTATTTAAAAGTACCTACCTATTTATTGGAAAATTACTTTTATTATTATTTTATTATAAATACATATTGTTTAATTTAACAACTAATTAATAATTTAATCTTAATAATAAATCTTAGGTAGGTAAGTACTTTCATTCGTTCATTCATACCATTATGGCATATCCCACAATGTGGGCAAACCAGCGACAGGTTTGCGGACATGCATTACCTTAAATAATAGGAAACACGACACATGGGTGTATACCCACATACAAGTCTAAGAAGGAACTACATTCAGAATGAGTGGTGAACCTCATTGCTGAACTATGTGAGATGTTATTGTTGCCTGTTGTATTTTCGATTACCCGGCTCTTACGGGACATCCGAAAATGATGATAATAAAAAAGGTCATAGTTCATTATTAACGTTATATTCCAAAACAACTACACATGTGAATTCATTTATTCTTTCAATCACGACATATCCAAAAATGCTGGGTAACCACAGCGTCAGGTGTAGCGCGACACATACATGTATACCTGCCGACACACTCAAGGCCAGAAAATAATTTCGGGGGGGGGGATTTAGCTTAGTGAAACAGTAGAAACAAGTCGCCCCGTGAGCATATCCCCGTGCGAGTACCAAGCGAGCATAAAAGCACAGTCATACATAATAAAAATAAAAGTAATTAGGGAAATTTGTTTGTAGTGATTTTAACTATTATGTTTTGTATAACAGCAGAGTGAAATGGGTGCACCATATGTAACTGCAGTCTCATTGTTACTCACTAAAGAAGTATCTTTTTTTTTCATTTCGGGGGGGAAAATATCCACCTTGATCCCCCCTGGCTACGGCCTTGGACACACTAGACTCCTCTCACCTAAACAGACAATATTTAGAATGGGGGTTGAACATCATTACTGAACTATGTGTGATGTTATTGTTGCCTGTTGTATTTTCGATTATCCGGCTCTTACGGGACACCCGAAAACAATGTTAATAGAAACGAGTAGAAGCAAAATTCTAAGGCGGTTTTTAACATATACTAGTTGCATATAACACATGTGAATCAACTATCGATAGCGATAGTATGTATAATTGAAAAATACGTACAAAGCTATAAACCCAAAAATCCAAATTATTGAATATTTGAAAACATATTGTTTTCTATACAACGTATGTAGGTATGTATGTCAAGATAGGATAGTATGGAGGTCAGGTCTTTTTTCCTACCCGGAATATGAAAACAGCATGATGATATATATGTATGTTTGGAGATTAAGTAGGTATCAAACTATTGAGTGAGATATTGTGTAGTGTTTACTGCCTTACAAATTACGATATATCGTCACTAAATTCAATTTTTATAAAAATTGTTAAAAAAGTTTGGTTTGATTTGATTACTATAATGCTCATATTTTTATAGAAAATTAAATTTTCTAGTTGTCTAGGGTATTTTCGGCTTATTTCGATATTTTTAAAAACTTTGGAAATACAAGCACTTACACTAATATATTTATCATAAACTCAACAGGCACTTAAAACACATATATACATCAGAACTATGTCCAAAATTCATTCATCCAAAGGGCATGTAACATTTATAATGTTTTTTTAAGAATGTTGATATTTTTAGACATACTAAAATAAAATTTAAAAATGCCATCTCTGAGACCCTTATAGGTTAACGGTAGCTGATTCCTGCTTTGTCTTTTTTGACTGCGAGTTCCACAACCTTCCTTTCCCTCTTTTTGTCCAATCTATATTTATATAGTTGGTGTTTTTTGACTTCAAGGATGGAAAAATCGTGAAAAATATAGACCCTGCATATAAATTTTGCGTATATCTTGGCTTGATACTTTGTCGATATGTTAAAAGAACAAAGTTCTCTTGAAAAAATCGACAGTTGGATACATAGTTGGTCTCTAATTATAAGATAGGTCTAATGGAGTAGGCAGAGATCCACGATGCACGTGTCTTTGCCATCGTTCCTTGCCCAAATCAAATCTATGTATGTTTTTTTTTTCAAAAAAAATCATTCGAATGGTAAGGCCAGCCTTATATCGAATGACTCATGTTTCTCATTCAATCTTTTCCATTCAAATATAGTGATGAGAAAAAGTCTCGTAAGTCTTGCAATCTTGGTCTTGATGAATTCACATAGTACATATTTAATGTAATTGTTACTTATTGAATCTTGTATTTCATTAGAAAACTCTTCATTTGTGTATTGTTTGTACACACAGTTTTTTTGTATGACATCATCATTGTTTTAGATTATTATATGATATTCTTTATTACATAAAATTAGAAACTTGATTTCGATGTACCTACCTATCTATGCAAATACGACGAATGATATTTTTGACTGTCACAATTTTCCATAGATGACTCTTTATCAATTTATCGCAGAACTTGTATTAAAAACAACACAATTAGAATTATGCATATTATTTTATGAACATCAGTGCTACCAGAAGAATAACTTCTTACGATTTTTGTCCTCGTGGGGGTTTGGCAAGAACTTTGGTAGGTGATACTTTTATCACGTGGTGATTACTATAATACTTTAATGCAGTTCATTTTGACATGTTTCTATAATATTAATGTTTTATTTGATATTTACAGTAGTCAAGGATAATTTTGATCAACAATTAAAAACTGGTTTCCGTCTTAAACAAATAGAACAAATTATTGATCAATTATCTGATATATCTTAAACACTGAACTGGCAATACATTGTTTTAATTATTCCTATTACAAAAAACTATTTTGGCATTGTCTTGTTCACAGGTTGATTAAGTCTACGTACTTGAACAATTGGAAACAATTTAAGCGAAGTGCTCGTTAAAAACATTGGAATAAGCTTCAGTGAAGTGCGTGTTTCGTTTTATAAAATGTCAATCCAATCAATAGTGCGTTGTAAAAGTCATGAAGGTGAGATTCGCGAAGAACCTGATAGAGGAATTGCAGTGTACAAATCATCAAGCTGCCACTATAACACGGACGAGACAACTGGTTCTACAACAACTGCTTATGAGACCGGTGCTTCAGGAGTATTGGAAGTCAGGTAAGTAAATTTAATAATAATATACGAAACGCGAAGTCACAAACTATCCATTTCACTTGTATGACTTGAGAAGAAACTACCTACTGTATCTAATAATTTCTGCATTGTAATGCTTCTTAGTTTTTATTTGTATTTTTTTTTATTGGTGTGGTTGACTGGTTTCCAACCAGTCCGCCACATTATGTGATTTTTTTCGTTATAAAAGAATTTTATTATTATTAAATAAAATGTATGGTTATAAAGACATTTTTTTAAGAAGGAATATTTTATAATTACATTAAGTTTCAAAATATAACTTATATTTTCTTAAGATAATTTGGATGTTTTTGTGGATTTTTGAAATTCAAAAATAAAATCATAAGCTGACTATTATTTCATCTTTGAGAAAAATTTGGACGAACACTGTTTAATCTAATAACATTTTTTTGTGTTCGCTTGTATATGAACCGGTAGAAGGAAGCCAAACCTAAAATTTATTATTTATAAGAATGGTTGGGTATTTGGATTTCGATCTTAAATATATGTAGGTCCCTACGTATCTTACACAAGTATGTACGATGGAACGTATCCTCCTACGTTTATACGAGTGCTAATGTAAAAGTGAATGTTTTTCTATAGATCTAGATGTGAAGATCGGAACTCTCAAATTGAGGTGTCTGGACACTAAAACCGTAGTGTTCTGATATTGGAAAGCGTGATAAAAAGTGAAAAGAGCAATTTGCATGCGACACGGAATCAAGAGGTCCCACATGAACTTGTGGAGCGAGGTTGTGTTTTTAGAAGGGAGATTCCGACAATATTTACCTACTTAATATAAGTTGACTCGACATATTAGGTATATGAGAATACTTTTTCAATTACGCACTTAATACATTCCATTGAATCCAAGATTAATCCAAGGTATTTCTAAAACGAAAACGCAATCCATGCAAACTGATTCATGCAAATTAATCGCAATTTGATTATTTCAAATAAATCAAACCTTTTCTAAAAAAAGAAACAAGGATTTTCAGTTCCAGTTGAACTTCGTAACTATTGAGATTGTCAAAAAATATCATTGACTTCCGCCAGCGATAAAATCCAATGTTATAGGCTATTATAAAATATTCTTCTTCTTCTTCTTGCAGTAAGTTTTGAAAACCTGTTTTTTTATGAAAGTGTGCCCCTCCCGCAAGCTCTTTATTATGATGCACGATGCTGAGCTCCATCTATCTTTTCAATATTCAATTTATATATTTAATCGCTAACGTACTCTGTATTTATTCAAAAATGTTCGTATAGTACCTAAAAAATAATACAGGTACCTATACAATTATATAAATCAAATAAACAGATGTCACAGGAAAAAACTTGAGCCAGCCACGTGGGTGCGCAGAATGCAAATTTGTTACGTTTTGTTCGGTTTCTGTACGTGCAAACCGTCCCCTCCACAACCAAAATGCTCAAGACGTTTTGCTTTACTTGAAATTTATTTCACATTGATATGGCAGACAATATATTTTTTTCTTTAAATTTTGACTATCCTAGAATGCATTTTTGAGGAGTGTATTTATATTGTATCAAAATTTCAAACATTATAAAAATACCTCGGTTTTCCAGACCGTGAGAGCATTTTGAAAATTTGGACAGATGAAATCATAGAGAGTTTATGGACTTTACATATAAGATATCAATATGAATTCAATCGGAGAGAGGACACAAAAAAACAACGTAAATGATGAATTCATTGAGAAAAAAATATAAATTGTCTATGGAAAACTAATCAGCTCTAGGTCTATGTACTATACACATATGTATCCGTAGGTATTATATACTCTTTGCACATATGAGTGGAGAGTAATAATAGTATAGTTATTAGGGAAACAACAATGTTTGGCGAAAGTACCTACATCTAAGATTTTTATTGAAGACAATTTCTTAGTTTATGGTTGAATACAAATTCAAAAGTAATCAATGATTCAAACGCTTTATACATTTTTCTGAACAAATACGGTCTTCGAGTTCGGGAGGGATTATAAACAATGTCATACTTAGTCTAAAAATCTTTAAAAGAATGAATATGTATGTCCTTGTAGCAAGTACTTATAGGTTTCCTAACCTAAGCAAATACTTGAACAACAAAATCGGTGGAGATAGGATTTGAATGCACCACCACTGACTTACTAATGCAGAGCTGTGTTCAGATACAACGCTCGACGTCGTGCGTCGAATGTACCTGAAGTTGTCAAAATAATAAAATATACTCATTAATAATTAAAATTATTTGCAGTACCTACGTACGTAGAGAAAGATTTGTAGCCCTTGATGAGGACATGACTTTTAAAACCTAAAAAAAATAATGATATACGGTTGAATTTTGACCTCTGTCTGCGCGATCACTAGTAAGTTTAAATAGATAAACTATGTACCTACCTATGTAGTTTCAATTAATTGGTTAAAACTAATTTACGCTTTGAGTAAATTATCTAGTTATGATGTTAGAGGCTTTCATCCATGAAAATCATTATTATACATATCTCATGGTCTGTGGAACACTATGTCTGTATTGGACTCGCATAATGTCACACTCGTACCCATGTTCTGCGAGCAAATAACGCCTGGCTGATGGAAAGTTTATTCACCGATAGTCAGATTCAGAAAAGGTAGAATTACCGGCATAGATCTAGAGAAATGTCGTAGCTGCTCACATTTTGGGGGTTTCTCATGGTTACCCACTACACCGATAATTATTGTCAAGATGTTTACCGATTCACTGAAAAAAATATTATGACAACCGAACTGGCTAACTGATTTTAAGACAAACTTTTGTTATCAAAAAAAATGTATTTTTTTATGTACCTGCCAGATACACATTATTTTGTGTATCTGGCAGGTAACTACACAAAATAATGTGTATTAAAAAGGTTTTCAACTGTTCAATGATTTGCCAGAATGTGTTAAGGAAGCATCTGGTCTTGCCGCTTTTCGTCACCTAAGTGTTGAATACATAAAGGAAAAGTTATTTTAATATATTGTGTGCTTCCTTTGTATTTTTGTGTATATTTGAATATTTTCTTGTTTTTATATATTTCATACTGAAATTTTTATTTTTTCAACTTGTTAATATGCTTATTGGTTATACTAGATGTAAGAAAATGCATTTATTTTTTTCATCTAAATAAAATATACATACATAAATACATCAGAAATAAAGTATATCTATTTATAACTGTACTGTTTGACTGTGTGTACAAAACATTGGGTTGCACAAAAACAAATGTTTTGTAGTCACTATAGTTAATTTATTTTTTCACTATAGTAAGGTTAATTTTAACATGAAATTTCGTTACTATTAACAAAAAAAATATTCACTGTACGAAGATAGTTCTGCATTAGAATAGCCCATATAAGAGCTGATACATATGTTCTTTAGGGAGTGTTATTAGATTTAAGAACACTATTCACATAGTTACAAGTGAAAATAAGTATTATTTTAATCGAGTTTCCCCATCTTATTGGAAAAATAATAATGTAAATAATTATTATAAGTAGGTACATAATAATAATTATTGGAAAACAATGCGATATATTGTTTGAATAATATATTATTTGGAGACAATCGAAGAATTATACCTGTCTCGCTCTATCTCATTAAATCACCGTCCGTACTCGTCTTGACAACATTAATTTGTTGATTTGAAGATTAATAGTATGATTATTATTGGGAGCCTGGTCAAAGTACATATTATAACTAACACGTGGACTAATTAGATGAGGAGGTTATTGGTAGATACCTACACAATACAGATATCGGTAAATAAATGTATATTTAAAATTTTCGGCAGAGGGGGGGAACGGTTAGTACATTACCAATCGAGCAAAAATCCTAAAATTTTGTTCCACGTTTTAGTTTCTACATAGGTACATAATATTAATGTAGGTATAGTAAATTACAAATAATATTACTCAGAGGTGGGCGTGAGTGGATACTGTTCTTCTATTGTATAAATTTGATGGTTGAAAAATGACTTCCACCTAGAAGGGAAAATTATGTATGTCAGCCATGATATACACGATATACATAATATAAATTGCCATTTTTTCTCCTAGGAAAACTACAGACGTCAGAATGTCTGATGTCTGCCTTGTTACGTTTTATTATAAGTAAGGTAGATACTAATCTATTTTATTTAGTTCTAATTTGACGTACCTACCTACGATAATTTAAAAACGCAAGATGATAAAAACTTTTGTAAGCTGAATAAAAATAATTATGTAGCTTATAGATGGTGAGTGGTCTCGCCTCGCACCCAAGTGTCCGTCGTTATCAAGTGAACTCGCAGTCAAATGTCCGTCGAACCCATGTGTCCTACTAGTGTTATTCGCAACCGAGCGTCTTTCGAACCCGAGAGTCATTCGCACCCGAGTGTCCTTCACAGATTATATGGTAGTGTGTCCTTCGCACCCGAGTGTCCAGGAGCAACAAAATTTCCCTTTCCGTGTTGGTATGTATGTACTTTGCTACACCTAGTTTGTGTATTCTATGGCTACACCTACATATGATTACGGATACATTGTTAGTAGTAAAGACTATGGACCTATCTTACTATTAAGTCTACTAATTATGTAGTATTTTTACGAATGTGAATATTCATTAGATATAGTTTCGGGCAAATACCTTGACAATTTTCGTCGTGGAGGGGATTGATAGGTACATACATTGAGCTATACACATTGGAGCGCTGTATATAGAACATTTACAGGTAAGAATCTGTGTCGCATTGTGCGAGTAGTACAGCTACTGCTGGGGGGGCTTGCTTAAATTCACATTAACTATATATGTAGGTATAACTATATAACAGGATAAGCGTTATATTATTGCTAAAAACTATATCTTCGATATTATGTATGATTAATTGTAGCGATTTTTTTAAGTTTTCATACTTACTTCGTGTCTTCAATATTTCAAAGAAAATAAAATAATCTTTTAAATCAAAAGTGTCCTAATTTTTGCTCTCGTAGACCTCTTTCAAAAAAAAAAATACTGGTTTCTGTGGACCCCCTGATGCTACATTTCTACCATTTAACCCAAATTCGTCAAAAAACGTAAAGATAAGATTAAGCGACGGAAATTTGTGTCGCAGCTGTTACCTGAGAAATTAATGTTATATATGTATACAGGCTGATCGGATCCTTATGCTGGCCTAGCTAAAAAAAATCAAGACCGTGGACCAAAAATATGCAATACTATTTTCTTGCGCTATCAGTTAGGACTGCATGAGAATCGTAGCTTCAAAATGCTATTTCAAGGTCTCAATACGACAATTTTTCACCGAAATATAAGCCTGTCAAAAATCAGCGAAAAAATTGGATTTTTTTTGCTCCGTTAATTTTTTGGAGTAGTGTATTATCTGCCTACGTTGATAGGTAATGCCAAGCTAACATTTTTTTCTTTGCTATCGAAACCAAAAAACGAATCGTGGACCCCCACTTACAACTTGAGAACCCCCATTTTTTTCACGCCAACGTAGACCTCCGTCCAATCTCCCGTGATCCCCTGAGGATCCACCTGGACCACTTTGGGAATCACTGGTTTAAATGCTTTGAAATTAAAAAATGATTTATAAAAGCATCAGAAAAAATGTCATCATGATACATTCCAATGTTGAACATAAATATAATGTCTCCCCTTTATACTTCTATACTTCCCTATCCTTCGCCACCCCGTGCCAAAGATCTCCTGTAACTCATGTTATGAGTAAAAATAGTTGTACAAAAAATATATTGTCTTATTATGCTCTTATCAACTGGTCTTTCCAACTGCTGGAATAGTTCATGAATGAAGTTAAGGGCCTAATAAGCTGAAACGGTCGTCCTGGATTCAGGGAAAAAATATATATGTAGATCACCAGTTGATAAGGGCCTAATAAGCTGAAACGGTCGTCCTGGATTCAGGGAAAAAATATATATGTAGACCAAATCATTTGTTTGATTTAAAATATATTGTCTTATTAAATATTATCATTTAATAATATTTAATAAGACAATATATGTCGTTCACCTATAGCACAAGCATTTATGCTTATTTTAGGGAACGTAGGAAGATGTATATGTACTTGTTTAACAAGGACATATACATTTTATTTTCTTGAATTTAATTTTCAATGATTCAAAAATAATATTACTTCACTTACTGATTGGAGCACCTATCGCCAAAAATTCGTATCTTTTTAAACAATAGCTCAGCTTTACAATTATCAGTAAAGCAACTGTTTGATTGCGTAAGTGAAAAATAGCGAATCATTAATTTTCATTCTTATAACGTTTTGCTTTACCGGTGCTTGGTTCAAACCAATCTTACATTGTACTTAATTGTGTTCTGTGATTGTAACCATGAAGTAGAAAATAATGTAACTGCAAGCCAATAGATGGCGTTGTAATGTAAAGATTAACATTATGATGTGTACCTAATGCAGAAAATAGTAGAAAATAAAAAAAAATATGTAACTGATTCTTTTATTAATTGTTATTAAAAATCGTCTGGATTAGCAATATCATGGTTTGTTATTTTTCTACATACCTATTAAATTTTGTTTTGGAATAATTTTTAGTATATAATTTGAAATAGAACAAAATGCTGTATTTTACATTTTTGTTAAATAGACTGAGTAAAAAATATATATTATTCGCCTAATTATTTCGATAAATATGATTATGACAATTTTATTGTAAAAATAATTTATGGGGATGTCTCTATTTTTACACTGGCAACATTATATTGTCGGAGCCATCTCAGATCTGAAGTTGTTGCGGGCATTCATTGGTGAATTGTGAGTTATTCAGTTGTGTTCGGGTTTTTTCGTTTGTCGGTGGCGCAGTCTTATTCTGTCAAATTAAATTTGTCAATATTGTTTGTGATTTTTCTACAGAAATCTACTTAAAGGTAAGTGTCATTAAATAATATTTTTCTTTGTATTTATTCTCACATTATTGCGTTTATTTTTAATTATTTTGACAGTACAGTTATCTTGATACGTATTTATAAACGAGTTGTTCCCGGGTATACGTCCCTACACCGGAATTCTTTTTGTGGTTTATAATGCTGATTGAAAAATTATTCCTTAAAATATTATCATGATAATAAAAACTTAGTATTTTTGTGGTCTTATGTAATGAATAAATTGCATTCAATAACTACATTATTTATTAGTTCTCAAAACGTATTTATATTATTTGATATCTTTATTTATTTTAAAAACAAAATAACAGTATTTTTAAACTAAAATTATGCCTATAATATTTTATTTTATTATAAGTATACTTCCAATGTTTATTTACAGTAAATTCCAATGTTATATAGTTTTTTTTCAGTCTACGAAGTATTTTTTTACGATTTAATTAAGGTATATTATTTTTTATGGCTTCAGTATTAATTTATAGATTAATTTATTTAAAATACTAATGTATGTGCCAAATCCACACAAATTCAAACGTTCGAGGCGCTTATATTTTCGTTTTCGTATTAAAAATTATTTTTTTGCATGTAAGGTAAAAATTATAGTTACACAACTGGACTAAAACGAAGCTATACGATTACATAATATTTACTTCGCCTTTCTTAATAATAATAAAAGGAATATGAAATACATATGATCATTACAGGAAAACTATTATCGAATTTCTTCGATGAACGATTTTTTACTTTGTGGTAGCATTTTCTCAATTAAATTAAATAAAAACACAGCTTGTGTCCGTACACCACTATTTTTTTTATTTTATTAAAATAAGAATAATATCCCTCTACATGTTACAACAAAGATCTGTTCTTTATTCAAATTTGATTGAATAAAATAAAAATTGTATCGCAGTTTTGGTAGTGTATAATTATAATTAAAGCACTTCGATTACAGTTATTTCTTTATTTATCTTTTTAATATTGTTTTAATCAATAACAACGACTATATAAAGGTTAATTAAGTAATCATACAATTAAAACATATATATATATATATATATATATATATATATATATATATATATATATATATATATATATATATATATATATATATATATATATATATATATATATATATATATATATATATATATATATATATATATATATATATATATATATATATATATATATATATATATATATATATATATATATATATATATATATATATATATATTTCAGGGAATTGTGTATTTTATATTATTGAATTAGGAAATTTTCAATGAAAATTGTCACATTAATTATTTAATGACCAAAATAATCACTTTGTTTTAGAACCAAATTAACTGTTTAATTACGTCAAATATTAATTTCCTTGCCATGTTTCTTTTACCTTTATAAACTTATTGCGTCGTTCTTAATTTTTCGCCTTTTTGTGCAGTGCTTCCCATGTCCCGATAATTGTCAAGTAGTTAGATAATGAGATCGTCTAGGGGTTTTTTTTATATTCCATCAATTATGAGACTTTTCATAATCTTTTTATATATTTTTACTCTAAATTAGTAATACTATTTTCCGATGTACCAAGTAGGTACTTCGATAATAGAAAATACCTACACTTAAATATTATAAATGAATGTAGGTACCTAAGTATATACCTACTTATACATGCATTCTTATATTTTGCTATAATTACACCGTGGGGAAGGTTACATATCATTATTTTCAATGTAGTTATGTTTGCGAAGAAAAAAAATGCACGTTATGGAATAATCAATAAATAGTTCATTATTACAACATATATTATTTTTTTAAACAGATAATCCATAGTTGAAAACTTCACCTAGTTAAACAGTTGTTCGTGAATAATTTTAGCTATCGATTAGTTACAAATTAAATAGGAATACACATATTAAAATCAGGTACATTTGAATTGGTTGATCGGTATAGTATAGACTAATATGATTGATGAATAAAACAGTGTACAAAAATTGAGACAATTCCGTATTTGAATTTAAACAATGTACAAAAATTCTCCATGGAAGTCTTTTGTAGTTAGTTACACACCATAAAAGTTCATTAAGGTTAAATATGATTAAGTAAATTTAAAAAATAGGATTAAAATAATACGAGATATTCATGATTACTGAGTACGAGTTAATCCATGATTCTCATATTTTTAAAATTAAATTTATCAATTAATTTAACTATGTGCATTTTGATATTATTATAAACCACAAAAATACTTTGTTTTCGTTCCAAATACATCTAGGTATGTTATTTATATTTCAGACTATGCAATATTATATCAGTTGAAGTATCTTTTATATATTATGTTATGTAATACATATTTTATTAAGATATTTTTTACTATTTATTTTATATTTATAATATAGAATCGCATGTGCATGACAGTTTGTTTTTGTTTATTGATAATTTTATAATCATGCAACAAAACTGCTTTTTATTTACACACTGCTGAATGTTCTTGCATTATTATAGTTTGCTTGATTCTATATTCAACATGCAATACCAAATTACTTGTTCAATAGGACATACCTATTTATTATTTAAGTATGTCTCCAGCTTGAATTAAAAACGAAAAATCATTTTATATCTACGTCATAGGAAATAGGCAAATGTGGATAATATTAACTGTATGTAGTTTATTACGAAAAAAAAATTTATTCGGTAATTACTTCTATACACTTTTTCTATGTTTAATTTGTGGACTAGGTACATATTTCGTTTAACCCATAAAAGATGTATATTTCTGAGTAATTTTTCGATTACTATTTCTGATTACATTTTCCGTATTGTAAAATATTTCTTTGGGAATAACTACAGTAAGAATAAATAGACATTTAAAATCAACTTAATCATATAATATTTTAATCAGAATTAATATAAATTTTAAGAAAAAAAATATATGCCTAAATGTTGATGAAAACATTAAACTTCGCTTGATGCTAGTTTTTAAGAAGGAAATATCGAATTTGATTTATTTTCGTATACAAAATATTTAAAAAAAAGAAAAAGAAGAAGATGAGTTAAATAAGGAAAAAAAATCGATAGTTCTGTAAATTCAGCATTTAAAGTGGCTATGGAAAATTAAAACAGTGTTTCATTTTTTCAATACTTTACTTAAAACAAGTACCTACCTACTACATTCCTATAGTCGTATAAACTAGTCAAAAGATTTTATTTTTATTATTTCGTTTGCAAAAGCTTTAAATATTTGATAAAATACCCCCGCAAATAAAATGCATATCGATTTTTACATAACAAATAAATACATTTAACGAGTTTCTATTTGAGCTTTGTCAATAAATCCAAATTTATTGGTTAGTTTGATTTGCTTTACTGGCTTCTTCTTTCCACTGTTTTCAGTTTGAAAACTAGAATGAAAGTTTGTTTCTCTTACCATTGTTTTTGAATAAAAGTTTTTTTTTATTTTGTTATTGTTTGTAACAAATTTATGTGCACAGAATGTTTAAATCTCAATGTTTTTCTCATTCTCTCTACTTAATTATTAAAATAAACTCCCGTTTTATGTAAATTAAATGCAAATTACTCATTCAAATGATTTCATTATTCATTTCTCACCCAAGAACTGTGATTATTATCATAACTTGAGATTTTTTCAGCACGTTTCTACCCCATTTAGAATTCATAATCTAATCTAAGTACTTTACAATTAATGCATATTGTCAAATAAATCTTCTGACATGATTGTTCATCACGATTTATACAAATCTAATCAATTTCCTCTCATCGTTTGACTAATATTTAATGTTATAGGCATTTCAAATCAAGATTATTTTCCTACAAGATGTGCTTAATTTTCGCCAGAAAATATTTCGAATTTATCTTATTGTTTTTAGTATAAAATTTTCTATCAAATAACGATACGTAAATACCATAAAATATCACAAGAAACTGCCGTATATAAAATATAGTATACGGTAGTGCAACATTCGCCACTTAAATTTAGGTAATATGTTGCACTTTATGGCAATGTGTTGAGATTTTTACAATATTCTGCAACATAAATACAACGTTTTATGTGGATTATTTCCTTCAATACTACTTTACTTTGACAAGTATTGAAAATAAGTATTTCTGTATTAGAAATATTTTCAGAAATAGGTATAGGTACTTAAAAATAATACAAAAGTTTTACCCACAAGAAAGTTTAGTAATAATATAATGTATACAAAAAAATTAAAATTAAATTTAATATATCTTCATTAAATTAAACAAATCTAAACTACATACCTATTCATTGTTTGTCTAAATTGTATTCAACTTAATCAATCAAAAATAAATTATTTTTATCTGCATATTTTTGTAAGTAAAGTACTTAAAAAACATCGCTTCGATGCCACGATATCATTAGGTTTTTTGCAAATGATTTTTCCTTATATATAGTTCAGAGTATTAGAATGAATGTATACACCTTGATACTCCAATATGCGTGTACACACGATACGGGATGGTACATTGTACATATCGGGAAAAATATTATATTTTTGATTACATACTTATAAGCATGTTCTAATTTTATCATAGGAAAATACTATCAATACGATCAATAAACCAGTTAAAATTTTCGTATTATTTTAGTGAATTAGTCAACGCCGTCAGTGTGAAAAAAAATGGTATACTTATTGATAAAAAATATAATAATTTAGAAGTAATTTAAAAAAGACTCCAAAAAATGCTATGACTCGCCCATATGTCGTGTAGATGTAATTGACATAAATATTATAAATATTACGACGAACGTCTTCCTTTTCTGTCGTTTAGAAATACAATTGAATTCTTCAAATATAAAAGTCCAGTTATTATAAGCTCGACATCCCCAGGTGTGACTTGGCTGAATCTGATGTTTCTCCATTCATTCCATCTCTTATCCTGTGTTTTCAATTCACGAATTGCAAAATGGATCTATCAGCGCTGACAGAGTTCTTCATATTGAACATTTTATGCCTTCGTCTTCTCCGTCCTAGTGGTGTGGAGAGTGTCATGCGTTTTACTGGATTGTCGTCGTGCATTCTGATTATATAATGGTTCAATAATAGTTGACAATAAAGGATACAATAACTATAAAACATAATCATTACTAACAGAAAAATAATAAAGAAAAACAAGATTAAAAGACTTTGGCATTCTCGTAAAACAATAATATTACCGTCACTGGCATTATTCCAAAATCGTTAAGCGGTAATTTAGATTTATCGAAAAAAATAAAAATGCAAAATTCGGTAATAATGAAGAATCGTTAAAGATTTTTTAAACTTTAATATTAGGGAATCAGTAGGGTTGATAGGTAGTACAGAAGCCTCCTCAGAGCCTAATCTTCTGTATGTGGATGGGTGAATAAATCCCAATTGAATGCTTGATCGGTGCGTTTTTTAAATTTTATTTTGATCTTTTTAATAATTTACAATTTACGCATTGATCTGCTAATTCATTTGAGAAAGTGTATAATAGTAATAATAATAGCACAATGTTATTATTGGTAATACTTAATTGTTATTAATTGTCATTAGTAAATCGGCCATCGCCGTAAAAAAATATAGTTATAAATAAAAAAAAGGAATTGACGAGTTGATTGTAGATTATTTAATGAAACTTACAAGTCAAAAAAATGGTGTTTAGGTATTAATATTTTCGGTACTCAAAAAAAAGCAATGTCTCATTGTGGACACTATATTGACAGGTTATTTTGGTTTTGCATGTTTGGTATTCGAATCATTGTTTAGCAAATTTATTTTTCTTTATATTTTTGTTGCGTTGGCATGCCTGGCGGTTCCCTCGGAGGGTCTTATACGTCTCTGGAGCATGTGTATCGCGGGACGACCTTGCCTCATCCCAAGATGGTAGGCGGCAGCGGGAACGGCATGATGGAATCCATCAAAAGGGCCCTTTCTAACACAGGCCTTTATCATAACAATGCGGGCTCAGACCCACTACTAGACGTTAATGACACACCACACAGAGGGATCATCATTCAAAGGTACGTACCTACAGTCGAACCACAGTTTGATTTCACATATACCTGTATTTCTGCTTTTTCATGTTTAAAATTAATAACAAATTATCCGGAGTTTCATCATTAACACGGTGGAAGTTCATAAATAAACGCAGTTAAATCTACGAATATTGATTTATAAGATACAGGTTGCATTGTGTTTAATTTTTATAGGTGTATTAAATTTTAATTTACAACTAACTCGTATAATCATATTAACAAAACAAATTATTTGTCTGCTTGTGTGAATCTGCGCCAGTCGCTTCGTGTGCTAGGTGATGTCAGAACAAAACAAATGAAATAATAGAATGAAATCAATACCAATAATGTAAAAATGTAGCCATTACCCCCTATTTAGTAACTATTGTAACTAAAATAGGAACAAAAAAAATGTAGATTTTAGAATTACGGTCTTATATTAAGTTGATATTTTATAACGCTGAAATATGACCGTAAATCTAAAATCTACAATTTTAGAACGTTCCTAATTTAGTTCCAATAGTTACTGAATACGGAGTATTGATGTTTGCAAGGATCGAGGTGTATGACGCTCGATTATATATATCTGCCTATCATGTTAGGGACATGACGTAATAAAATGATGACAAAAATAACTTATTTTATTAAAAAGTGTGCGAGGTGAATTATATGTTTTTGGTATGTTGAAAATAAATTAACGTTAGAAGTGAAAAAAAAAGATTCAAATGAAATGTTCAAGCTGTATTATAGAACTTGTATTAGATTTTACTTGCATGATTTGTGTGTTATTTATGAATGTTTACATGCAGTTGTATGCACATATTTTTATTGCTTTTATATGCAAAGGCTCTGCACTTAAATCATGTTATTAAAATTTTTGTTTTAACTTGTTCTCTTATTTTATCAAACAAAGATTGTTAAAAAATTAAACAAATATTTTTACAATGGCTATTTTTAACGAAAAATATATATTGTCATGCTTTATTGCTTTTTTTGTATGTGTTCACTAACCACTTCATAAAAATAATAGTAAATTGTGTCTTATCTCAAATAATATGAGTGCATCAGTTAAATTTCTCACCGAAAATTTATCTATGTTTTATCGTCATACTGTTAAGAGATATATGTATTTTTATTTATTATGAATCTGTACTTTAGTTCGGAGAATAGATGACTATTATTTCGCTTCATGACTTGGAATAAATAGGCAATTCGTATAAATCTTTATACAATGTGTTGGATGGATTTATTTTACGAGGGTTATTTCAATGTTTTATATTCAAGATGGGAATATATTAATATATAGACATATACGTTTAGATGTCTGAAAATTCATCATTTTTAATAGTTTTGTTTGAATGTACGTTATTGAAATTCATTAATCATGTTTTTTTTAAAGAATATACAGGAAATATATATTCAAAAAATTAATATTTCACTTCAATTAGGTTTTACATAAATAAACCCTTGATTCAAATATATAGTTTTATTTGTATTTTTATGTGCGTATTTTTATCTACCATTACGAACATAAGTTCTTCTTTTTCCGTCTTTCCATGTTTCCACGTCTTTATTACCCTGGTGTATGCTTCACTGTACTGAGGCAACAGGAACAACTCCTCCACTCATTGAATTCCGGTCCATACGTTATGTTCCTCAGCCAAGACATTTGGCTCCTACGATTTTTTCGTTATTACCTAATGCAGATATTATAAACCAAATTTTATCAAATATTCATGGAATCATTTTTTTATTCAAACTATTTTCTTGAATATCAGAATAACGGTCTCACAAATTCTCTAAATTGTGCGACAATGCTTGAATCATAAACAAATGAGAAGGTATACAAATATTAGTTATTGGCACAAAAATATTAGTTTTCATAAAGTAAGGTATTTTTCTATTGCAGGTTATTTATTTATTTTCTAATTTGGGTATTTGTCATTTTTTACGTCGTATTTATATAAAGTTAAATGTATAATATCTACTTACCTACGTATCTTAAATATATGTACAATATACACTTGTACATATATCAAGTTTGGACACTTATCTAGACGCAAAAAATAATTAGGAAATACATGATAACACGATGTTGACATATGTAGTATGTAGGTACTTAATATCACAATATTATGCTTTTATCGCTCACACTGGATAAACGTACCTACTTACTATATTCCTACTACATGACTATACAGCGACTTTTGACATCCATACGTGTAGATTATTCGGCAAAAACATAGTTATTTCGACCCAGTTGATTATAAATATAGCGAATATTCTCAATACAATGATTGTTCATTGAAAATATTCAATACTCATTTCATCACGCCATATCCCTCTTGATGTTTCTTACAACTTACATCCTTTTACAACTTAACTTAGCGGATGCTTGCGATACACGTGAACAAAATCATTCGAGGCAGGATTCGAACCAGCTTCCACAAGATTGTTTTGTCACCGATCCACCTCGATTGATTAAAAACAACGAAAAGTGTTTTTCCACAATATTGGAGTACATATGTTATATTTTAATTATTAATTTAAAATGAATTTTCACTTAACTAAACACAAATAGGTACTTTAGAATTATTAAATTATATAATAGGATCACCGCCTCATTTTTTTTAAGAGTAATATCCCTAGTTTTGTTTACATTCATGAATCGTTTTTGCCTCTTATAATTTAAATTTTCGTCTGGATCTCTTTTAATTTCTACATTATTATAAAGACAGACTTTTATCTTTCAAATTTAACCGACTTCATTCAGAAATAGATATGTAAATAATATCTATATAATACGTAACATTATATTATATATCTTTCAGGTGTAGAGTTTTACCAAGTTTACCAATTATACAGGTATACCATGTTAATGATTATACATGTACATGATGTGTTTGTTCACGTACAGTTTACCTCTATACCTACATATATATTATATTTCGATAATTACTCGTCTTTGTTCGCTCGTATCAACATAAATAAATATCTAGGTACGTTGGCAGTATTGATATTGTATAATTTAATGTACAATATATTTTGTAAGTACACTCATTACAGTCAACTCATGATATTTGCTTTTACCTAAGATATAATATTTATTACGGCGTTGTACCATTTTTTTTGTTAATTGTCTACCTTGAAATGAAATCTTATTTTTTTAAGGTATCAAATGTTTTTTGATTTTTAATCTCAGTTTGTCATAGTATTTAAAGCATAGTTTTATCTAATCACGAGCGCTCCTAAGATCTTGAAAGACTCCACTGAGAATAAAAAAGATTTAAATACCTTAGAGAAGTCCGTCTGAGTCCTTACACGTTATTCTGTACTTTTGTATCAACGTTTTTTTTCCCTCACAGAGCAATTTAATATAATTTTGCAATACATATTTTCTCAGATTTTCATTTGAAATTACATACTTTTATGCAATTCAAATAATGACTTGATCAAATATATAACACCTGATTCATCTCACTTCTTTATATCATTTTATTTTTACATTGTTATGAATTATTCTTATACTTAATCTTCATATTATTTGTCCTTTTTCAAATGATTCCTTTTTTTCCAATTTAGAATAAAAAACGTTTATTTGATTTGAAAGAACTCTTAGCAACAAAGGAATTTGAATAATGAACAACAATTCACAATAAATAAAAAATTGATTTATTTCTTTATTATTAAATTCACAGATCAATCAATACTTTCTGGTTCAGCATTTTTCTGATATCGTGTATGGTATTCAGATTATTTTTCCAATCAAATTTCCATCGGAATTTATATTAAAATTTTCTTCTCAATGTAACAAGCAATCTCAGCAAGTAATATACATCAAAGAGCACGCTGAAATCGAAGTATTTTCGATCTGAAATTAAATATGTAGGTAATACATTTTTAAAAGGAAAATTTTTCAATTTATAATTAACAAAATAAATTTATGGAGTCTTTCTGTTTATTTGAATGAAACTTCAGCATTTCGGCAATTTTCAATGAAATTTAATCAAAATATAAAGACATATTTAATATTTTTTCTTAGGTATAAAAAATATATAAAATTGGTAAAGTTGTGGTATTTGGTATTGTCTAAATGTTGATTATCTGTATTTTTTATATAAAAATATATCCATCATTAACAATCCTCACTCTTTCGATGATTTAGGATAATGAAATAAATTTTAATTGAAATAAATTTCTATTATTCCATAGATAATTAAGTGTGTAATAAATAAAAAAAGGATCAGCGGCTGTAGGAAATACATAAATGAATCAAATACAGAGTTTACACAATAAAGAAGACACATTTTTCACACAAATAACTGCATGCTTTTTTGTTAATTAAATGTGCTTTTATTAAAATATATACAATTAATATAATATATTATTTTATTTATTTAAATATATTTAATTTATGTACAACATAATATTATGTACTTATATACTATACAAACACATAAGGTTAGAAGAATATTTAACCCTTCAATATAAAATATTTCTATTATTTACATTTAGTTTTTTAATGGTGAATTTTCTATGTTGTATTTTTGTAGGTGTCATGTCTTATGTCGATATCCATTTTTTTCCTTGAATGATTTGTTCGTGTAGGTAATATTTGAACTAGTAATAATTGTATTTTAGTCTTTATCAGTTGGTTCCAATTTAAAACAACGAACTTAACAAAATGATTATTATCTTAGTGACATCCCGTAGTTTGCAGTTATCTTGTTACCTATGTAAGTAAGTATGAGCCAAATCATGCATTTCCTTGTTTACAGCCCGAACCAACGAAATTCAACTGTTTCACAATGAATTCGTGTTATACGTCACTTCATAATTAATCTAAGTTTAGTGGTTGGTATTTGGGATTTTATTATACATCATATATATGTGAAAATAAAAATAATACTAACACGGTGCTGGATGTAAATTTTTTTTTCACTGTTTTGTTTTCATCTATGTATAGATTATAGTCTTTTATTTTTATTTTGTAATTTTTTTTGATGACATTTATTGTTATTTCATGATATATTTTTTGTAATAGAGAAATATGTAAAATTTTATGCAAAGTTACCTTAACGGTTTTTATTTCTATTAACAAATTGCAAATAACAACCTTTTTTTAAACAAAAATCAAATCTTTGATATCTATACATCATGTTCCATTTGAATAATATACTTATATATTTTTACACACGGTGTCTTAGTGTGAAACACATTATTACTTCGAGAATGTGCTTCGCACAAAACGCTTGGTTATTAATGCAAAAGTATAATTTTCAAATGCATTTAAATTTTCCGAATAAATTTTATTTTAAGATAAAAATTTCATAAAAAAACTGTATATTGCCAAGTACGATTCAATGATAAATCTTTTGAATTGTTTCTAAAAATATCATGAATGTCTTATCAAACGATTGATTAAAATTACTGATAATTAATAAATATATTTGTATACAATTTTTTTTTATTTTCAAAAAAAAAAATATTATAATTTATTCAAATCACGTGTGTTTCAATGCACTGTGTTCGATTTTCGTAATATTGATAAAGTATTGATCATTCATTTTATTATTTTGTTTGCGAAAGACATGTCCGTTGTTATGGAGTGGCGCAAAACAGAGTTTGATTGCAAAAAATGGCAACCATCACTGTAGGTGCTTTTCATACCATACGATAGTAAGTTAGACACTTCGCTATATCACGTAGTTTTGGCTGTGTTGTTGCAGACAGGGAGTTTCCACAATTGAGGGTGTAGAGAACACGAACAGAGCGACAAAAATGCCGACGACCGTCGCTGAGGAAGCCGCTTTGTTGGGGTAAGTCCTCATGTCATTTTGAGCTTTGTTTACACTTGGAATAATAATCTTTCGTATAAAAATGGCGACTCCAAAAATTGGTTGACGTAGTAGAGAATTATTCATTCAAAACATGCGTCATTTGCAATCTTGTTGTTGACTTTGCATATTGAGCAATTTAATGATTTTTTTTATGAATCCCACCATCAGTGCTAGACCAAATTTATTTGGGAACACCCTCGAGGTACCCCCTTTCCAAAATATAAAAAATAACAATCCTTGAAATCAGTTATCGCCGAGATTTTAATATATATATAAATCTTTTTCAATTGATAACCTACTTTCTTCAAGTCGGTTTAAGAAAAACCATGCTGTAAGAATAGGTACTACACTGAACAAAAATAATGTAGAAACCAGAATTCCGATTCTACATGTCCTTTGAGTATCGTGTCAGGTCCCCCTAAGAATCTCTATCCGGGGTGCGTATTTACCTTTCCGTATTGATTAGGAGGCAAGTACTGCCTCGAATTAGGCACTTGTTTGTAGCGCTAATGCACTTAAAAACTCGTGTTGAATTCAAGGCACGTGTCCTTAAAATGCACACGGTTTAACAGCACAAACTTTTCCTGTTAATACGTGTTCAATTCAAGGCAAGCGTCTTTCAATAGTACACAGGTTTTTAAATTTTACCATGCGTATTTATTGAGCGTTACAAGGCTGTGTTAGAGGCATTTTTTGTATACGATTGTTTTTGTTTTAATAGATTAATCTACACAAATTTACATTATATCACAAAAATTAATAAAAACAATTTTTTTTTTTGTATGAGATTGGTACTCATGAATTTTTCAATGAAAGTACTTGCCTCCCAATCAACACGGAATGGTAAATACGCATCCGGGGTACCTAGGAACAGCTCTTCAATAGTTCTCATCCCTGACCATCGTTTGCCGAAGTTTAAAATGAATACTGTAATCGGAGTAAGAGCATCTCATTTTGTTAAAAGTTGCACGAGCTGCTTTTATTCTGCATTTGTTCTCGGTTGCTTGGTCAATTCCGCCTAAATATATAGGATTATGACACTGATACTTTTAATTATGTTTTAATATATAAAAATCCATTAGTGAACAAAACTGAAGAACAAATAATATAATATATTCTTCAGTTTTGCTTGTAAAACATTCCAAGTGAATACAAGGCTTGCATAATTTTCATTCATGTCTTTATTTTGAAATTTTAGAATTTTAAGCTTGTGTTATGATTAAATACATTTTTTGAAATTTATTTTGTGATTTGATTATTAATAAGACTGAGTTTGTCTTATTGATTTTTTATACCTAGCCTTTTTTTTTACAATAATTTAGTTATTTTTGTATGGTTTTTCATTCATTTTAATATATTATGCATACTTATCTGTTTTTTACTGATATAAATGACAATTTTTGGCACTATCACAGTGAATTCATAGTGGCTAAACCATCGAAAGACACATTTATATTATGAAATATGTTTCTTATAGTCTTTCTTATCTTGTAACATTCGTATTTTATATGTATGTACCTATATCGTCGAGACTCGATTATTATAATATTCTGTATTTGTTTTCTATTCAACAATCGTTTCTTCCACATATTTTACTATTTTTGGATCAAACAATAGGACATTTTTATAACGTACAACGGAATTTAGTTTTATAAAATTATCCAAATAATTTTAAGCAGTATAGTATTTGTTAGTCTTTATTGTTTGAGAGATTGAATGAAGTCTTCTACAATTACGGTAATAGTTCAATTGTGGTTTAAACACTGTTTTTATGTACCTATTATTTACGTTCTCGTGTATTTTATACAATTTTTCTGTCATAAAATAATGACTTATTATTTATTTTATATAGGTGATATAATTTCGTAACCATAATAAACAAATTTTTGTCCTATCATTATTCACACAATACTTATTTTTTTGTAGAATTGATCTTGTAGGAATTTTTGTGTAATTCATTACAATACACAATAAAATAAAATTAACAATTTGTATATAGATACAAAACATACCTAGATTTTATCACGCCACGTCATTACATACACAATACACAAAAAGACCCCTGACAGCAGACTGCTGGTATTAGGAGCAAAAACAATCATAATAAACAATAATAACAATATTTTAGACATGACGCTTACACACATATTATTCACATTTATTTAAGTATACACTTATAGATGGGTCGATGGCAGAGCGGTTAGTGCGCTGGGCTAGTAATCGAGTAGTCGCGAGTTCGAATCCTGCCTCGACCGAATTCGTTCATCTATAGCACAAGCATTTATGCTTATTTTAGGGAACGTAGGAAGGTGTATATGTACTGGTTTAACAAGGACGTTTTCATTTAAAAAAAATATTTCGCTTTTCCAATATATGCAATTTTGTTTTTTTAACGTCATAAAATTATTATTTTTTTTAAATAGTTTGGCAGCTCAGTTAATATATTTAATACCATGTATGAAAAAACTATATCTTTCCCTATTTGTTCTCCGTATCTGCCCCCCTATACAACGTGTCATTAGCTCAAGGAAAGAAACAAGAAAAGATAACTCAATGTATATAAGTGACAGTTTCCAGTCACGTGACAACTGTCACTTACAATGTATGGAAGTGACAACTGTCACTTCCATACATTGAGTTATCTTTTCTTGAGCTAAATGACACGTTGTTAGGGAGGCTGACCTCTGAAATTATCTTTCGATCTATTATCATTCGATTCTATTCTCGAATCTATGCTACGAAAAAAACAAATCGAATCATACGGTGAATTTTTCATTCGTTACAAAATTCCTGATCATATAATAATAAAGTTTTGAACTTCTTTAAGTTTTGAAAGTATTATAAATTAATACTAGACTATAAAGAATCATCCCCTTTGCGGATTATCGCCATCAACATATAATCATATTAAAAAAATCATGTATAATAGATACATAAATACAATGTCTCTCGCGGAGTAATCAGAGAGACCCGAACACCACATTTTCCTATGTTGAACCGCATCCATCACCTTAAAGAAATTCATATATCGTCTCATACAAGTTCTCTGTTTTCCAAGATTCTTAATTTCCCTCTTTCAGAATCGTCTTGGAAAAATGACAGTGGCTGACATTTTAACGAGAATACCAAATTTATCTCTTTTGCTTAATATTAAATTTTTTCATAGAATGATTTTTGATTACTGTCTAAGTTATGTTATTAGTGCGATATTTAGATTTTAATATTTGAAACACCCCTAATACGGAATAGCTGTTTCCATACAGCAGAGTTATGTAATACTGACGACGATCAATATAGGAAAAGTCTTTTGTACAGATGTGTCTTTAGGTTCTTTAGTGCGCGTTACTTAACTCTGCCCTGCTGTTACTTAATTAAAATTTCGTTAGAGTTTGTGCGATACGCATAATATATTTAGTCTTATTATTTTCTTATATATAATAATTCATATATATTTATCATAGTTAACGGCTTAATAACCCTTAATAAACTATACAAAAATATAAGTTATTATAACATGGTAAATACAAGAAGTAAAAAAAGAAATACTTATACCCACCAAATAATTAAAAAAAAGTTATTTAATAACAAGAAATAATACAATTTTTTTATAGAATCAAAAATCAAAGCACAAAGATACTATCAAAATATTTAAATTCACTCCAAAAATCAAAAATTCAAATAAAATAAACATATAGAAAAAAGCAAAAATTTACATATATAAAATAAAAACACAAAGTTTAATAAAAATAAAAAAAAAGAACTGAAATGAATTTATAATCTGGGGGGGGGGGGGGAGGGGGAGTCCGGTCAAACGGCGGATTTGAAACCGTACATTTATACATTTGATTTTTAAAATATTCTTCATAGAATACTCCGCGATATGGGTTATGATAAGTCTTTATAGACGAAGGAGCGGCTCTCCTCTGAAACTAGTTGACACTTAAATATTCGACCGTGGTTCACACAGTGTAATTTATATATAATTTTTTTTTATTTTATTATCTCAGACAATTTTTTAATGGTCATCGACCCATTTCAAAGGGATGCGCGGCGCCATTTAAATTAAATTCACCACGCTGTAGATCCGACCTTTAAATGTTTTTATAAGGAAAGAAAATGCACATTATGTATGCAATCTATCTCACATCTTACTACATAGGTCTGGCCTGTACCGAGGTGGAATATTTCACAATCACATTTATACATCTTTATACAATATTTTCATCGTTTTTCATATAGCTTTCGTGACAGTTCGTATTATATTATATTATATTCGTATGGTGTGTGTCAGGCGCTTACAGTGTAACATTTATATCCCTCAGCCAGTTGTCAGGCTTCGGTCGTCAGTTTATTTAAAATATGTACTCCTCCATCAAAACCATATAGAGGGCATTCATCTATGATGTGGTTCAAGGCAGGGGCGAGCCTAGAACCTTTGAGCTAGGCAAACCCTGAAAGAAAATTGGTAAACGTCGTAAATGTAATGTTTTTTAGCATTGCTATTCATTCCAGTGGCCATAAAAAATATTTTTAAAATGACATGCCAAAATAATATTTACATTTGTGGCCCTGTAAAGTATCGTATCTACAAACGGTTCAATTTTTAATCTTGTAGTATGGTTGCTATAAATATATAAATAACTATTAGTTCTTGAATTTCTTAACATGATATTCATAGGCAAGCCAAGATTTTCGGCTTCTATAAGCAATTCCGCTACTGTTCAAGGTCTGGATTTCTGTGCCACATTCACAGCGTTGGTCTTCAATATAACCCCATTTGTGCCTTTCATACGCACTCCTACTGCAGTTTGTCCTTATGCGAGTATTTCCCACTATCTGCGCCCAAGGTCAAAACCTGCCACCCTGTCCGAAGGCACGAAAATGATGCCGATGATGAATTATAATATATAACAACATGATTTATAGATAACTAAAAAATATATATCAAAACAATAATATTATGGTAGAAATAATATTAGAATAATAACATATCAAAATTTACTATATCGGTTTATACTTTTGTGTTAAGATATTAGTAACTATGTAATATTGTAATTTGTTGTGTTGGAAAAGACAAAATAACTATGTAAAACCGAAATGTCAAATATTTGGCTTGGTAAAATTGTAAACTGCTAGCCCTAGAACGGGGTTACCTAGTTGGGCAGCAGTAATCTTCATTATCGTCTTTGTTATAAAGGTGTGAAAAATAAATAAATAATATAAAAATATAAAACAAAACTATATCAAACAATATCGGAGCAAACAATATATGACCTGTTTACCAAACCAACACACACACACATACACACCATGTTTATCTGGGTAGTAGGTACATAGGGACATATTTAGCAACCAGTCCGTCAATAATCCTTTGAATCGATGGCTAAAAAAACCGTATGATGTACTAGTTGGCTTTTTAGTAATGATAAATGATGTTTTTTATTTTGGATTTCAAGAGAAAATACAACTAACACTTATTTGAACTTGTTCATTTATACGCTCGTATTGTGTTGCATGTTCATATTAAATGTATCCAGCTCATACTGGATTTCCACCAGTTCTAACTCTATTTGCTCCCATCCAGTGATGGTCAGTATTGTCAAAATTAACATACTCTATATATATATGTACATAGGTATATCTAATATTATGATTTAGAATTACAATGAAATAAGTCGTATGAAATTAATATGTTATATTATTTTATATGATAGTAAAGTTGAATAGTTTAATTATATGATAGTAAACCTGTCTGTTTATAATGTGCCTAACTCAAATATTTGTGATCCGCATTACAATATCGAAACTGATTCTGAGTGATCATTAGTTTTGCATGATTTTGGGGAAATTTTGTCATTTTTAGCATTTAATCTAATGTAGAGACTATATGCCGTATGGCGACGATATTAGTTACCTCAAAGGCATTATATTTATTTATTTATTTATTTATACATCTTCTTGTACATAATATAAACAAATATAATTGTACACTGGCGGGCTTATTGCCATTATGCAATTTCTTCCAACCAACCAGATTACAAAGTATGACAACATTGTATATGTATAACAGCAAATAAAAAAGAGTAAAAGAAATCAAAGAAAATACGTATAATACTTAAATACTATAAAAACAACAAAAAAAAAATATAATTCATAGCAAGAAAAGGGATATGGTAAGGACAGGAGAGGAAATCGGGATCAGGTGTTCAAGGATAAATATTCCTTCTTTAGTTTTTTCTTGAAAATACTAAGTGAGTTAGACGACGCAATATTCGGACTAAGGCTATTCCATAATCTTGCTGATTGTACTTCGAACGAAGAGCTGAGAAATTCTGTATTATGGATAGGTATGGATAGTGTTGTACGTTCAGCAGATCGGAGTGGAAGTCCATGATTAGATTTTAATTGTTTTACTATTGGTAGGTAATGTTTTTGTTATATTTAACTTTATATTAATATACAAAAGAAAGCAATAATTA
This sequence comes from Molanna angustata, assembly GCA_963576475.1. NCBI lineage: Eukaryota > Metazoa > Arthropoda > Insecta > Trichoptera > Molannidae > Molanna > Molanna angustata. The sequence continues at coordinate 30,890,816 of OY754966.1, forward strand.
TACATTTTTCCATAGGAGGAACTGAGAATTCGTGCTTATTTCGGGACTTTTCATCGTCTAAACTAGCTAAAGTTATCGGTTAGAGCCTTGAATGTGTCGATTTCTTCTATTAATGCTTCGTCATTGCAAATATCCAAAAGATATATAATTAGATAATATTAAATTTGATTCAATAAATTTGTAATTAAAAAAAAAGTACTTATAGAATTTATCATCATCAGTCATTATTCGTCCAATATTAAACATAGGCCTCCCCCTTTCGACCTCCATACTTCCCTATATTTCGTTATCCTGTGCCACCAGATCATCTTGCGTATGTCCGGATTTCTATGGTCAGTTCTCGATCGCCATTTGAGTCATCTAGCGTTCTCGCTACATGGTCAGTCCCATGCAATTATCTTGCATGCAACATCGGTAACCTCAGTCCTGTCTCGTCGAAGACTAATGTTAAGCATTCTCCTCTCTATTCCTCGTTGTATTACACGGAGTATTGAATAAATTAATGTCTTTATATATATATATATATATATATATATATATATATATATATATATATATATATATATATATATATATATATATATATATATATATATATATATATATATATATATATATATATATATATATATATATATATATATATATATATATATATATATATATATATATATATATATATATATATATATATATATATATATATATATATATATATATATATATATATATATATATATATATATATATATATATATATATATATATATATATATATATATATATATATATATATATATATATATATATATATATATATATATATATATATATATATATATATATATATATATATATATATATATATAATTCTTCTGTACGTGTGTATGTCACTGAACTACTCCTAAACGGCTGAACCGATTTTGATGATTTTTTTGTGTGTGTTTGTGTGAGTCCCAGAATGGATTAAATTCACAAAAAGGTATTTTATAAAAATATCAATCGTTATAAATATTTTCGGAATAAGCATTTTGAATAATGGCGACATTGCTTTCGATATGTCATAATATTATGCAATGTTGGTTATGCCATTAAAACTTGATGTTTTTCTCAACGCTGCGCTGTCTGCGGTATTTGTTTCATATTTTAAATTTTCTTATGTAATTTACTTATGTATAAGTTTTATTATTGTTGTATGAAGCTATTTAGTATATTCTGTTCTAAGTGGTATTTTGACGATAGGTATATCAAAGTCATTTCAGTGTAATATTTCGTAATGTTTTCGTTTTAATATTTCTATTAATTTATGAATATTACCTACATTAAATAATTTAGTTGTATGCATATTTATTATTATATTACCGTGTGACATTATTATTTTGTGATTTTTTTGCATTATTATTTTGTGATATGATTTTTTCTATTATCATTTTCTGGTGTCCACACCGGCACACCTGTCGCTGTGAGATATGCTGTAATAGCCTTTGGTATATTTATGTTTGTTAAACCAGTAAATAACAGGCAAGCCAACTTTCGTGCAGGACAGCGTCTGTCGGGTCCGCTAGTATAAAATAAAATACTTCATCGTTTGTTCAATTCCGAAAGATTGTGAGTAAATATTACAAAACATGTGTGTTTACGAAACGACACAAAATCGCTAGAGAGATATGAGTCTGTTAAATTAATTAGAGTGCTGCAGATATTAATTTGCAAGTTGAGCCGTCGAAAATCTCGTATATGGATGTTGGCAGCAAAATTGTTATGAAATGGTTTGATGACGTGTGTAACTCTGATCGTATTTCACTGCAGCTAATTCATTTTGTGATGCAACGGGTTAAACTCTGCTTTATTACTTAGTACTAATGGACCACTTTATGCCACCCGCTTCGGAAATTACTTTATTAATCTGCTTTATGGATTTATGTACCGATTGTGAGAAACATTTTTATTTCTATATACCTCAGTAGGTAGGTACTTTAATTTCATTTTGATTATATTAGTATAAGAGATAGCAACGTCAAAAAACAGTCCATTTTTAATGGCTTGTTTTTTTGGTATTTACATCCTTATTGAATATAGGAATGAAAAAGGTTAGGCTGGCACCTGGGAGTGGTTGCGTTTAAGGGGCCATATAAACCTAAACACCTTAATTTCAAATCAAATCGCTCAAATATGTTAAACATTGTGTTTCTAGAAAAAATAGTATAAGTCTTTTCAACATTTCTCTAGTGAATGTTCGTCACATAATTTTAAAATTCAGCCTAAAGTCCCATAAAAAAAATATTTACAATATCCTCTTTTACAGCATTTTTTTTAATTACTCCATAACTATGTGTCGTACAGAAATAAATCTTTTATATGCTTTAAAAGTAAATAAAATCAAAGTGAATGAACGATAAAGTTTTTTCATTTCAACTAAGGTTTGTTCTTAAAATTTAAAAAATCAACAAATTTGGCGTTTCTGATAATTAAAATCACGTATAAACCTTCTTTAACGCACGCGATATTTACCTTTACTAACGCGAAAATTCATAGTGCAACTGGCGGTTTTAATATATCATGTTTTCAGTCACTGGGTTTAGCGATATTATGTCCTCTTAAACGTTTACATGTGCATCCCCTTTCTGTAGATGAAAATTGAAGATTTTAGTATCATTTGTGCTCTTATACCATTCATCTAATTACAATGAAACTTTGTGATTTGTTAAGCGCACACCCGGGAAGTTTCTGAAAAAAAAAATATTTCTTATTTTTTTACAGTAACAGTAAGTAGGTACTTACATCTATCACAAACGGACGGATTTTAAGACGGAGGTACAAATAACATACAAGTTGAAATAATGTTAAATTTGCAATTTTCACCCATAGAGGATGCGCACTGGTAAATGCAACCACTCCCAGGTGCCAGACTTACCTTTTTCATACATATATTCGATAAGAAAGAAAATATCAAAACCAGCCATAAAAAAATGATCCAACGAAATGTATCTATCTCTCGGACTGACTTAAGTGCATCTCAGAGCAATGACACTTTCAGTATATCACTTAAGACTTAAGACTTCTTTGTTTTGTGCAGTCAACAAATAAGCTACAGCGCCCTCAGAGTGACGTTAAGGCGTTTTAAATAAAATTATTATGTAGAGATATTATTTTTTTTATAAATTCCATACTATTTTTTTAATATTCCATTTGTATTTTCATGACAATGACAATCTTTAGACCATCCATCACTTAGATACTCAAAAAAAAGTTTAAAAGGGTAAGGCTAAAAAAATGTGAATCGAAACAACAGATTACTTCGGGTATTTTAGAGTTTTACCAAATAAACTGAAAAATTATTGATAATATTGCGCTGTTTCCGTATTTTCTTGTTTATCATTGCACAAAATAACACACAAAACGGTATCAATATTGCTGACATCTTAAAACAATATGTTTCATATAATGTGATACAATGTGCGAAGACCGTATTTAGGTCAGTAACTAATAAACACATCATAGAGAACATCCGTTATGCATTAGACGTGCGGATAAGAAGAAAAATAGTTGCATTAGTTAAGTGGATCTGATTGACTTTCAGAATTTCTTTCGAGTTTCTCTGGATGTTTATTTACTCGACCTACATATTGAAAACTGTTTAAGTATACTAAGTAGAATAAATATAAATTGGCACAAAATAGTTCATAGTTGACAATATCGAATCGAATATTTTTATTGTTGTATATACGCAAACATTGGATTTTTTCCCTGTCGGCAGTCAATGACATTTTATGATTTTTTTTTAACATCTCAATAAAGAGGAAGTTAGAATAATATAGGAGAACCAGGAACTCAAGGCACTTATAGGGCTTACGAACTGTCATAGGTTTGTTCACGTGATCATTACGAACTGTCATAGGTTTGTTCACGTGATCACGTTATGCGCTTGCGCAACGTTCACCAATTTTGCCTTCTTATTAAGTTCCCTATCGATCCAATTTTTCGAAAGTTCTATGTATTTTTATCATGAAAATCTGTTTGTTTGAAAATAAGTCACTCCATCTATGAAGTGACGAACAATGAAAGCAACAGTCCCCATATGTGAGGTGACAATACTTTCGCACAGCTGGTTCTCCTATAATATTCCAACTTCGTCTATTGAGATGTTAAAATTTATGTCATAAAATTAAAATTTAAATTAGGTAGATTTCTTCTAAAAACAATAATTTTCAATAGTATATTCTCAGCAAAATATTTTAGTAATTTTTACTAAAAAATGAACAATAAAAAACTTTGTATAATCCACCTCACATTTATTTTTCATTAAAACGTTATCGGATTTTTCAATCCATCTTCAGTAACAACTAAAATGTGACTGATTCGACAAATGTCATCCTACATTGGTGAGAGAGAGCGTATCGGGTATGGTGGGGATAGCTGTGGTGGTTGTAGGCGGGGTATATGTGGGTGGTGTATCTATGATAGTTTTTTTTAATAATGTTAAGGATATGTGAGTATACTGGGGGAATTAGAATATTTAACAGATTTGAACATTTTCTTTTATTGATTTCTATTGCGTCAAGTAAATCGAGTTTTTTTCCTTTTTTCTCAAAGGGAAGCACCTCGGTATTTCTACAGTCATCTGCAATTTTTGAATTTGATGTTACGATTTTTTTGCTTTTTTGTGTTCTTCTATCCTGTCTTATTCTCCTCCCGCTTTGTCCCACGTAAAAATTGCTGCAATCTTCACAATTGATTTTATATACCTACTCCACTATTTTAAATGTATCGATTTTTGATTTATTGTTGAATATATGTTTTTTAATGCTATTGTTTGTTTAAGTGCTGGTTTAAATGTTTTGTTTTTGCATTTGTTCAGAATTTCTTCAGTTAATTTTCCGACATATAATATTCTTCTCCATGGTTTATCTTGTGTGTTTGACTCTCCTTTTTTTGTAACAGTATGTATGTAAAAGATTTCTTTATATAATTCTTTGATTATATCTTTATAATTCTTTGATTATTTCTTTATATAATTCTTTGATTATTTCTTTATATAATTCTTTGATTAATTCTTTATAATTATTCTGATTGTCTTCTCGTGGTATCCATTGTTTTTTGCGATATTTATAATTGTATATTCTCATATTTCAAAGGTATCCATCTGCATAGTTTATGATGCTTCTAAGTCAACTTGTAGCCATTATCTCTTTTTCTGATTCGTTACAGAGTACGACAAAGTCTAAATCAACGGGCAACCGTGGAGAAGAGGATTTTATCCGCGCGGTGTGAAGTAATGAGTCCCGTATAAATGCAGTAATCTTTTTGACATTTCTCATATGTTGAAATTCAGACGCATAAGTTTAGACGAATTAGGATAGGACATACTATGTATGAATAGTAAAATGTATGATTTTTTATGTTGATATCCTATGTTCAATCTCTAGCAGAATAGAAATTAATTCGATCCTTCTTTATTGACATTGCTGCTGGATAATTCTAGTTTTTCACAACACAGACAAATCTGTCTCTTTGTATGTTTAATGCGGCGATGTAGTGATCCACTGCCTCAGATTATGGAGCTAAGAAACTCTTCGTCGCTATTCGTCCTCATTTATGTATGTTCTTCTCTGGATTATACATAAGTTGTTGGAGTTGGTATATCTCACCTCATTTCGTAACCAAAGTACATATTGCAGCTTTCTTGTTTTCACAATTCGGCAATACCTACACTCGCTAAATGCACAATGTGTTAGGACGTGTTAATAATACAAAACATCAGATGCTGTGTCAAATATTTATTTAACAAGTCCCCTATAACATTTAGCCACATTACGGACTGGTGGTTGGTGTTGATGATTTCACTAATCCGTAATTGAAATCCGACCCGGATTCCCCTTATCTTGGCAAAAAAAAAATATATGTAATTTATAAAATTTTGAGTAAAAAATGCTTCTTTTACAATCGAAACGCTGCTGTGAATAAATCAAATGGCAGCTGACAAATGATAAAGATCGACAGGTGAGCGGATTGAAAAAAATTGAAATGAAAATAGAACTTATTAATGATCCGGGCATTAGTCAATAGTCACAAACTCAAACTACTCTTGTATTGATTTTCGATTAACTGTCTTTTACTCTTTAACCAACTTTACTATTAATAATTGTAATTGATTATAATGAATTGGATTTTTATGCTTAGTGTTGTGTACATTACTAAATTTACTTATTATATCATAAAAAGCCATCTTTGATTATTATATAGGGTATAATTTGACGCTAGGAGGTTAAAATGATTGAAGACGAAAGTTCTGATAGTGAATTGGTTCGACTTGGAAAAACAAGTTTAATACAACTGGTTTATTTATTTAAAGAATATATATATTGGATAAGAAATTCTTGTCATTGATTATCGGGGATATTTCTAATCAAAATACCACTTATCGAAAGATTGGCTGTTTGTTTATGGTAAATATAACAACAATATATACCGTTTATATCAAAATTGTAATGAATATCAGAACAGAACAAAAAAAATTGTGAGTTATTTATTTTCTTTGTTATCGTTTTCCATAAAAGTAACATTTTTTAATTTTGATCACGATAGTCAAAAGACTGACGAAAAAATTGACAACAGTCCGTCTCGCACAAGGCATTCTACGCGACGAAGGCGCGGAGAGATGTCAGATGAGGCGGGAGGGGCGTGACTTAGCTCGCCACATAGCTTGTGTCGGCATACACAACTAACTTAGCTCGATTTAAGCTAAAATAACTTATTAAATTTAAAGATATAACTTTAAAGATATAAATTTGAAAATAAAATAACTTAGCTTAGCTTTTGGTCTGCAATCCGCTTAATAACCGGAAACAGATGTTGAAAGACACTCTGTCGAGTTCAGATTGAACGTCGAGTGTACGCTCCAAACGCTCAGTATTATCGTCGGGTGAAATACGCTTTGACAGTTATAGTATCTCTTGACATCTATTTAATATGTGGTAAAATGACTTCTATTCGTTTCTGCGGTATCTAGGATGTCAGTTGACATTATTTATGATGACAATATGCATTCACAAAGAGCTTAATTTATAAAAATGTCATTCAAAAATTTCCATTAAAAGGTCAGAGAGCATTATTTACGTCTTTTGATGAGAATATAACTTCAAAAGACACATGTATGATAAATGACAATTAAAACGCACGTTGTTGCGTTCAGACTGAAACGCCGCTCGAAAAAATTCAGTGAGGTTAGTGTAAAAAACGCCATAATCTGCAACTTCAGGTACATCCGACACCCGACATGTGTTCCATCTGAACACAGCCCCGGCGTTTGTTTCAGATTCCGTTATAAAATTCATCGATATTTTTCAATATCGGGCATATTGCCATATCCAATATAACACTGAAACAGCTCGTAATGTCGCTCTTACCATTGCGACAACTATAAAAAATTTTAATGCAACATTATAGCGTTTCATTGAGTATTTTGAACTCTCAAAAATCGTATACTTAAAATTATTACAAGCTTTCAACGTCGGTGACTGTCTACGGTCTACGCATTTCAAAGAGCGTCAATATGATTCATTTTTAATACAAAATGAGTTTTCTTTTCGCATTTTATTTATTTTTTTATGCAATAATAAGTGTGCAAAGACAGATTTATTGCCAATCTTTTTCAGTCAACCTTAACATTATTAAATGTTAATTAAATACGGTACAATTGTGCATGATATTTTAAAAAATAACCAAGAAAAATATATAGCAATACAATAAACAGATCGATCTCAGCCATTTGGAATTTAAGGATGCAGACAGAATGTAATTCAAGAATCATAATGAAAATGTAATTAAACCGTGTGTAAAACAAAATAGATTTTTGTATGTAGAAACAAGCATTGTGAAGCGTTTACAATTTTTTTGAGCAAATATTAAAAAAAATAATTTCATAAAATAGTGCAATACTTTTCGTAGTTGATTTATTGAAATCTAATTCCGTCAAAGGACACAATTTTATGAGAGTATTTTATTTTATTTTATTTTTATTTTTTATTTTATTTTACCTAGTATTATTAGACATAAAACAGCGTAAGTAACATAACAAGAATTATAACAACAAAATATATTAGTACATAAACAAAGTAGGTACAATTTTACATGTAAATTTGTCCGAGTTGTACGCTGTATAAAAAATATTGACACGTTGGACGCCCAACTAGGTGAATCTGTTTTAGGACGTCCGATAGGAATAGTTACTATAGTAGCAATAACCAACACAACACAACACACACATACAATTATGATTCTAAAAATAAGGTAAATTTAACAAATTAAGTTAGAAGTGAAATAAATTTATTATTTGATTCATCTATACCAATGGATATAAGCCAAGCAATTATTGTTTTTTTCAGCACATTTCTCGTCAACTATTTCCAGTCATAAGGTAGAAAATTAAACATTTAGGGGCCAAGAAATCTAAAATTACGCTGTGCGAAAGTAGTGTTTGTTTTTTTCTTTATAATAGTTGACCATATTAAATTTAACCATATTGTTATTGTTGATATTTTTGTTGATACAACCCAGCCTGTATAATTCTGTTTGACAGTTTATTTGCATTAGAATGACTTGAATATTAACTAAACCAGTTATTTTTTATATGTTTGATGTAATTTGTGAAGAATTACCACAATACAAATTTTATTAGTGTTTTAGTCAACATAATCCTTGTAATCAATCTATGTTGTTATATGTTTTATTCGAGTTCTATCGTATTTGGATTCGGTTTAAATAAAATCTCAATTATGAAAAAGTCACTTGGCGGGTCTTGATGATTTTTCTTAGTTCGTTCTACTTATGTCGGGTTTTAACTGCTTTACGTTGGTTTCGGATGTCGGTGTTTATGGCACAATACCATACCTGAGATGTTTGATTCATAAAGATGCATAATTTATAGTTGAAAGTATAATGTAAACACATTAGTTGAGATGACTATATATTGTTAAAGTCATGTATGTTCATTTTGTATTTATGTATCTTTGTTTGGTTTCAAGTACTTATACCAAGATAAGAAATACTTTTCCGATTATATGAAATTTTATTGCGTATTAAAAATATCTTTATTTGATATTTCAATAAAGTCTTGAAACCGCAACAGAAAGATTATTTCGAAACGAAATATACTTAAGGAGGGGACTGCTGCCAACGTACCTATTTTTCAATTTGATATACCATCATTATTTCTTATCAAATCGTTTTGAAAAAAATAATTTAGTAAGTTTGGATATTAATAAACAAAAATATACCTTAACTTTTTGATAATGTTCTGTATAAATTCTTGTAGAAAAATAATGGCATATCCCGATTTTCAACGTTTATCATATATTTTTAATAAACTATAAGGCGTAATAAGTTTTTTTTTTAATTAAAGAAGACAAAAATATCTAGAAAAATATGATGTGACGTTGCATTAATGCTTCAGGTTTAGTAAATAAACATAAAAAAAAAATATTTTATATTCAGCGCCATTGCGTAATAAAAGTTCTTTTGGTTTATTTACTTAACCTGATGCGTTAATGCAACGTCATATCATATTTTTCCAGGTATTTTGTTCTTCTTTAATTTATAAAAAAAAATATTGCTCTATACCTTATATTTTTTAAGAAATTTAATTTAAATGTCTAAAATCGGGGTGTGCTTATTATTTTCCTACAAGAATATATACAGAACATAATCAAAAAGTTAAGGTATATTTCTCTTTAATAATATCCAAACTAACTAGGTTATTTTTTTTCAAAATGATTCGTTTAGTAATAATGATGGTATATCAAATTGAAAAAATAGGTACGTTGGCAGCAGTCACCCTCATAAAACTAATATTATTTGTAGGTACTTAATTGGAATGTCGATACAAAATTGTGTCCATCGTGGCTTCTTGTTGCTGTCCTTGGGTTTCTTGATCGTTTGAATAATTAAAAAAATAAAAATAAACAGTAAATAATTTATTATGATGTTTAAGCGTACTTCATTTTTCTCAAAGTTATCGACATTATTAATCTAGGTGGATTTTCATACCATACATTATACAGGGGGGCTACTCATTCTTAATACGTTCAAATCTTGCCTTAATTTTATAAATGTATAAATCAGTCACAAACCAAAAGAAGTCTTCGCCATTCTGATCTGTCACGGGCTCCTTGTTGCTCCAATTGACCACGCCCAAAGAGTCCAGGTCCCCCTGGATGCAGTCCATCCATCTCAACTTGGGTCTCCCCCTACGCCTCACACCCTCTGGTCTATGGTGAAGGACTCTTCTGGCGGGCAGCTGCTCACTCATCCTCTCCACACTTCCAAGCCATCTGAGTCTCCCAATCCTTATTAATACTCCAACGTCTATATCATCAACGTCTATAAATCAGTACTCGATCATAATCAAATCTTTATCTTTCTATTCATTGAATCATTAAAATTTGTTGTGCTCAATGCTTTTCTTTTTAATTTTATATAGCTTCTCGGGCAACTAACAGGTACTATGTCAAATATTAAATTAACACGCACCCAATAACAATTTGCCACATTCTGGAGACTTACGATATTTATCGTCTCACAGATCCAGACTGAAAACACAATTAAAAACTGTGTCTCCACCGGGAATCGAACCCGGGACCCTTTGATCAGCAGTCAGATATCCAACCAACTGAGCCACGAAGGCCGACGACTTATTGTGATATTGTCATTAATTTTTGCATAAATTAACATGTTTACTAAATTAATTTTAACCTCTAAGATTTCTAAAGTTTGATGCTGATCTTGTCTTATTTTAATCAACTTCATGAGGAGCCCTGCAGAGAAGTTGGATAACTTAAAGGTGAATGTACTAATCCTCTATTACGTTAATATTGAGCTCTCTATGTAGGTACGTATTTTTATCTTAACATATAGACCGCACTCTTTTTTCGTTGTGAGAGTGGAATTATAAGAGGGTTTTTGCAAAAGAATTCGTTCCATCTTGTGGTCTTTTATACGAAACATTGTAACATATGTAGGAAGTTAGAGATTTAGCGGACTAAAACAGCAAATTGATGAATGAGGGTAAGACAGACAATATTTTGATGTGGGTTATCAACCACTACAACAATGTTTCTTATATTATACTTACTCATGTAACTATCTCACGGACCGTTTGAAACAGAATTTTGAATATGAATGGTAACATTTTGATGAAGGATACACTTTTTTCTGTTGCTTGTCTCAAAAGATCTGTTTTGTTTCAAAATATAATAGCGCCTAAGCGAATTATCATCATCCATCATTCGGTTGCGATATGCTTTATTCATACTACGCCATTAAAGTCAGATACGACAGCATAAACATCCAACAATTTAACTAAGCCAGTGATGTGTTTAATAATGACGAGTTTCATTGATTAGGAAACTTTAGGTATATACACGAGTTCATTTAAACATGGCAAAATTTTCATTGTGTATCTCCGATTATTAAAACTAGTTGCATGTAACACATGAGATCCAACTGTCGATAGCGATAGTATGTATAGTTGAAGAATAAGTACCAAACTATAAACCCATAAATACAAATTATTTAATATTTTAAGATATTTGGTTTTCTACACAACACATGTACCTAGGTATGTATTTCAATATAGGATTGTATGGAGGTTAGTCCTTTGATCCTACCCAGAATATGAAAACAGCATGATGGTATGTATGTATGTTTGGAGATTAGTATCAAACAATTAAGTCTTCTTATATATTGTGTGTAGGCTACTACGATACAAATTGTATGAAGCACTAAATTCAATTTTTATAAAAATTGTTAAAAAAAGTTTGATGTGCTAATACATATTTTATTTTTTTTATAGAAAATTAAATTATCTAGTTGGGGTGTTTCGGCTTTTTTCGATATTTTTAAAATATTTGGAAATATAGGCAGTTAAACTTTAAATTTATCATAAAAAAAATATTTTTCTTAATAAAAAATGTTTGAGAAACCCTGGAATTTTCTTGAAAAAATTAATTTGAGATTTTGTATTTTTCTATGTTTATACCAATTTTCAGCGTTCTAGCTTTTATGGTTTCTGAGATATATGGAAAAATAAAGTAAAAATTCAAAAGTTGATAACCCCTGACTGAAACAAAAATTCAAAATTCTGAGTATAAAAGTTTTGTAGGCCTATAACTGTTTATATATTCTGAAATTTTGGGCTCTGTGAATTGAGCGGATCAAAAGTTATAAGGGGGGGACGGACACACACACACACACACACACACACACACACACACACACACACACACACACACACACACACACACACACACACACACACACACACACACAGACACACACACACACACACACACAGACACACGAAATGTTCTACTCCGAATTCTGAGTAAATCCGTGATGGAACATATATGCTGCGAAGCCTCTAAGTTGGTGTTTTTTGACTTCAAAGTTGGAAAAGCCGTGAAAAAAGTAGACCTCTCCATACAATTCTCGCGTATTCTGGCTTGATACATTGTCGATATGTTAAGAGAACAAAGTTCTCCTGAACAAATCGACAGTTGGAAAATTAAATCAATTATTACGTGATCTTCGTGATATTCATTGTTCATTCTGAAAAATCAAGAAAATTTTAATAACAATATTTTTTATAAAAAAAACCTTACATTTCAATAAAGATTGTACATTGTATTTGCATGTTCGTTCCTTTGTATTAAAATTTCAGAGTAGTAAATGTTAGGTATATTTTACGTTTTTTAATCGAAATTCGGAATTCAGAAAATTTTGGTTCTTTTATAATCGGTACAACTGATTTTATTGTTGGCTAAAATCATATTCTCGAGGCTCCTTTTATAATAGCTGTCTGAGAGACGGTGCCCTTGATGAATGGGAAATGGGTGAACCGAACCTTCTTACAAAGTAGGCATTCATTTGAAAGAAACATTAAATTTGCGGAGAATATTTTTTAATTTGTTTTATAATTTCGAATTGTATGTACCGAATGGAAATTTTTACTGATGCTATCGCAAATTCATTATTTAAAGATAGCCATACCAGATTTTTTGTGACACATCATGTACAGACGATTTGTCTAGTATACACACCAATTTAGTTATTTTTTTAATGTATAAATGCGACTGGCTCACGTCAGTCGCAATCATAACTACAAACAATTCTAACCAACCCATATTTACCAAAATTTTGTAGGTTAGGTTTAAAAAATCTGGTGTGAAGATTAGGCTATCTATTATTAATTTAATTCGTGTCAGACTTCGTGGTTCAATCAGCTAGATATTTGATTTTTGAACCAAAGATTTTGCTTTTTGGTGGGAACACAGTTTTTTCACCTCGTTTTTAGTCTGTAATTGTGATACGATTACACGAGGATAGCTAAATTATTTGGCTACCGATATTTTTAACCAATTTTTTGTTATCAGCTACTGAAGTTTAGCAACTATAACCCCACAGTTTTGCTGTGTGAACAAAATATTTGGCTAAAGTAACCAAATGTTTAATAGTCACTATAATTTGATTACTTTCAACATAAAATTTTGTTACTATCAACAATAAAAATCAGTTTAATATCTTGTTTGGTTAACTTTAGACACAGTACCTGCCTGTTAGTTGCCTGAGATGCAATTTAAAATAAAATAAGATAACAATTATAAGATAAGATTAGATAACATGAAGTAGAGGCAAATGTGATGCGCGACGGTGTGACCGGATTATGGAGATGATGGATGACCTTTATTCGGCGGTGCGAGATGACTGGAGACGATTCATTCTGCCCATTGGCGGATCCGTGGATCGTGACCCTCAGCAGTGAGGAAACGAAGATGAAGAATATAACTATTAAGATACTATTGTTTGGAACTCTATTTCCAGTTATAATTAAGTATTTGAAAAATGTTCTAAGGTACAGGCGTTCACCTTGTGAAAATTCATTTTAAATATATTTTAAAATAAATTAATAAACTTTGTTTGTTTCCACTAGTTATATTTTTTAAAACACAACATGTTTCGATTACCTCCGTTATCTTCCTCAGGTGAGAGGTGAGTTAATACTTATGAGTATTAACTCACCTCTCACCTGAGGAAGATAACGGAGGTTATCGAAACATTTTGTGTTTTAAAAAATATAACTAGTGGAAACAAACAATGTTTATTAATTTATTTTAAAATATATTTAAGTATTTGAATATTATTTTTTCCGTCATGGTTATAACGAATGTTTGAACAATAAGCAATAATATCAAACAGTACGTGATCGGTTGGTGTTAATGTGTGAACAAAAGAAAATAAAAACCACTTTATCACAGTTGCTATTCCTTTCTACATTAGTAATTTTCAATCTTTGACTCACGTTTACTTCACGTTTATCTTATTAGATTTTTGAGGCAAATATGTTTCTGAACTTGAATAGATTGTTCTTAATTTCATAATCTCATACATCTTCCAACGCAGCTGCTAGGCTAATCACCGGAGCCGCGAAATTCTCACACATATCTCACCATCTACAAAATCTTCACCGGCTGAAAGTGCCAGAAAAAGTCAAGTAACAAATTGTTTGCTTACTGGCATGGCTCCCGCTCAAAGCGAACAAAGCGATCCACGGCATGGCTCCCGCTTATCTTACAGACTTCTGCCTCCCTCTCACCGCAACGAGCGAAAACAAAAACTTTGGTCAGACTACACATCCATGACTGAAAAGTTAACTGAAATGAATAGTCAAAACCACATCCCTCGGTGATAGTGTTTTTGCTGTGGCTGGACCAGCCACGTGGAATAAACTACCACCTGAACTCAGGCAAATCGACAACTTGGCGCTTTTCAGGAAACACCTGAAAACTCACTTCTTCCGCGAGTCTTACAAAAACCTGTATTGTATTCAAAGCACCCTTGAGGTGAGGTTATTACAAAACGGCGCTATGAAAATCATCCTAATTAATTATTTATCTTTCGATATTGTACAACACAACATTATAATATAGCTTAACATTTGTATTACGTCATCATAAAAAATCACGACCCGTGGTCGTCAGTCTTTTGTAGATTCCCGTGAATTCGATGGCAACACGGTGATCATCATTTTTTTAACAATTGATCCACATTTTTTAATTTGACTAGTTATAAAATTTTCGTTTAAATGTTTATTAATTCATTTTCAATCTTAGTTATGTTCATCTTCTTCTTCCTCTCTTTTTAGGCCTATTTTTATTTCCTGCGTCAGTTTTCCTCCTGTGACGTAGACTGCCAACTGTCTACTTGGACGGTCTTCTTACTTGGGAAACATTATCCCTGGCCACTTTGACGGTTCTTGAGTGTGTCATTCTTGACAATTGTTCGTTCCAGAACCTTCTTTTCTGTCGACCCCATCTTCCAATATACTCTATTTCGCATAGCCTTTAGATCTCTGTATTTCGTACTCTATCACGAAGAGTTTTGCCAGCGATGGTTCTAGGCACCTTCATCTCGCTGGTTCGAAGGATGTTTTTGGTACGGAAAGTGTCTGCTTTGGTTTCTATATAATCTTATATCTTTGTTTTTAAAACATAATGAATATCATATATAATCTAAGATAATGTATATTCACAGTGATATGTTATGGAAAGATATGCAACGCCCATAGAATTGTGTATATTATAATTCTATGGCAACGCCATACAAATTATTCGCAAAAAGTGTCGCGCACAATGTCTCACACTTTTTAAAACAGTCACATTTTGTCCTTGTCTAATGCATACCTTTCTTCGCTCTTTCTTTTTTTAACACGGTACCTGATAACAGTTACAATAGTTTACTCTCTCCATTCCTATTGTTTGCATACGTTCGCTAATGTTCGCTAGGACACAAGTTTTGATTAGGACTCATGTTTTAGTGTGCAGATTTTTGAATTCTGTTGCATATCTTTCCATAACCATAGAATTACTATGACCATAACATATCACTGTATATTCATCACAAATTACTTTGGTTGGAATCGGCATTTTCCATAATTTTTATTTCAAAGCCACCATTGTTTGCCTTAGCAACCGATGATTCTGACGAGGTAATGTGTCACGTCAAAAATAATATCAAGAAAACGGGCCGTATTATTTAATCGTTTTATTGTTTAAATATGATATTGAACAATAACTGCATTATAGCTTTAGTTTTAAATATTTTTTCGTAGAAAAAACAAATTCATTATATTTATAATCAGATTATGAATAGACTAAAACGAAGATGTACGTTTTAGCGTTTTGAATGGGGTTTATATTTTTATACACAGAAAATGAGAAACACTTAATGTAGAGAAACAGATACCTGTATCAAAACGAGAAATATTTTTGTTCGAACATAACAATGTCAAGCGTGGCCAAATGTCTGTCTACTAGTATTATATTTGTTTTAAATAATAAATGGTGTCATTATAATGATTGCGTTTTTATTGTTATAAGCTTCCTTTAAGAAGATATGTCAATTTCAATAATATATTTCAAAAAATGTGTCATTTATTTAGTAGGTATATTGTTAGAAATGACAAATATTGAATAAGATGCTGTAATGACATCTTTAGCCTATTTTGCTAGGTGTGTCTTGTTATTAAAGCTTTAATATTTGTAATCTTATCTACAAAGAATAAATCCAAAATTATATCGATTATCTTTGAATCAAAATATAGATATGAATAAATTTTATCGTAAATTTCCCGCATATTTATTTTTTACGTAAACATTTATTCAAATGAATCAACAATATTTCGTTAATTAGTACAACACAGCCAAGGTCAAGCCTGTTTTAAAGGGAATAAATTGAAAATGGGCGTATATTTCCATAAAATAGCATTATAATTTCATTCATTCGTGATACATAAAACATAAAGCTAAAATAACATAAATATTCAACGCTGATTTGCTAATGTTCCTATGTTAAGTGTCTATAGCTAAGAAATAAAAAGTCACATACAGAAAGATGTACGGTACATCAATCTATAAAAACAGCTGTGAAGTATTTGAATATGGTTATAACCTACCAACATTCGGCCTTCGTGGCTCAGTTGGTTAGATATCTGACTGCTGAGCCAAAGCTACCGGGTTCGATTCCCGGTGGAGACACAGTTTTTAATTGTGTTTTCAGTCTGGATCTGTGAGACGATAAATACCGTAAGTCTCCAGAATGTGGCAAATTGTTATTGGGTGCGTGTTAATTTAATATTTGACATAGTACCTGTTAGTTGCCCGAGAATCAATTATTAAATAAATAAATAAATAAACATTATTTATTTATTTATACTTTTGTACACAATATAAACGGTGTGCTAAATTCTAAAATTATGTGCTTGAATTAAAATGGCTGCTACATTGAAAAATAATACTCATTATTTCTTTTCTTCTTGATTGTATAAAGCATTTTTTTTATATATAAATAAATGATTGAGATCACAACAGATCTTGATCAATTTACTTCATTTTAAGCTATCGTCTATACACATACATTTAATGCTGAGTTTTATTCTAAAATGATTACCATATAGATACCTATCGTGTGTTAAACTATTATTCGATATAAAATAAATCCGATAGAGCTGCATAACTTGTACTTCAACATAGGTAATGTTGACTGACTTACTGACCGACAACCGGCTGACTCTAGTTATAACCTGAACACATCAGAACAGGCCGCTGTGTCACTAATGGGGGCATTTAAAAGGAGACTGCCTAGGACCACCCCGGGCTAGAAGCCAATATCACGTTGCGCATGAAAGATTGTCTAGTCTAGAATATCGATTTATTCAATTTAAAGATCAAATATTCAAATTAATATTTGTGTACTTTTTACTTCACTATCTATTCCAATTCATAGTTCTTCTGTTTTTTAGCTCATCTGTAGTACAATCAGCAAGATTATGGAATAGACAAGTACTTAAATTATTACGTCGTCTGACTGACTTAACATCCAAAAAAAGGCTAAAGCAAATATATCTATCTGATAACACCTGATTTATTATCCTCTCCTCTTCTTCTTATCATTTTGTTTTCCTATTATTGCTATGTTCTGTTCTTGAATGAATTAATAATATATTTTCAGTGGTATGAAAATTACTAAGTTACAAAATTACTATTTTACTGCCTCGCTAGACATAATTTGTTCTGATGCAGCTCTGGTTCAAAATTGCTATGGCAACTCTGCGATCATATGATCTTATATTCGTTTTTTTGTCTTTTTATTTTTTACTTTTATTCTGTTATCTATATATTTTTTGTCTGTTGTAAGGAAAACAATAAGACGCCCAGTGAAAATTGATAAATATTACTTAAATTAATGGTTAAACTCTACCACTAAGATAATATAATTACAGAAACAACTATGTATGTTATGATACAGTTAAACTATGTAGTTAACATTGATTTTTTATGAGTAGGTATTATTTTGGCAAGAATGAAAAAGTAACAATGCGACGTTAAAGATGACTGAAATATAACGAACAAGCGAGATTATTAAATAAGTTCTCATGTTATCTATTAAATTTCATCGGGAACTATTTTATTAACATCGCTTAGGGACGAAACCATACGATAGAGGACAGTAATAAAGGCAACTCCAGTGTCATATATTTTATAATATGGCATACAAAAATCCCACAAGGCACAAACTGTCTGTGGATATACCAATTAAAATATAGACAGAATTATTTTGTTAATAACATTAGATAATAATATAAAAAAGAAAAAAAAAAACAAAATGGAAGACATAAGTACAAAAAATATATAGCATGCAACTTATAGAAATTAAACATACATACATATAGATCAATAGGTAGGTATAAACAGCAGACCGACAGAGGTCCTACCAAATATTATACCTGCAGTCGACAGCAACAGTACTTGGCAAGTACAAGGATATGTACATATGTCACAGTCAATCTACATAATATTTTATTTTAGATTAAAAATTTCAATTAAAATAAAAAAAAAATACAAAACATAATTGAACTTTTTCACAAGAACAGCAGTTTAAGAAGAAAAAGAAAAACAACAATAAATAAATCAACAACTTCAGAAAACAATTATATGTACCTACATATATGTACATTCATTTGAAAACCCAATAAGTAATATACACAACTTAGAATAAAGAAAAGTAGATGTATATTAATTCATTCAAAATAAATATTCATTACAGTAGCAACTAAAAAATGTAGTGGTAAAAATACCTACAATAATAAAATATAAAAAAAAATAACAAGAATCAGGAAACGAGAACAGAAAATAAGTATACCTAAATTAATTATATGTACACCTAAGAGAATACAAGCAGTCAACAAGCAAAATTAACTTTGAAAAATAAATAAACAAACGAAAATAAGAGAGAAGTTAGGGCATATAAAAATAAAAATCATAGCAAATACTCTTGCACATTACATTGGTCTGTGAGAGCCAAGATTTTATATGTCTGACAAAAGTTTTATGATTCTTGATTGACTTCAAAGACTAGGACAATTTATTAAATGTTCTTGGGGCAACAAACACGGCGTGTCTTTGTGTCTTTATAGGTACTAACAAGCCAACTTTGGTGTTGTTATAACTACTTTTACGAAAAAATACATCACTTATGATATTTTAAGAGACAGATAGATATTATACAGTTTTGTGAAAAGGATTGGTATGTATATAATTTATATTCCCGATTTTATCGTATCTCAAGAAACCAAAGTTCCATTCATAGTGCAATAATTTTTCTAGACTTAATGTATGCGATCATATACGACTTGTGGAAAGCCAAGCCACTAAGCTAAATTTCGACACAAAATATAAGTACCTATCCAGATTTCCAGATGCTCTCCAAACAGGTACTTAACAAAATCTTTATATAAGAAGAATACGGTAGCCCTTTTTTAGGTATTCCGCTAATACATTTACATTATTTATTTATCTTATAATATTATTGCCTTGTTAATTTATTATTATTATTTAATATTCTACAATTAGAATTTGTACACATAAAATGCTTGTGCTGGAAAATGAGTACATATAGAACGATTCAATTACATAAAGACACACAATATCTATATATATAAAAATGGATGTACTTACGTATATTTGTTTGTTTGTATGTGGCCGATGAAACCAACAATTCGATTGCGATGAAACTTTGAGAATTTGTTCAGCTCATTCCGGAGAAGGTTTATGCATTGTAATATATTTTTTTATTCGATATCTCACAAAAAAAATCTGAAAAAAAGGTATTGAATTGATACTAAGTGGGTTTTTTCATCGCGCATACGAGAAGGTTTAAAAATTAAAATAAATGAATGAATAGGGACGGAAGGGAAAGAAATAAGGAATTATAATTAGCGAATCCAGGTAAAAGAAACATACCGATTAACAATTTTTATTTATTTGGAGGTAAATAATTAAACAGGCAGGACAACGTCTGCCGGGTTTTACTAGTATTATATAAAATCAACAATATTATAACTATACAAAAAAGCCTCAAAACAATAAATTAATTTATACCCCATGATTCTATTAACCCTTTTTCTATTATTTTACTTTAAAGTATCTTTTTTTATTTTGTTACTTAGCTGTTCATGATTTAACTCTCTTAGATCCTAGAAGTTTGTTAAAAACATGTTCTGCCATGTATGTGTAATGGTGCTGCGCAAATGAGGTTTAATTTTGGATGTATAATGTATATATTTACATTCAGTTATAAGCAAGTGAACTTTGTTTTTTTTAATATCTGTATTGTTTAATATCTGTATTGGTTATTAATTTTCTTAAAAATATCGTGTAATCTTGGTACTTTAAATTCTTCAAAAATTAAATGGTAGGGTAATTATTTAACAAAAAATATATATTAGGTACTGGAGTTGTATCATGCACTGTGTTTTTTGGTAAAAATGATGAACAAGTTTTGTATCATATACATTTTAAAATCCAATAACTTTAATTCTTAATCTTAGTAGTGTCATCAATGCGATGTTGTGACTAACTTCATTAGAATTCCTAAATGCCTAAACACTTTGTCAGTATACCTTCGCTTAGTGGCGTCTCCATCTTCTGTTCATTCAAAAAAAATAAGGTGACATGCATTCAAAATGAAATTACATAAATATATGTATGAGAAGATGAGCATGCATGAGGAATTAGAGGTATTTAAAGATCTTTAAGTACCTACCTCGCAATATAAATATATTAATATGCTGTTCCAAGTTAGTAAATTATGTATTGTTTCCCACAACTTGGTAAATATTTATTTCAATATTTTATCTTTATTTGTTTTCTTGTATTATTAATTCACATCACAACGTATTATTAATGATTTTCCGATACATTTCGAATTAACAACTGTACCTATAAGTACTCAATTTAATTATACTAGAATAGTTAATAATGTTAATGGTATTGTTCTATGGAAAGTTTGTAAATTTTATCCGACAAATCTCTGAATATTATTTTTATTTTCTATTATATAAAGTCATTAAAGTTTTTTCAAAGTACTGTAATAATTAGCAAACTGTTTTTTTATTTATTTTAGGCATACAAAAAATTAATATCAAATTCAGAGAAGATTTGATTGTCTTCGCGCATTTCTGTGCCAAATGTATTTTCGGCTACTGAATCTTTTATTTTAGATTAATTTTAATCTTATGAGGAAATTGTCTACTACGCGTCTGTCAAATGAAAAAAACTTAAAGTGAATTCGGGATAGAATCTCATATAAAAAAGTTATTGTAATAAAAAAACAAAATTAAGCTAAGGCTATTTTACATTTTAATGATGCTTATATGGGGATGACAGTTTTTGCAACGATTTTGAAATTAAGAACGAAAAGACGTTGAGTATTTGTATAATATCCATGTATATATCTAAGGGAAAAAATTGGCCTAACGAAAAATGTATAGGTACAAATAAAATATGATAAAATCAGGAACACCTATATTCGAGCAAGTTTTAAAGTGCTACCAATAGCGGAAAAACTATAAGAAACAAGACTACGTTGGTATGGTCTTATTATGCTTTTCTTTGTTAAGATTTGTATGCCAATTTTTAATGCAGGATGTGGCTAGTTGTAATTGGCTGACCAGTTTTATATTAGCTTTTTCATATTTTATGAACCTGTTGATGTATAATAACTTGTTAGCTGTAAGTGGTCCTTAATAATAAATAAATAAAAAAAATATATATATATATATATATAAATAAATAAATAGGTATATAAATAAATAACTAAAAAAATAAATAAATAAATAAATAAACAAACAAATAAATAAATAAATATATATATATATATATATATATATATATATATATATATATATATATATATATATATATATATATATATATATATATATATATATATATATATATATATATATATATATATATATATATATATATATATATATATATATATATATATATATATATATATATATATATATATATATATATATATATATATATATATATATATATATATATATATATATATATATATATATATATATATATATATATATATATATATATATATATATATATATATATATATATATATATATATATATATATATATATATATATATATATATATATATATATATATATATATATATATATATATATATATATATATATATATATATATATATATATATATATATATATATATATATATATATATATATATATATATATATATATATATATATATATATATATATATATATATATATATATATATATATATATATATATATATATATATATATATATATATATATATATATATATATATATATATATATATATATATATATATATATATATATATATATATATATATATATATATATATATATATATATATATATATATATATATATATATATATATATATATATATATATATATATATATATATATATATATATATATATATATATATATAAATAAATAAATAGGTATATAAATAAATAAATAAAAAAATTGCAGTTGGTTTATTTTTATTCCTTCTGTTTCGTAACAGTGTAATTATGAGTGATAGCAAGCTGTCGTTTTGTGAAGCTCAATGGAATTCGATTCCGGAATATATCGTAGATATTTTTAATCTGGAAGATATTATTGGTTTCCTTTTTAATCCATTTAACTTTGGTCTTAATAGTTACTTGACTATATTAACATATAAATCACTCCCATGTTTTTTTATACTCACGAAGATGCTTGTTAAAAAGTGATACTAGGTGTTACATTGAATATGTTAGATCCACTAATACATTCTCCTCAACCTAAGAGACACGTATGTTGGTAGTAAAACCTTAGTACCATAGTACTATAAATCACATTTGTTTGAACAAGATTATACTGATTGGGTCACGGTGCTAACATTTCTATGCATCTTGTATAAATGTATTCCTTATCGTAATTCCTACTACAGCATTACAATGTATATTATTTCTTATTCGTGCTTTCATTTGTTATTCGTGCCAGCTATTGTTAGATATTATAATTATTCCCATGTTATACATTTATGTAGTGGCGACAAGACGCAAAGAACATACGTGACATGATAAACTACTCAGTTAATTATATCTGTAGATTTGTAAAGAAAGTGATATAAGACACGAATTAGAGCTGCTTGAAAAAATGTATAAAATCTCCTATTTTAACGAGTTTTGATTTAAAAATAGTTAATTTGATCTCCGAAAATATATGTTTTTAGACTTGAGTTTTTAAATCTAATAACATATACATAATTTGAAAACGATTGTAGAAATAAGAAAATCCCAGATGGTAATAGATTTAGTGTGGTGACTTGGGTAACTTCGAAATAATAAACGAAGAACAACTGACGTTAAAAAATAGGGTTTGAGGAGATTTGCATGATCATTTTAATTAAATTTTTAAACTTATATAAATACGCAGGACAATAGAAAATCTTGCATTAGAAGAAACAGAACATGAACTTATGGCGTTTATTTCCCTCTATCTTTTCTGTAAAATAAAAAAAAAAACACCACGTTGTGTATAAAAGATTAAAAACTTTTATATGAATAAATCATATTCAAAACATAACGTTGATAAAGCTTTCTCTGTGGCGTGATTGTTTATCTACATATTACTTAGCTCTTTGATTAAAACTTCACTTTTAAATAAGTTCGGAATTTAATCTTTTCGAGCCAGCTGAATAGATTTTATAAATAAATTTGGAACTTTTAGATGAAGATATTCTACAACCGAGAGAAATAATGTTTTCTATTCAAAGTGGTAGGTAACCTATTACTTAGCCACGATGCTTCATCAGCGAGATGGGTGTCTTGTGGTAGTATGGTTTTAGGGTCAGTCTTAGCTCTTAAACTTAACAGAAGTTTCTATACGAATTCACATAACAATATCCGTATATATAGTTCAAATTCCAAATAAATTATTTATATTCCAGTATTATTTTGACTTGCATAATAATTGCTGGCTTTTATTACATCAAATTAATGAGTATTACATCAAATTAGAGTCCTTTTTATGCTGTGGCAGACCATCTTCGAGAAATTTATTTCGAGCGCGCGCCTAGCGATAACAAGTATATTTGTTTATCGCTAGGCCGAGTTCGTCGCCCGCGATGTCAAGCAAGTGACAATAAGCTTCTACAGGGTATGCCAGTTCGATGAAATGATTTAGAAAGTTCGAGGACATTGAACTTGCCACCCTTAGCACCAGAGCTATATAGGGGAATGTACGTCTGTACACAGCACGTCATTTTCGATTTACTACTTTACGCTCAGCTACTCGCTCGTACTGTTACGCTACGTCCTACGTAGGCGATTCAAAGCGAACGCGATTGCGAAGCGATGCGGTGCGGATACAAGCGAATTCAATGCGATGCGATGCGACGCGGCGGCTCTGTCCTACGTGTGCGCGAATCGTTCCCTCTGCCGCCAGCTACTGTCATTGATGTACGTATATAAAATACTCAAGAAGTATGTACGGCAGAGAAGTGAAACTAATATTGTGTACTTATTTATGGGGGATATCACAATTTCTATGAAGAATTACGTGATCTTGAATTAATAAATGAGACTGAATTTACATCTTTCCGGGAAACATATCAAAATTTGACATTCGTGCAAGCGAGAGAAAACTTTGTGTGCTTTGAACAACATCCTATTGTAAAATAGCAATAATAAATAAATGTGTTTACTTGTAGTCCAAAATTTTTGCCAAATCCTAAAATTCGCGGTTCGATAATAATAATTCTTTTGTCCCATAATATGGGACGTTCATGGACAGAAATTAAAATTTCTGTTTCTGACATGTCAAAAAACAATGGCGCCGCTATCAATTCGCGCGAAAATATCAAACCAACTGATCGCGTTCGCTTCGCATCCTGCCGCGCCGCATCGAAACCAACTCGCGGTCGGTAACGTAGGACACTACCATAGTTACCGACTGTTTGATATTTTCGCGCCGCGCCGCGCCGCTTCGCATTCGCTTTGAATCGCCTATGTAGGACGTCGCGTTATACTGATTCGGCATATTTAAAATACCTACGCATCGTAAGAAAGTTCCCCTGTATATTTATTATCGATTGTAAATTCACTTGAAAACTGCTATATTAATTGTGATCAATATACTCGTAAGTTAAAAATCATTCATTCTTTTCTTTTTTCTTCTAAACCACTGTCCTTGTTTTCTTAATACAAAACAGTATCAAATCACTTTGATTTAATATAGTAACTGGTAATCAATTGGTTAACCAACCTACTAAAATGCCTTTGAATTCTTGTACATTTTATTATGTATATATTTTTTCATAACTGGTATAGAAAAAAATATGCTACAGATATTTTAAAGAGATGTGTTAAATTGAATTAACATGTAACAGCTTCTTGTGGTATGTAAAACAAATTTATATATCGTATTTTGAAAATATTTTGAGTTTGGAAGGGTAATCTTTCCTTTCAGGAACGCCTGCTCGCACATATACGCTTTAGGTAAGGTTAGATTAGTTTCCTTTCTCTCAAAATGAACTCGGCCAAAAAAGAAGTCCAACTTAAACAAACCTACCGTGAGTATATTTAAAACCAAGGATATAGGGAACATCACAAATACCCGCATCTTGAGCTTCATTCATAGGACCGTACAAGGCTGTCTCTGAAGAGATGACAGCCTTGTACAAAGACAAATAGTAGTTGCATTTAAAGGTAAACTAAAAAAACTATATGTCCTGAATTGATCAAAATGTATACGCCGATCGCCGAGTTGCGAATCGACGTTGGTTTTTGTGGACTGTATATAAGATGGGAAGATTTATGGAACACACACTTTTTGGCTTGCGAAAATTGTATAATATGACGCGTGCATGTGTTTCAAGTACCGGTAAAGGATGGATCAAAGGACTCACCAATATACCGCCTTGTAGCCCGTTCACTGCACATACAACACATATAACACAGATGATTCAATATAGGTTTTCTTCTCAATAATGTTTTGGTTAATTAACTGTTGATCGATATAATATGTATGTAGATCGATTAGGCGCACGATAGGCCGTAGGTACTCGCGAGCGAATTCTCGACGATGATGTTGTATATTCGACGAATCCTGAATAGTTCCTGAATTCCTTCTATATCCTTCCGTAACCTCCTTCTTTTTCTCATTGCTATGATCAGTGTAATTTTTATTATTCTTTTTTCTCTCTTTTCTTTTTTTTATCTTGGTATTTTTTTCTTATTCCTCTATTTTATTTTTTTATCAATTTATTTCTCACTAAATAAGTATTGTACCAATTTGACTTCATGTTGCTCGGGCTGGTTGGAAGAAAATTTATGGTAATAAACCCGCCTTAGTAGGTACACCTATAAATAAATTATATAAATAAATAAAGAAATGAAT
Organism: Molanna angustata; assembly: GCA_963576475.1. Classification (NCBI taxonomy): domain Eukaryota; kingdom Metazoa; phylum Arthropoda; class Insecta; order Trichoptera; family Molannidae; genus Molanna; species Molanna angustata. The sequence goes on from OY754966.1 coordinate 30,917,686, forward strand.
AAATAACAATTAAAAATAAAAACCTAACTTCACCTAATATATATATGTGTGCGTGGTGGCGTTTATGAAAAGGAAGAGTACTTTCGGAAGAAAACTAGATAATAAATAGACTATATTTGAATATGTAGTACATGTTAGTTACTCGAGAAGTAATACAAACAAAAAAATACTTTACGAATAAAATATATCAAAGTATTTTTCCACAAATTCGATTAATTATTACTGAATATTTTCGCCGACGTGCCTCAGAATCGCCATGGTCTAAATTAAATTAAAATAAATCTAATTTGTGGAAATATACTTTGTTAAATTTTATTCGTTGTTTTGGGGTTTGAAATGAATTTTCACTCTTAACAAAAAAACTTAAGAATATGTTATTACAAAATAAACTTGAACAAAGTAATAGATTCTTTTGTGCCGAAAATATGTGCGGTAGATATAGGTATACATGTAATATGTATCTCTTCTTTCATCTAAGCCGTGTTTATACGTTTAAAAAAATGCCTCCTTCTCAGCATTGTGTTTTTAAGGTTCAGTAGCAATGATGATTTGTGTGTATTTTTTACGGATTCTCCGCTGGAGAAAAAAAAATACCGTCACAAAAATTTCGACTTACAATCAAAAATACCCCAAGTTATATAGGTATACGTACAAAGAAATAGACATTGGTTCTAGAAGTCAACCCGACCCGACCCGACTTTCCCTACACGTAGTAACAGGAAACTTGGAGAATTGCCAAGAAACTAAGGGAGGTAGTTAAACCAGATTTTAACGTTAATTTATAGAAATGATACTATTTTTCTTGCTTTCGTAAAAATAAAAGAGGAAATGTGTTTTTTATTAAATTGGTAAATGGACGAGGGCGTAATTCAAACATTTGTTTTTGTTTTCTCCCTTGTATCCGTTTGTTTTCTTCTAATTCAGAAATAATTAGTATTAATATGAAATAATTATTTAATGTACTAACTGCTAATGATTTATAGCCAATTGATTTCAAAAACCAATACAATAAATAATATTTATTTATTTATTTATTTTCAGAAAACTTTTACGTAATAATTGGAATCTCACTAGCCTAAAGGCTATCAGTGATTTTCCCATACAAAAAGGTCATGTAACTACATGTTACATTCCTTAAGTTACAATATTAAAATCAAAAGGTACCTATAATATATACATTAGCACAATTTAAACACACATACACACAAATACACATACTTACACACATGTTCACACAGCTCAAATACTCAATATAAGTAGGTACCTATACATAATAATTAATCAACTGTTCATTATTTATTTAGTTGAATTCCATAATATTTTATTTTAACGTCGATAGTTATTTCGCCTTGTTAGGGCATCTTCATAGCCTTGAAGTCTTGAACAAGGCGAATTAGGTATCGGCGTTTAAATAATATATTATATGTAGAATCAAAAACATTGTATTTATTTTTAATTGAAGTATTCATAGTTCTTATGATGAATTTATGAAAGATCATTATAAAAAGTCAAATATTTTTTTTATTGTTTTTTTTGTATTATTGATGTTTTTTTACTGTATCCAGTGATCGAGTCTCATTATTTATTATTTCTATTGTAAGCTCCCAGAATTTATTGTTTTTTTTAATTTTAACATAAATTTGAACAGAAATGAAAATTTATCATGATGATTTGGTGGGATGTATTATTCTATGATAAAATTGTGATAATACAATAAAAATAAATACTTTTGACATAAGTTATACATTTTCATTACTATGTATATACTTACTTATATTACCTACAGCGATTTTGTACCTTATAATCTACTCTATGTTTTGGATAGAAATAAATAAATAAATAAATAATTTAAGGTGTATGTAAGTATGTCATATTATGTATCTATGAATATTTTAATATCTGTATAATCTTATTAGATACATTTACAAGTTGAAAATTTAATCTTCATATCTTAAATAAGACATATTATACTTTAAGAGGACTTTACTTTGTTTATTTACATAAGAATATTATGTAAACAAATGAAAATGTTTCGAAAACACTTATCTCCGTTAGTTACGTTTTGTATGAAATATATTATAAATTTATAAATATATTATTTAAACTTTGTAATCCCCACCATAGTATTTTAACGCGTCCGTAACATGTATGTACATAGATATATACATATGTGGAAAATACTTTTCCCCGAGCATCAATTATAAACCAGAATGTATTCAACGATAAATTTATTTTTTATTTGTTGTTTATTTTTTTCCAAAGAATAATGACGTAAGATCTAATACTTAAAAAAAAGAGTGTGTTGTAGCCAACGCTAAACTCCTCACTAACAAGTAATTTTATAAATTATTCAAATTTTATATGGAAAATATTCAGCATTTTCATGAAATGAGTTTGTTGAATTATTTTTTATTTAAATATTTTATTATGAAAACTTGATAATTCTTCAATGTCATTTTATGAAAGTGATGTGCCTTTTTACCAATTTGAAATTAATAATTTCAAATTTTAAGTTTCCTGAGTTTGGAATCATTTTGAAATATTTGACAGTTAAAAAAATTGAGAAGCACTATTCATATATCGTTCAAAATCTAATGGGATTTAATCGAGTATTAGATATACATATTTGCAAAATTTGAATAGAATCGAATGAGTACTTTAGTCTATAATCGATAAAGTAAAATGAACACGCCGTACATAGCACATAGCACACACACAGATACATTGTGATGAAACTTTCAGAATACAATCTCAGCATGATACTAGTTGATAATCTGCAATAAAAAAATACCCTTAAAAAATGCGAAATCATAACTCCCCACTATATCCCCTTGGGTTAGTGAGGAGTAAAAACAGAGCAGGGTGGTTACCCATGACACGTTCTTAATCTTGTCTTGATCTTAAAAGTGTATAAATCAACACTCGATCATACTGTACTACATTGAATCATAAAAAAAAATGTTAAGATCATAGCTTCGTATGAAATTGTTATTTTTTTGTATAAATTAACACAATTGATTGATTAATTTTAAATTCAAACATTTTTAAAGTCTGAACCTGATCTTGATCTTATGTTAATCATCTCCATAAGTAGTCCTACAGTTGATGCAATTAAAGCGAGCCTCGTGAAATTTTTATTAGGTACCTAAGAAGTTCCATGACTAATTTTCCATAGAGTAGTTTAGTATAAAAATAATAACGGGTACTAAAATACTTATCTTATCAGGAAATATACCTTTTTAACAGCCACATCATGGAGACTATTTGAACATGTTCATTGATTATTTTAATTATATTAAAACCAACGCGAACCGAAACTGGTCAAGATTTCGCGAATACATTTTTATTTTTAATTTTATTTGGGGTAATATCATAACCCTTAAAAATGAAATGAACAGTTGAGGTTAAGGTTACCAAAACCATAATTAAACGGGTAAAATTCGCAATTTTATTTTATAATAATTACATACTCGTTTTTGTGCACGTTTTGGCTAAACTGATGGCGTTATAAGATTGCTCGGAACTAACTATAACATTGCTTTCTTCCATTACTGGTAGTTTTATGGAACCGCCGAATGTTCTTTCACTTAACCTACCTGCTGTATATATATGTATGTATATAAAGGTATTTGGCACCTTGCCATTGCCTTTAGTGTGCAGCCAGTGCTTGTGTACTTACATATGTACATATCTAGATACTTGCACTGTATGAATATACATTATACTTATACTTATACTTATTTGTATGTAAATTTCTAAAAAAAATAACAAAGATTTTCTTACAATATTTTATAATAACATATCTGTTTTTTTGTGTGTTTGAGTTATACATAAGACGGTGTTAAATATGTAAGTATCTAAAATATTCATTTAATTACAAGTCATACTGCGGTGAAGTATTATTATTTGTGATCAAGTGTTTGACTTAAATATTTAGAAAGTGTAGAAACATTTTGAATAGACATGAGGTAAATTACAAATGACATTTATTAAGTTACATATTATGGTATCTTCTATCGATATTGTTTCGATCTGCTTTAATTTAATATATTTTTTTACAAGTTCATAACACGCAAAAATAATTTTTTAAATCACAATGATACGAAAATTTTAGTTTACAATTAAAAAGTAAAAAAAATAAAATAAAGTACTAAGTCCTGATATTACGTCGTCTATCTCATTAAACATCTTCAAGAAAAGGCTAAAGCAAAAATATTTATCTGACAACACCTGATTACATCTTCCTCTCCTCTTCCTTTCCTTATCCTTTAGTTTTCCTATCATTGCTATGAATTGTTCTTTTATGCTATCTTATTTGTTTTTTTACTTTTATTCTGCTGTATTTATTCATTTTGTAATGTGATTATGTAACTGATTGCCATAGTACACATTGTTTTGTATACTTAACATTAAATCTGGTTGGTTGGAAGAAATTGCCACTAGGCAATAAGCCCGCCAGTGTACAAATTGTATGTACAAGAAGATTCAAATAAATAAATAAAATAAATAAATAATATTTTATTTAAATGTTTTCAAGGATGTTGCTTCCTCTTTCATTAAAATCGATCTTGTTTTGATATTTACAAAGTAAAAGTAGAGTAGATTCAAGGAAATACACGTATTAGATAATCTATTACTGTAATGTCTAGTGAATAGGCTATAAACTTAGTGGGGCGTTATAATTCGATTTTTTGGTATTTTATACAAATAAATCTATAAACTTATCAATGTGAAGAACTAAAATATGAAGATAAGTCACAAAAAATACATAAGAATGGTATGAGTGCTTTGTTTGGTACTTTTTATCAAAAACAACGTATCGTTCATTTCATTTGTAGAAGATATTGTCTGAAATATATTATATGTATCTGCCAACAAACTCTTTAAATTCCAATCATGATTGTGTGCTTCCGATGCGATATGATGTATTGCATGCTCTGATTATTTACAATTTATCTCAGATATATTCCGACGTGTAACCATTTCACGTTACCAAAAATCACGTCACACATTTCATGTAAAGCCCACAGCGATGTAATTTCGTCTGGCGTACGAGAATAACAGACAGACGAGCTCTACGTCACGCCGCGCCGTCTACCTATTTTTCAAGTATGTAGGGTACACGTCACACCACTTTTTTTACATTTCTATGATAAACATTACATTTTTAATGTTATTTACTCGTATATCAGCCACTATGGTAGGTAATTGAACTCAGATAATATTGTGCGTACCTATGTGTTTGCATATACTTAATTTTAAACCGCTTCTATTAACTAATTTCCCGTTTATTCTTATCGTATTGTTTTAAAAACGTTGTTAGAGAATGATTGTTTACAAAACAGCTAGAATATCCACGATAAAAATTTTCGCACATTACGCAATTTTTGTACGTCACCAAGTGGTATGCCATCGATTGAATTATACTGAAAACTAGCTTTTGGGGCCATAGTGTAGATGAACATGCATTTGAGTGATGAATTGTTGTTGACCGTATAGTGTTTAATAGTGCATATAACGCTAAATCTAGTGGCTGAAAACAGACTATGGCCCAGTATTTCAGTCGGCCCTTAGGAGTTTAACTCAAGTTTAACAAAAATATTGCGTATTTCAGTACCTAATCTTCCCTTAAATACGTCACTAAACGACAAATATTTAACTCAACGTTTCTGGCGGATCGCGTGTCTTAATCTTGAGTTAAGTATTGTTTCTAGTCTTTTTCGCCAGGTGGCGTACTAATCGCCGCACGCTTTAATGCTTTATTTCATTTTATACTACAAATAACTATGCATAATAATAATTATAATCATGATTTATTTTTGTTGTTAAAATAAAAAGACTTGATATAGAAATGGTTCATGTATTTAATATTTGTTTTCTTTTTTACATAATTATAATGTATTGCCTGACAACAAACGAAATAAACTGTCAGCCATGAAACGTCAGGCATGCATTTTAAAACTTCATTTTTGCGATGTTTTTTCATCCCACTTTTTAAATTGATCCATCCTGTTTCTATATATATAATGTGTATTCTTAAATTTTCTACATAAAACACTATTTTACCATAATCACTTAGTTCCATATCCATCTGTAAAATGTACATACATTTTGCATTGAATTACTACGTACGTAGTACATATTCAATGACATTTTTTCACTACAATGTTTGATTTTAATTAAAAAAACATCGATCGGTATAAAAAATTGAAAAAGTAACATGCTGTGTAATGAAACAAATAAAATAATGTGTTGTTATAATAATAAAATAATATTTAGTCACAGCTTCGCGTCACGTATCATTTAAGGTTATTGAAATTTGACAGATGCGTTATAGACAAGAACCATAGAAATCGTAAAATATATCTATAGTTGAAGATTACGTAACTGACGTTTCATTTTGCACTGAAATACGCGAATGAAATTTAATCTTCCCTAAACTTTTAACTTGGATTGCTAAATCCAACGATTTAAGGGCCAACTGAAATCTCGGGCCTATATTAAAACCGCCTAATACACTATGAAATAACGTATTAGTAAGGGTAACTATCGCGTGTGTTACGTGATTTAAACCATCGTAAACCCAAAATTTGTTGATCTTTTGCATTTCAAGAATCAACCTGACATGAAATGAAAAAAATACCACGATATTTCCCTTCGATTTTATGCACTCTTTATGCACATAAAATAATTCTAATCTCTAGGATACATCGTTATGGAGTAATTTAAAAAAATACATAAATAATGATATTTATAATATTTTAACTAGGGTAATTTATGCTGAATTTTAAAATTGTGTGAAGATCATTCACTAGAGATATGTTGAAAATACTTATGGCATTTTTTTCGAAATATACTGTTTAACATATTTGAGAAATTTGATTTGAAATTGGGGTGTTTAGGTTTATATGCCCCCCTAATAAACCTATCGCAGGACCGAGTCCAACAAATATTCAAATGTGTAAATGTACCACGGCGCAAATGTTTTAGGGAGGCCTCATTTGAGTTTAATTTGTTTGGCGCTGAAAATTGAAACCTCAATATTTCAAAGAAATAAGCATTGTCATTTTATATTTAAATGCTCTTTATTTATAAGTATTGAATTTAAAAGTTAAATTTAAATATGTAGGCCAAGCCTGAACGTCGGACGACCAGAGAGGAATAGAGAGACATGGCGCCATTTTGTCATTCCATTTGAAACAATAGTGTTTCGATGCACATTGAAGTGACGGGATATTGGCTAAAGTCTAAAGTTAATAACGCGTTTATCTACTCTTGGCTGGAACTTTATAGCAACCGGTGGGTGTTGGATTTAAAATGGGAATTTCAATGTAATCTTCTAAAGAGGTTGCTACCTATTCTAAATGTCTGTTTTTTCACTTGAATTACAAATAGGTGCTTACAAGATGAGATGTTTATAGGTGTGAGGTACCCGACTGTGTTTACTTGTAACATGCAACATGTATATTTGCTGATTACCTTAAAATGTGTCGATAAGTAGCAATTTTCTAATATCTGTTAATGTTATAGTCATATAATTTTCTTTTACAATCCATCGTATGCGATTACCTAATCATTTGCGTAAATTCAAATAAATTTGACCCAAAATAATTTCACCCAGGCTAATCTAAATATTATAAAGGTAGGTACATATTATGTCCAATTCTGATTCGTCTGAATTTTAGTACATGAGAAATGTAAAAAAGGTGTTATTTATACGGGACTCATTACGTCACACCGCGCGACCAAATTCCTTTTATCCATGGTCGCCCGTTGGTTACAAACGTTTTCGTACTCTGAAACGAATCATAATTGGACATATTATGTCCTATTCTGATTCGTCTAAATTTATCCGTCTAAATAATTAGTAAAAAAAATCCACCAGAAACCAATTAGATTCTCAACATCGCAGCTTTTTGAAGATAGCAAACTCCTAGATCTCAGGAAACTCTACATACAACAATGTCTTAAGTTTATCCATAAGAAGTCTCATTTGTTTAATCTATACACACAGAACAGAGTCAGCCAGCGATTGAATAATATTTTTATTTTTATAATATGTACGAATATATTTAATATCTACGAAGACCCTAATTACAAAAGGAGAAAGACACAAAGACACGCCGTATTTGTCGCACCTAGAACATTTACTTTATCCAACTCTTTAAAGACAATCAAGAATCATTAAACTTTAATTGGACATATAAAATCTTGGCTACTCACAGACCAATGTAATGTGCAAGTGTTGTAATTTTGATTTTCTTTATAACTCGATTCTTTATTTTTGTTTGTTTGTTTATTGTTAGTTAATTTATTAATCTTTCAAATTAAATTGTGGTTTTTGACTGCTAATATTCTCTGAGTTGATAAATGAATCATACTTTTTGGTTCTTGTCTCCTGATCCTGCTTCTTTTATTTTTATATAAGTATTTTTTTTACTACTACAAATTTACTTGTTGGTGTTACAACTCTATTAAATATTTATTCTGAATTTATTTATATTAATCTACATACTGTTCCTTATTATAATTTGTATTTATTTAATCTTACTTGTCGGGTTTTCAATTTAATGCACCTATGTCTTTCTTTTCCTCAATATTCTGCTCTTGTGTAAAAGTTCAATGATGTTTTTATTTTATTATTATTATATTTTTAATCATATTTGGAAATTCTCAATTTTATATAGAATATGTAGATTGACTGCGACATGCATATCCTTGTACTTGCCAAGTATTGTTGCTATCGACTGCGGGTATAATATTTGGTAGGACCGCTGTCAGACTGCTGATTCATGTAAACTTATTGATGTTTTGTATATAAATATGTGTATGTTTTCATATATACCTAATTTGTATACTTTATATTTTTTGCACTTGTTTCCTGCCTAAGTAATTTGCTCTATTTTATTTTTATAAATAACTAATGTTATTAACGAAATAATTTTGAATATTTTTTAAATTGGTATACCCACAGACAGGCTATGCCTTGTGGGATTTTTGTGTGTACGGTTGATTTATTATAATTGATATTATGTTTATGTATATTGTATGTTCACCGTGTACCAAATCTTAAATAAATAAAATAAAAAAAAATATTATACAAAAAGTTGACTGCATTTATACGGGACTCATAACGTCACACCGCGCGGATAAAATCCTTTTATCCTCGGTCGCCCGTTGGTTATACACGTTTTCGTACTCTGAAACGAATCAGAATAGGACATATGTGTAGTATATTTATGGAATTATGTACATAGATATCCAATGGTGTGGTTTACAACGGTACGTAGTGTTTACCTACTGTATTTTGTTGAAGCTTTATTACATTTATGTTTTCATAAAGATTATCCATCTGAGCTTTGCTGGATTTTCTTATAAAATATTCAATCGGGTACTGATAATTCTGAACGTACCTACATACATAATGTAGGTACACACGAGGAAGATTTTAGTGAATTATTCCTACCAAACAGCCATACGAAACTGCCGTGTTATTATGTTGTTGGTAGAAATTACTAGTTACAAGTCTGCTCGGCAATCACGCGAATGGTCGATCCGGAATAAAAACATTGAATCCTTGAGGGAGTGGTTTTGCTTTGAAGTAAATATGTAACTATAGATTTTTATTTTTGTACCCTAATTTTTAATTCTCAATGCAGTGCCATTATTTTTTTAACCGCTGAATTGATATAATTGTACTATTAAAAATGTCGCTTCTTGATATCCCGTTTCATTATTGACATGTCAACGATGACTTTTGTTTGTGAACCTTCTGTGACGATACCCTGGAGCTTTTTTGCGCTGTTATCGAAGTATCCTACCTCTTTTCGGAATCACCAATTGTTTCTTCGTAAATCGAATATTTGTATAGTTGCATGATATACGCACACATTGGATTCTTTTCCCTGTCGTGAGTGAATGATATTTTATGACATTTATATGTATAAGGACTGTTGTTTTAATTGTTTACCAACCAATTTCTCATTAGATGGTGTTACAAAATAAAATCTTTTTCATTTCATAAATGGCGGTGGTATTTTCTGCTTGTTCTCAAATGAAAAGATTTTGATGAATAACGTAGAAATATCAATAATGAGATTGTATAATTGGTGAACGTTGCATAAGCGTATAAACTTCACGTAAACCAGCCGATGACAAGTCCTAAGCCCTATGGGTGACTTGAGTTTCTGGTTCTCCTATAATATTTCAACTTTGTCTCTATTGAGATGTTAAAAATGTTCCTTCATAATTATCTTCTTATATTTTTTGGAATCGGCTCTCCATATTTCCCTCCTCCGTGACTTAGCATCTTATCTAACACATATCGTATCGTATATGGTATATTGAACCACCTATTGGTGCTCTTCTTAATTCTTTCTCCATATCGCTGTGTCAACCTCTACTTGTTCTTCCTAGTTAAGTATACAATACATGATCTCGAACTGTCTATCTTAATTGATAATATCTGTATCTATTTAAATTTTTCAAGTTCAGTTTTCAACTTATCGTATTAATTTTATGGCAATATGTCTCGTGTCCCATTACCTAAAATTTGAGCAAAGACGAATTTTTTTTACGTTCCACTCACCGTATTCTTTTATGAGTGTTTTCGAACATTCAAGAGTCATTATAAACTTAATTGCGCTATTAATTTTTAGCATGCTTTAAAAATATTAGGTTAACTACTTTGATATTAAGGGACGAGGCTAAAGACGTTTTAAATGTAAAATATACTCGGATTAAGCATCTTTTTCTTTCGTTTGGAGTATTCATTTTGGTATTACCCTCTGTTGTGATGATTAAACAGGACCAAAGTTATAACTTGCTCATTAGATACTTTTAGAAGAAAACGCTTGCTAAGGGTGTGATAACTCTGATCCAAACATCCGTGTCTGATTGCTAAGTTAAAGGTCCTGGGTTAGATTCCCTGTAGTGGCACAGTTTTTAGTTGTGTTTACTACGATTTCATTATTGCATTTTGCTAAAACATTATTCATTTTTAAGGAAATTCAGCCTTCTGTTGTTATTTTATTCGGTTTGAGTACCTACCTAGTATTTTTTTAATTAGTATTTGCAATATTATCTATTTTATCCCATTTTATTATTATTTTTCATGTTTATCTTTTAGATCACGGATGCGTTTTTCTTTTATGTAAATAAATAAACAATTAATATTCGTATATTTTTACGACTTCCTTGAATTATGTCACGACAAATTGCAATATCTTCATTTCTTGTTTGATTCATGAGTTCGTGTCACATGGCGAGTTTATTTTTTTATTCGTTTTCTGCAGACAACATAATTAAATAACTACAATGATGTCTTCTTCTTCTTCCGATGGCTCTAGAGCCCATATCGAGCCTTGGCCTCCATCAATCCTCGCCTCCAACTCCTCCTGTCTCCTGCTGCTGTCCTCCAGTCTGCTACTTGCAGTAATTGTTCTGCATCCTTTTTTACCTCATCCTCCCATCGCAGCCTGGGTCTGCCGACCGTCCTTCTTCCACCCGGATGTCCCTCAAGGATCCTCTTGGGTGCCCGTAATGACGGGCAATAATGTCATTAGATTTAATTGACCCACTGCTGTTTTAAGCCTTATTCAGTGATTTCCACAACTCCCTTTTGTGTGCGTATCTTGACTTAAGTATTTCCAAGGCGTTTGATGAGATCTCACCTGAATAGCCTCGTGGGTCCCCTTTTAAGTCACATGGTATTCACTCTATCGCCATCCTTGTCTTCGGTTGTCAAGTTGTCTCATAATATTATGCCCTATCTAATTTAGATAAATGTCTTTTGATCTAGGTACACATAATCTTGTCAGTTATGCACAACTATATAAATATGTTATTTAAATTTTGTTCGTAATAAGTTCATCGATCAACAAAACATTTGTATACACATAAAGTAATAATAATGATAATTTATTAACAAAAATCTTACGATAAACAAACAAAATAGAAAATAATTTAAAAACAATGGAGATTTTCTCCGAAAATAAGGAAGCCTTGTGATTTGGGGATGAAATAGGTAGTAGTTTAAAAAAACGGAGATCTTGGAATTAATTGTCTTTGTAAAATTTTTCTTGCATAAATATAAATTACTTTTTTTTTTTATAGAATAAATATAAATTACTTGTATAAATTGAATCTTCTCTTTAGTATCTAGGAAAAAAGAGTAATATTGAGATAATAAGAAAAATGTTGCATTGTGAAAGCATTTAAGCAAATTGAAAAAAAAAATTGGTGAAAAAAAACATTTATACTTAATGCAAAAAAAAACATTTTTAATGGAAAATACCCAAATTGCATTTCCATTTGATTTGGATTTATTTGTAATAAAGCACATCTTTTACCGACACATATGCCAAAAGACTTATTGTTATTTTGATTCATTATTTAGTTTTGCATTTTTGTTGATGTATGTCATTTTTCATAGTTTTATTTAATAATTTTATTTTTAACAGATTTTTAATTATCTCAATAGAGACGAAGTTGGAATATTTAATTGTAGGAGAACCGGGAAATCAAGGCACCTACAGGGCTTACGACCTGTCATCGGCTGGTTTACGTGATCACTTTATGCGCTTGCGCAACGTTCACCAATTATGCATTTTTAATGAGATCCCTATCAATTCAATTTTGAGAGTTCTATATATTGTAATACTGAAATTCTTTTCGCTTGAAAATAAGGAATTTTTACTACAGCCATCTATGTGTGAAATTATGAACAACAATCTTATTACTTTTTATTTATTTTGTTGTAACGCCATCTATTGAGAGAATTGGATTTTTGTAAATAATGAATGCTACAATTCTTATATCTGAGGTGACAATGCATTTTTCGCATAGAAGTCACCCCTGAATTGCGCCAGACTTATAAGGTCATTTTTTGTCTTATTTACCTACTTGTACCAATGTGTAAGTAATTGAATATTTTTATTCGATTTTATTTTTAGTATTCGATTTTATTTTTAGTATTTCAAAATGACAACTTTTGAATTTAATACTTACTTTGTTAATCGTAGAACAGGCCGTGATCAACATTGCGAATTAAATTAACGTTGCCTCAAAGTATTTATTGATTTCATCCCATTAAAAATCGAATATTGTAGAAAATATCCTATTTCATCTTCTAAAATCATCCCAGATTTATTTTTAATAACAAAGATATGAAAATATATCTTTATTGACGCCGTTGTTTTCGATTCTCTTATCTGAAAGAGGCTTAACATTTAGGTTGGTACTTTCGAAAATGATTGATGAAGGACTTTTATTATTATTAAAATATCTAGATATGTGAGTACTTTTTTTTCGTTATATCGGTCAATATTTTTGGTTAAGGGAATGAGGTTTTGACGTCATAATATATTCTTCATTTTTATTAAACGCTTAACGAACGTCCGTGATTATTTTTTGTCATTTTTAATGATGACACTAGAATAATATATAAAATATACCTATAATTTTATATTGTCAGTTTTTACTCCTTACAACCCTACGGGTATATATTGAATTCGCAATAAATTTTTAGGGTCACTTTTTTACTGCAGATTATCAACTAGTATCATGCTGAGATTGTATTCTGAAAGAGTCATCACAATGTATATATCTGTGTGAGATGTGTGCTATGGACGGCGTGTTTATTCAACTTAATCGATTATAGACTACTTACTTCTCATCGGATTCTTTTCAAATATTGCATATTTGTCCCTGTTATATTTTGAAGGAGATTTGCAGTTATTCTCAATTTTTTTAACTGTTAAATATTTCAATGTGACCCCAAGCTCAGGAAACTGAGTTTGTTATTTTTATTTTAAAATTGCTATAAAGGCACATCACTCTCATAAAATGGCTTTCAAGAATTACCAAGTTTTCATAATAAAATATTTAAATCAAAAATAATTTAACAAACTCAATTCACCAAAATGCTGAAAATATTTCATACAAAATTTGATTACTTTGTGGAGTGACTTGGTAATGAAGAGTAGATCGGAAACCGGATGCATATAATAAAATTTTAAAAGTTATCTTTAGGTTAAATAACTTCCTTTAGATAGCAAAATTTTCTGTTAAACTAGTTGATTAATTAATTAAGAACTGCTAGCCCTAGAACAGGATTTCCTAGTTGGGCAGCAGTAATCTACTTATCGTTGTCATTATAAATATGATGTGATAAAAAGTAAATAAATAAATGTAACAGTGCACTAATTTCTGAGCCATTGATTGCTACGTAGAGTTAACGCCAAATATATTGATATTTTAGCCGAGAAGGGTGCGATTTGCACGTAAACCAACGAAGCAATAATACACAAATTTGCGCTCTGCGCAACTGGGAGGTCGTTCAAGATGTTTGGCGAAAATTTTACTCGTATGTAGGTACATAGTATTGCGTGTCTATTAATGAACTCTGATAAGAATGTGTAATAATTATATATGTATGAAAAGTAGACCACTCACCATATAGATTTTTCTTGTTGAGTTATTAGAATCGCTCGTTTATTATTGTTTATGATTACTTATTATTGTTATAAAAACCCAATAAAGGTTCGATGCATAATAACAATTAATGTGATTTGTTTTTTGTGTCGTAGGTATATCAGCATAGTTTTATTTACAATTATAAATATTAGCTTTTATCGTTCTATGACTTTATTTTTCATTTATTTAATTAAATTTATTTATGTACCTACAATTTCTACAACAACGTGCAAAAATTGAATTTGTTTAAATAAATATAGTACAATACATACCTATTATAAGCGTCAATAAATATAGTACAATACATATTATGTAATACCTTAAAAAATATATAATTAAAGAACAGACTGGCCATAGCAAGACGACACCTTTCTGCATCCCATCCCCCATATGCACACGTCATTCGCGTATCTTTTACTAATAATTGTACACATATAATATCTGTATTTGATCGTATTTTTATGTTGCTAGAATGTTCCTATCCCGAAGCGGTGTATATCGGGTCAATATCTACTAACTCCCCATACTATCTTCTGTGATTATGTAACTCTGTCTGTAGGGCATATTCTAATACTATGGCACATACCTAGCTACGTACGTGTATACTTTGTACTGTTTCATCTATGAGAAGATAATAGGTATATGTATATAGTGTTGTACCTATGCTGTGTACATTGTACACAGAGACACAATTTTTAGCCCTCCATGTCGAGGGTTATGTTTGTGTTAAAACAAAGAGTTTCTCAGAAATAGGAGGAATTTTCTATAGACTATAAAAGTTTTATAAACGCGAAATACGTATTTTCATGTTCATATATCGTTTTGGTGTTTGTGTGTGTGTGTTTTTTTTATTTGTATTTGCTTTTCATGTATTCAGTCTTTGTTTCTCTTCTCCTCTATCGATACTGCGAGAATTTCTCGGCGTCTGGTGCCGAAACAAATAAAACTTGCGAGTTATTTTTCATGGAGCCATAACATATTTGTTAACAAACATAATTATATAATATTGTTTGTTACATACTTTCCATTTTCCTTTGTTCCGCACTAAGCTGTGAATATTGTAGTGACACACTACAAGTCGTAAGCTTATAGATGTAATATTATCGTTTAATAGTTTCATTCTCAATGCTTTATGAGCTCTTCTAATTTTGGGTTATTTTTATTTTCTTTATTTCTGTACTTTATTATTAAACATAGTTTAGGCCATTATATACATATTCTTTGATTGTATTTAGTTTAAGGTTACTCAGTAAGATTTTCTTAAGGCATCATTAATTTTTCATTTGAAGATTTTATTTTATTCATATTTTTTTTGTTAGATTGTTTTATGTGAAACATTTAACAAAATATTCTATATATATTATTGCTTTTCAAATACCTATGGCCAGTTTCACCAATTTATAAGTATTCCCTAAATAACTTAAGTAGTCATTAGAAAATTTAGTTTCACCACCACTTTAAAAAATCCCTAAGTACCAAAGTGTTACCTATCTTTTGGGGCCTGTCTTTGGTCTCCCAAACCATTACCTACGTAGGAATTGAAAAAAAGTGACAGCTCTCTTCTGTAACGCGGTAAAACAACAAGCGGTTTTTTTATTTCCGCAAATGAAAATGGAACGTGATACTTTTCGTGCTTTGAAAGTAATTGAAAATGTAGAAAGACACGAAAATTTGAGTCGACAATCATCGTAAGACCAGGTAGGCAAGTCTCGTTCAATCGGCCAAATTAAAACTCTCGTGATTACCCATATCATTATTATACGGAGTTCTACAATATCTTTTGATGTCATAGAACTCCATACGATAATTATATCCATGATATGGGTAATCACTAGGTTTTTGATTTCGCCAGTTGAACCAGACTTGCCCCCCATTACTCTAAATATGATGATGTAGATTTCTTTGTGCGTTTTCGGATGAAAAAACGTAGGTACCTACCTACTGTTTTACATATTTTAGAAAAGATTGAACACTATCTCGAATTTCCAAACAAACAATTTAATAAAAATATTTCTTAAATAATTAATTATCTGGTTAGTTATCTGTCTGTTGATCCAAAGGTTCCGGGTTCGAGTCCCGGTAGTGACACAGTTTTTAATTATGTTTTCAATCTGGATCGGTGAGTCGGTAACTATCGCAAGTCTCCAGAATGTGGCAACTTGTTATTGGGTGCGTGTTAATTTAACGTTTGACATTGTACATATTAGTTGCCCGAGAAGTTATAAAAAAATAAAATAAAATTATTAATCCAAAATATTGTCGGATCCGTCAATTTTTTTCTTAAATATTGTAGTCTTTTTCAAACCAATTAAATTCACCAGTTTCATTTTATCTTCCGGGCTGAAATTTCATCGCCTTTGTTTTTTCCATCCATTTTACGTTTTTTAGCTAGTTGAAATAACGAAATATCAAACACGCGCGATGTAATTTGTGGCCATAAATAGATAAATGTCAATATGTCGAAGAATTAAATCAATGTGCATCTTCAATCTAGTTGCAATCTTGTTATTGTTAGTAAAATAAATTCCAACCATTTCTTAAAGCATTTTTTCCTAGGGAGACGTGCTAACTGTTTTTGTGAAACACAATTGTAGGAAATACCCAGTCAGGAAACCCCTACGAGTCAGGTAATTCTTCCGTAGGAAGTGACTTATGATGCCCCGGTGAAAATGGCCATAAGTTTTTTTCGTATTGTTTTTTTATATCAATGAAAAGTTTATAGATACGTATTGTTGGGAAATTTGAAAGGTAGTGTTTACCAGTTGATTATGGCCTTATAAGCTGAAACGGTCGTCGGGAGAAAAATAAAATATATTGTGGAATTATATATGTGTTCATATTAATCATTGTCATGTTGAAAGGTAGTTTTTTATTTACGTATTGTGTGACTGTTTCATTATGAATATGAAAATTTCGTCGCAGAACTAAAGTAACGTAATATTCTTACAAAAATATAAAAAAAGGATTCAGAAGATATCATGACACTAAAAAGTATTTAAGATATCATAATTTGAAATTTGGGATTCTCCCCGAATAAAAGGAAACCTGCATGAATAACCGATGCATGGATGCAAAAAAAGCCATGAATTTGTGGAAAAATAGAGGCGTATGGTGCTATGTTCCCGTTAGGAACGTAGCGTGATGGTACCTACATATGTAAGTATGTACCTATATTCGAGTATCGAGTATTGAATAGATATTTTTTATAAAGGACTCGACTGGCCATTTAGTTTTTATCTTTGTGATTGAATGTATATATGTTTTTAAGTTTAAACCTTTCTTTATTTTAATGAGGACCCATTTATTTTGGCATGTATAATATAAAAGAAAATTCGTTATACAAAAAATACTCTTTAATGACTTACCAAGATTTCACAAGCAGACCTTTGTTTTACAAGCAAACATTTCTGAGTAAAAAGTTTCGCAAATCAGAATTTTAATTAAGATTCTTTGGAATTTTCTTTTATCTCCAGTTTTGCGTCTTGAATCACAGTTACTAAGAAATTGTGAAGATGTAGAAATACCACGAAAATCCTTTGTAGACGGATACCCAGAAAGAAAATGGTTAGTTTCAACTATTTAAACTCTGAGAAGATGTGTAGGTTTAAACGTCTTTCAAAACTGACTCTCTGGAAATATAAATCTACATAGATACGACAACTGAAAAATTTGATATGACGATGTCACATTAGTACATTATGATTAAAACACAACTATCCGATAATCGACTTCCATATTCTAAACTACGTATCTTTTGCTCTTTGTTTGTGAAAAAATCTAATTGTTTAAATAAACACAATTTCGCATGTCTTGTCTCTGAATCTTTGATTTTTCAATGAACATCATGTAACTTTTCTTTGGAGCCATCAAACAAACTTTTGTTTATTTTCCAGTATATGGGATTTTACTTTGAAACTATTAACGATGTGGATGTTTTTGGCAGTTGAAAATATCGAAAAACTTGATGGTAATGTTTATCAACAACTTAACATCATCTGTATAGGATATGTAATCAATTGTATAAGTTATTCACTAGCGTTCAGTTGATACAACTTATACATCAAACATATTTTTAAAAGCGCAAAAGTTTTGTTTGAACATTCTGATACAACATTGTAGCACGGATTGTCTTCCCGTCATTTTTTAAACAGTAGACTAGGTTTTTGTACGTGATAATATGGATGTTCTGATTAAGAGGCTATAGTATACTATATAGTAGACTATTTAAAAAAAACTTTTCCACAGTACCCTCAAAAGATACGTCTTTGAAATTAAGAACAGCTCGTATTTACACCTTTATTCTATTGCATGAGTTTTTTGAAATATGAATTTGTTTACCTAATACTTTTCTTGTACAATTAGTTTTAGTAAAACCCTTTTTTATTTTTTTAGTGGGACAGATTTTTACAACAATCGAAAGAGAATATGAAAATTTACCGGCTGAGTTTTTTAATATTTTGATAACTGTTCTTGCTATTTAAAAACAACCTCTAAATTTTACCTCCTCTTCACGAAATAAGTAATGTACATCACACAGGTGATATACAATACTTTTCTTTTTCTTCACCCTCGCCTTTGTCCCATTTACTCGGGGTCGGCTATCCATGCTACGCCAAACTCGCCTGTCCTGTGCCAGATCAGGATTCAGCTTCCTCTGTCGCAGATGCTTCTTGATGCTCTACAGCCATGTGGCTGGTGGTCTTCTCGCTGGAGTCTCGATATCCAAGGCTTTATTTATCATATTTTCCGTCGGTCGTCTCATAATGTGACCATACCACCTATGCCTGCTTTCGACTATTTTTTCGTCTATTGGGGTGTCTTTGAAACTACTAATTTGATTTTTTGTGTTTCAACATTAGAAGGTAATTTAGTGTGCTTATTTGTGTGCATCCGTATACTCAGGGTAAACAAGGACCTTAATATATTTAGTTATGGTCGTGCCGATTATCCATAGAATGACTTAAAATCACAACAATATACCTACGTATAAAACAGTCATACGTACTGTGTTGGATTATGGGTGTGAGATGCTTACACTGACAGTAAAGATGGCAGAGATGCTGGACATCTTTGAAGGGAAAGTGTTTCGTCGAATCAGTAGACCGGTGAGGTAGGGTAATGTTATAATATCTGGCCCCAAACATTTCGACACACTTAGAGTTGTTCAGATTGAGATGGGCTGGACATGTACAACGAATGTCTGAATGACGTGACTCTAAAACAACTATGAATGGACACCCAGGTGTATGAGCTGCAGCGCCAATGAGTTCCAGCTCGTCTCCGGAAGGAGACGAGCTGGAACACCCTGGCTTTGGGAGGGCGAAGTGAAAAGGTTCAGGTTGGATTCAGATATGTTGGAGGCGAATGTTGCAGGAGGCCAATGCTTTGTATGAGCTGCAGCGCCATTGGAGAGAGAGAGAGAGAGAGAGAGAGAGAGAGAGAGAGAGAGAGAGAGAGAGAGATGCCCATAATAAATGTGACTTTAAATGCTTTCTTGAGTATCGTCATATTAAAATAATGTGATAATATTAGATGGGTGGTGGCAGAGCGGTTAGCGCATTGGTTAGTAATCCAGCCACGACCGATTTCGTTCACCTATAGCACAAGCATTTATGTTTAATTTAGGGAACGTATGAGGATGTATGTATATGTACTTGTTTCAAGGACAAATTCAATCTTCAAAAGAAATGTTATTCCATA
This sequence comes from Molanna angustata, assembly GCA_963576475.1. Taxonomy (NCBI): domain Eukaryota; kingdom Metazoa; phylum Arthropoda; class Insecta; order Trichoptera; family Molannidae; genus Molanna; species Molanna angustata. The sequence goes on from OY754966.1 coordinate 30,937,861, forward strand.
ACCACATGTGTTAAAAGCACAAAATAAAATGTTAACAAAAAATATATGGAATTAATTCAATTAATTAAAACCATACGTACTTAAAATTGATTATTATTATACTCTTTTGGAGCCCTTTGACTCGGATATGGAGATCATGTGCAGAATTGAGGTAGCCAGAGCTGCATTTAATTAAATGCAATCCCTCTTCTGCAACGTAAAGTTCAATATGGACCTAAGACAGAGGATGATGAAATGTTATTTGTGATATGTGTTGTTATATGGCTGCGAGACATGGACGCTGAAGGTTAACACCATGAACAGGTTAGAAGCTTTTGACATGTGGTTGCAGCGCAGAATTCTCAAATTCCCTTGGATAGATCTGGTTACAAACTCAGATGTATAATGTTATAGGGAGATGGTTTTTTTAATTATTATGTTGATTATGATTAATTAATTTTATAGAATATGTATAAGAATGATTATTGCATGTTCTAAAGGTATTGTTAAAACTCATCTCTCTATAATAGATAGATACACTACAAACAATTGGTTGTATCTGATAATACATATAATAAAAGATAGTAATCACTCAGGTAATGGTTTATTTAATTTAATGTTTCACATAGTACATATTTGTTTTATTAATTATTATATTCACACTTAATAAAGAATGTAGAGGAAAGTCCGCGATACGTCAGGCCACGGCGACTGGAGAAATTCCGAATGAATTGTAAAAGTGGGGATGACTATTTATAACCTCCGCTTGTGTTGGTAGCCATGATGTGGAGTTAGAGATTGGCGGACATCATAGGGATGTTCCGCTACAGTGTCGAGCCAGAACAACCAGGCAACTCCTGTCCAATACAGGTTCGCAAGATCGCATATGTAGGTCGCATAATAATGAGGGAAAATTACCACTTGCTTAAATTAATATTGGAGGGCAAGATCGATGGTCGCCGAAGGACTGGAAGGAGACAGATTTCTTGGCTGCCTAATATTAGTGAATAGGCGGGTTTTAGAAATGTGGAGCAGATATTACGTGCAGCACAGGACAGAGAGCGATTCGCCAGAGTGATCATTAACGTTGGGAGTTCCTGACAGGACACCATAAGAAGAAGATTATCACAGATTATCACCTATTTGATTTATTTTCTATTATAAATTTTAATGGAATTCCATCTACTTTGGATCGATAAACTTAATTGCTGCGTGGAAAGGAAAGATTATTAGCTAGTAAATTTTTAAGCAAAACTGGAAATTTACTTTATTTCATTTTCTATCTATCTATTAAATGTTGGATAGTTTGCGTAAGTTATAATTATATTTCTGAGAATATTTTCAAAGTAAACATATCCTGTAAGAGGGTTATAACTTTATTATCAGTAAATATGGACTTTTCACCAATATTCTCTCCGATTTCATATATTACAAGTTCAATTAAAGTTTGCCAATCAGCAATAGTCACCATTATTAATTTTATTTAATCATCTTTACGAGTTTCATATCGGTACCAACTGTTTCACTTTGAATATGGGGTATTTTTCTTTATGAGTTATTTGGATATAATTTTACCTAGAAGTTATTAATCAGTTATTTTTACAGAAGATAAACATTTGTAGAACGGAATATATTTTAGTATATGTTATTTAATAAAGATTGTTGTCTGTTCTTCTCCACCACCACCAGTTCTGCTTATGGGGACTAATAACGGCCCTTTAAAAAACTTTGAAAGAACACATAAAGAACATACGAAGAGTCCGGAGAACTCTAAAAGCTTGGAGACACTGCACTTAATGTGCCAAAGAGAGCTAATCATGTGGAAACAACTGGCTCACTGTTCAGTGATAGTGAAGGTAAGGGTGCACCGAATATAAGACAGAAAGTCTTGAAAGCCCTAAAGTTTGTTGACTATTCAAAATAGACTATCCTTTAAATAAAAACTTATCATTGAAATATTTTTTATACTCGTAAGGCAAAAATATATTCTCGATATATAAACATTACAGAATCTTATAATGTATATGTTTTAAAATAAGTATTTTTTTAGAACTGAATTTGTAAAAGAAGAATCGATATGTCTGTTGCAAAGTGATTTGTAATCCTTTTAGTAATCCAGTGTATGTACTTGGGATCAATTATGCCATAGAGTATTTCTTCTTCTTCCTCAGCCTCTTTCCGTCAACTCTAACCATCCTCCATTTGCTTCCATGTCGCCCTGTCCTGTACAATCTGCATGGGAGACGTGCCAGTATCAGCATATCATTTGATATCTTTCACTGTCGTACGATTGGTTCATTTCCTTAAAATACAATTATTCAATTTGATAAAGATTTAACTCACAAGTTGAATATTCCCGGTTCAATTATTGGTATTCAGTCTGTTTTTTGTGATTATTAACACCTCAAGAATCGAAAATATATCAACATGTTGCAAAACATAAGAACCCGTTTAAGGTTGCCGATCTCTCATTGACAGGTTCGTGCGATCAACTTGTACGCTTGCGCATTTTTACCACGATACCGTTTATCGATTTCCCTTGTAGCATTTAGTTTTAAATAATATATTCTGGTTAGTCGATGTAGTTTCTCAGAAGGAAAATATGACGATATTAAAATATACTATTCAATCTGAATTTGTAGTTAGAAATTTTAACATTTAATATTCTCTTTAAAATAATTTTCAGAGACAAACTAAGAGTATCAATGTTTTCCATTTACCGCTCATAATATATTTATGTTGTTTGGCCTCAATTTTTGCGAAGTAAAATTCAATATTTAGGTACTGTACTTATGAATAAACTATGTTGTCCTCAAAGATATATTAAATGCTCGTTCCTAACCGCGTTTTAATTGCAAAGTTTAATACATATGTACATAACCAACATCACGTCAGTTTCGGAGTATGTAGGGAATTTCACAGTGTTTAATTACTATCAAACTATAACGTAGTCGGTCGATCTAAGATGATATTATTGTTCTTGTCCCCGCCGGAAGAAAGTGCACTAGAGAATTAAGGGAGATGAAATAGTGTAAAGCTTTGGAATAAGATTACTTCCTGTAATCTTATTCCATTATTGAGAAGTGTTTTAGTAATAATAAGACTTTAGATAAAAACGAGTATAAAACTATTAATCAAAGAGACTACTAAAACAAATAATGTAAGATAAGAACCAGATGTAAGATTTTATACTTTTATAGATCTAATAATAATAATGAAAACTTCCTTGCACCCTGCGCAAGTGGCGAGATTATTGCCGTATGGCAATTTCTTCCAACTAACCAGTGTTTCCAGTCCTGAGAAGCAATATTTGTGGGAATCGAACCCAGGAAGCCCGCACAGTAACCGAACGGCTTACCAAATGTGCCACGACGGTCGGCACATTTGGTAAGCCGTTCATTTATTCATTGTCGGCACCGACAATGAATAAATGAATCACTAGCATGGCCTTAATGAAGTTTTTAATTAAATTTACAATTATTTTAGCCAGATTGTAAATCTGAAAAAAGTTATATTATTTTGTGGTGTTGGTTATTGTATAATTTATATTGCTGGATGACAACAACAAATGTTTGAATGTATCTACATGGTTTTATGATACTCAATTTGGCTGGCAGTGCAGACGTTGCGACGCCATAATGTTGGTGCAACAAAATAATGTGACGCCCTCTGTAGGTACCATAATTTCCGGCATAATAAATGATCCATTCCCTCTACCAACAAACATTATAGTCAAGTCAACGCAATTTCAAGCAATTTCAGTTTTTTTTGTATTTGAATCTACATAATACTTTTTACTTATTTGCAAGTATAAACCATAATTCCATGTTTTTCAGTTGTCCTTTCAATAGAAATAAATTCTTTGTGGAAAATATCAGAAATTAAATAATAAATCCCTCAAAATTGAATAAATAAATATAATCAGTTCTTTTGAAGGGCGATGTATACTGCTGATGCTCAGTTCTAAAGCAGTACTTTTATAACATAATTTAGGTATGTATTTTGATAGATTTCGATAGTACTTTTAACATTTCAGGCACATTGTATTCACTATATCTATTTCAGGCACATTACCCCCTATTCAGTAACTATTGTAACTAAAATAGGAACATACTAAAATTGTAGATTTTAGATTTACGGTCTTATTTCAGTTGATATAAAATATCAACTTGGACTAAATGGAATAGGAACGTACCTTTATTGGCCGGAATGTTCTTAAAAAGTTACTGAATTAGACATATTTTGAATAATTATGAAAATGATAAAAATTTCATAATTCTATTTTTTTATTTTACGTCAATTTATTCAAACAACGAATGAAATATTTACCACTTTCTAAGTAACTGCTCCTTCTTCAAGATGGATGCCAACTGTCCCGAGGAAGACGCAGTCGATTTTAAACCTTTCCTATAAAGAAGCTTAAATGTGGTTTAAAAGAGTGAATAATTATATAAAACTATATTAAAATAAAATACTGATATAAAATTTTCTTCCACTTGATTTAATAGACTTAGTTATAAATGAGTATTTAATTTTAATATATTATATTTAATAGAGTTCCATCAAGAATTGTCGATCGAAAAATTTAACAAAAAATTATATAACTATTTAAAATGTGCCACATAAAAAACATAAAATGTATTTATTTGAGATATTGGTATTCCTGACGAGTTAGTAAAAAATATTTTCATGATATGTAGTATCATGTATAGGCTTTTCTGCTACCTACTTTAAAATCAAATATGGGTATACTGAGTAACGATTTTATTCTATTGTTATAAATAACTGATAAAGTGTAATAATTTTTTTTTTAATTTAAAGTTTTTTTACATTATTACGCAGAAAAAATAAACGGATTGATAGTAACATGTCACGGTGTATTAAAAATATATTTAAATTAATTTACTTCTTATCGAATTAAAGCATATTATTACGTTTATGAAATAAAATTCTTTTTCAAAATTGCTTCAACCAATCGCTGGTTATATTCTTGCCTTGACAAAATGACAAATATATATCATATCTTATCATATTTTATCATATTTTATCTTCACTTATTTATTAGGTATATTATTATTTTCTAATCTTGACATTCAATATTTACTAACCATTATCACATAATCCCCAGTCTCACTAGGACTATGCCTGTTTCGAGGTTGGCGATTTGACACAATTAGTGCGTCATTGTTCACAAATATACATGTTGCAAGATGCAAGTTAACACTTATATTTAAATTATTTCATTCTCTCGTTTATTATTCCTGATTTATTACTTTACATGCGGTTTTTAAAAGCTGAATATTTCATATTCACCGATTCGTTCCGTCCTATTATCAGCCTTACCTTTCCTAGACTTCTGAACGTATTCTACGGGAATGCACTAACTTCTCCGTATCAAAATTCCAATATAAACTTTACAACGTTTTCCGAGGGAATTCCTTTGGATACGCGGACTTTGTGGCCACGAAGAGCATCTTTAGAGATCTTATAAATTTCAGCGAAACTTTTGTTGCTTTACGAAACAGTATTACTTGAATATAACCAATGTATTGTGTAAGTGAACCATTAATTCTGTACCTAATCAATTATTCTCCATAATATCGTTAGTACACATTTGGTGTTTTTCAGCATTCTTTTTATGGTATAAAAAATCTTGACATGAAAAAGGACAGTAATATTATTAAATTGCCCTTGAGGTGATATATTCACGAAAACGGCGCTCTATAAATCATCCAAATTTATTATTATTAAATGATTTTACTATTCGTATGTCAGTGACACATGGACGTGGGCACATGAAAGTAGAATAAATTATGTAGAAATTAGATCACTAGGAAGAGTATGTAATAGAACGATATATGATAGAATAAAAAATGAGGACATAAGGAGAGAATGCAAGATAAAGAAGGATATTATAACTAAATTAAAAAAGAATGCCTTGAGAAGAATTAGACATATTGAAAGAATGAACGACTGACCAAAAAATATACATGGGTGTAAGAGATGGATTGAATAGCAGGGGTCGCCCCAGAAAGGGTTGGCAGCATGACCATGTTAATGATATTTTGAACATAAGAAGCTTGAACAATCGACGAGAATGAATGAGGTGATGCATGGATGTAAATGAAGCCAGGAATGTGTGCAAAAATAGAGAAGTACAGCGCTCGGATCTCTGCTTACCCCGCAAGGGACATGGCGTGATGGTACATATGTGTATGATAATTTCCCTTTACGAAAATTTATTGTTTGCAATTCATTTACCAACATTATATTTTAGTGTTTTTATTTGAAAACGATTTTCGATAACATAGAATTTTATGATAAAATAGACGTAGAATACTTTCGATTCCCGGTTGAGACACATTTTTTAATTGTGTTTTCAGTCTGGATCTGTGAGACGATTAATATCTTAAGTCTCAAGAATGTGGTAACTTGTTATTGGGTGCTTGTTAAATAATTATTTGACATAGTACCTGTTAGTTGACTGGTAGAGATTGCCTGCGGGCAATAAGTCCGCCACGTTGTATAAAACAATAAAAGTATTTTATTATTATTATTATACGTAGATTGATCTCGGTTATGATCCGGTAATTTCCTTCACAACGGAGCGTACTCAAGTTGTGAGGCTATGTGTTTGTGTGTCTGTGTGGTTGTGTGTAGTTTTTTAAAGTGGTACCTGTAGAAATTTTCTGACTATTGTGCATGTGTTGATAATTGTAGTTTTTTGTATGTTGGTGATTACGTATGGGGGTAACTTTAGTATTTCTATATTTTTTTGGAGAGTTTTTGGTATGATGCCTGTAGACGATAATATTATTGGGACTATTGTTTCTTTTTCTTGTTTCCACTGTGATTTTATCTGTTCTGCTAAAGGTATGTATTTATCTATTTTTTCTAAATTTTTCTTTTGTAGATTTGCTGTATTTGGTATCGATATTTCTATTAGATATGTGTGTTTATGTATTTTGTCGATTAATGTAATGTCTGGTCGGTTATGTAGGTTTGTTCTGTCTGTGATTATGTCTCTATTCCAGTATAGTTTGTAGTTATCATTTTCTGTTACAGCTGGGGGTGTGTATTGATACCACTTGGGGTGTGTTTCGATAAGTTTATGTTTGTGGGCTAGTTCCAAATATTATTATTATTATTATTAGTTGACCGAGAAGCTACCAAGCTACATTAAAAAAATATATATATTTTTGTTTATTACAGTATCTCCAATATCTTATTACGGATGTGTTTATTATTAATGTTATGATGGAGGTCGTTCTTTATCCCTATATGCATAATAGTTAATGGTTGTGGACAAACAGGTGATATTATTTAATGTTGTTTACCCGTTGAAAGTATTTTCAGCTCATGGTCTTAAATTAGAAATTAATTTCATTTATAGTTTGTGACGAGATTATAATTATTTATGACCATATTCGGCTTCAGAATATTCATAAAGGGTCATGTTTTTGTATGTATATAAAATATGTATTTATATTTATAATGCACACATTGTTTTCGTAAACTGCCATTAAAATATGTAGATAGTTATCTTTTACTAACTTATATCAAATTGTCGGAAATAAATTAATCCAAACTTATTAAAAATTAAATTAGCTTAAACAAACATACATATAGTTTCTGGCAAATCATAATGTGTCAATTTTGGTGGTACTGGTATTGTAGATCTCCATCTTAGGTAAATCAAGTCATTCATTTGTACCTATGTAAATGTATACATATGTATATGTGTATTTTAAACTTTCGTTTTAATTGTGCAGTGTTATGTCATTTTTTATAATTTGAATGCTCAGGAGGTAAGTCTGGTCCAATCGGCGAAATCAAAATCCTCACGATTACCCACCCATATCATGGATATAATTATGTATTATAATTATGGTGTTTTATAATAAGATGTCATAGAACTCCATATGATAATTATATCCATGATGATGAGTAGCAGGGCTACTCATGAAGTTGATAACAGTTGATATTACATAAGATCAACTTCAGACTTTAGCAATGTTTGAGGTTAAATTAATTGAATAATTATATTAATTAATGTATACAAATATTAATGACAATTTCATACTCAACATTGATATTAACAAATGTTCGTGATTAAATGCAAATAAATATCAAGCTTTAATATTTTTTATTTTACATTGCTTTTCGGGCAACTAACAGATACTATGTCAAATATTAATTTAAGACGCACCCAATAACAAGTTTCCGCATTCTGGAGACTTACGATATTTATCGTCTCACAGATCCGGAATGAAAACACAATTAAAAACTGCGTCTCCACCGGGAATCGAACCCGGGACCCTTGACTCAGCAGTCAGATATTTAACTAACTAAGCCATGAAGGCCGACTGTCATGATTTATACATTTTTAAGATTAAGGCAAGCTAAGATCGTATTAAGAACGTGTCATGAGTATAAGCTGACTTGCCCCCCAGGAGACGTTGATTGTACAAAGCTAACTATGCAATATAGCCATGCGGGAGATACCTGTTATTGGAGCATTGGAGATTCTATGTTTTTGTTTCATGATTTCTTTGTTGTGTTGTTCAGTGTTCTGTTGGTGTCTCTTTATATTGAATTAAATTAAATTATGAGGACGTTCGATCACTGTCTTCTTCTTCTTGTGTCGCTCCTAACAGAGGTTGGCGACAATCGGACCAATCTCATACCGATCTTGCGCCAACCTTATTAGAACCACTGCCTGAGATTCTTCGATCACTTCAGCCGAAACTATCGTCGTGTGAATAAAAAAATATGAACCTAAATCATCGATTCAATTATTCAAAAAAAAGTATCTATCTATACAACTAATTTTTAATTGATCGACGGTGCTGATGGCACTTTGAATAATATGAATATTGATTAAATAATAATAAACATCTGGCATTTAGTCATATTATTTTAACGGTATGTGTTGCACGAAACGCGTAAAATAATGACTTTTATTTGACATAAATGTTTATTCTCGGATGTAAAATAACACTTAAAGCTGATTGAAATATGCTTTATAAATTATATACCATTTCATGACGCTGCAAAGTATTTACAATACGTATGATGTAAATCTATTTCACATTATAATCTAAACGGTAGTCAGTGTGCAAATAATAACACAAGATATTCATCTCGTAATACATTTAATAATAAATGTCAAGAAGACGCGGTTTTAAAGTAAATATATACATAAGATGGGTCGATGGCAGAGCGTTTAGCGCACTGGGCTAATAATCCTGTGGTCGCGAGTTCGAATACTGCCTCGACCGATTTCGTTCACCTATAGCACAAGCATTTATGCTTATTATAGAGAACGTAGGAAGATGTATATGTACTTGTTTAACAAGGACATATTCATTTTTTATAAAAAAAAAATAATAAAAAAAAAAATAATACATTTAGCAAATATGTGTTGATTGGTAAATATCTAAATGTTGGATGATATTTTTCTTAACGACAAACTTTTTAACGTCTCAATAGAGACGAAGTTGGAATATTATAGATGAATCGCATTTAATACAAATGGTTTTATTTGTATTAAACGGAAACGGAATAAGAGGTCGCGGGCGCCCAAGAAAAGGATGGCACGACCATGTAAACGATATTTTGAAAGATGGAAATGTAAGAAGCATGAACAACAGACGAACATGTATAAGACGATGTATGAATGTTGATGAGGCGATGAATGTGTGTCAAGATAGAAAAATGTGGCGTTCAGTTCTCTCTGCCTACCCCGTGAGGGACATAGCGTGATGGTATGTATGTATGTATGTTTTATTAATATGTGTTTTTTTATTTAATTTGCAAATAATCAATATAAGACGTCTACCTTTTGAATATTATTTCAATCGTGGGGGAAATATTTTATCTTTGAAAAACCACTTTTTTTATCAACCTTCATTTTGTCATTAATTCAGTGCGGTTTATCCGTTTGCTTCGAAGTGACGTTGAAAATGGTATAGGTAGCTATAATGTTACACTTTCCCAAGAGTTTTGGCGACATACAGCGTCCCATATTAGGTCGTGTGGTGCTGAATGATCCATCTTTGGCGACATACAGCGTCCCTTATTAGGTCGTGTGGTGCTGAATTATCCATCTTTGGCGACATACAGCGTCCCTTATTAGGTCGTGTGGTGCTGAATGATCCATCTTTGGCGACATACAGCGTCCCTTATTAGGTCGTGTGGTGCTGAATGATCCATCTTTGGCGACATACAGCGTCCCTTATTAGGTCGTGTGGTGCTGAATGATCCATCTTTGGCGACATACAGCGTCCCTTATTAGGTCGTGTGGTGCTGAATGATCCATCTTTGGCGACATACAGCGTCCCTTATTAGGTCGTGTGGTGCTGAATGATCCATCTTTGGCGACATACAGCGTCCCTTATTAGGTCGTGTGGTGCTGAATGATCCATCTTTGGCGACATACAGCGTCCCTTATTAGGTCGTGTGGTGCTGAATGATCCATCTTTGGCGACATACAGCGTCCCTTATTAGGTCGTGTGGTGCTGAATGATCCATCTTTGGCGACATACAGCGTCCCTTATTAGGTCGTGTGGTGCTGAATGATCCATCTTTGGCGACATACAGCGTCCCTTATTAGGTCGTGTGGTGCTGAATGATCCATCTTTGGCGACATACAGCGTCCCTTATTAGGTCGTGTGGTGCTGAATGATCCATCTTTGGCGACATACAGCGTCCCTTATTAGGTCGTGTGGTGCTGAATGATCCATCTTTGGCGACATACAGCGTCCCTTATTAGGTCGTGTGGTGCTGAATGATCCATCTTTGGCGACATACAGCGTCCCTTATTAGGTCGTGTGGTGCTGAATGATCCATCTTTGGCGACATACAGCGTCCCTTATTAGGTCGTGTGGTGCTGAATGATCCATCTTTGGCGACATACAGCGTCCCTTAATCGGTCGTGTGGTGCTGAATGATCCATCTTTGGCGACATACAGCGTCCCTTAATCGGTCGTGTGGTGCTGAATGATCCATCTTTGGCGACATACAGCGTCCCTTATTAGGTCGTGTGGTGCTGAATGATCCATCTTTGGCGACATACAGCGTCCCTTATTAGGTCGTGTGGTGCTGAATGATCCATCTTTGGCGACATACAGCGTCCCTTATTAGGTCGTGTGGTGCTGAATGATCCATCTTTGGCGACATACAGCGTCCCTTATTAGGTCGTGTGGTGCTGAATGATCCATCTTTGGCGACATACAGCGTCCCTTATTCGGTCGTGTGGTGCTGAATGATCCATCTTTGGCGACATACAGCGTCCCTTATTAGGTCGTGTGGTGCTGAATGATCCATCTTTGAAATATCGAAGTATTGGTGCATCTACTACTTAGTACCAAACCAATCGAGGTTTAAGTCAATGAAAAAAAAATAATGTCTTCCTTTAAATCTTTCTTTTATAAACTAATATTCGATCAAGCTATTCATAACGTATCATATGTATAATTAAGTTTTAATTATCTTTTGTATTTCTATTATTATAATTATTTTATTGTTTTTCTTTTATGTCACGTACGTTCGGGCCATAGACTATATGTATCATTATTTATAATAAAATGTGATGTATTATATACTTTCATTCATTGATGTATATGTATTATAATGTATATATATATATATATATATATATATATATATATATATATATATATATATATATATATATATATATATATATATATATATATATATATATATATATATATATATATATATATATATATATATATATATATATATATATATATATATATATATATATATATATATATATATATATATATATATATATATATATATATATATATATATATATATATATATATATATATATATATATATATATATATATATACCTACATTGTTCATACCTTAATATCGTTTTGTTTAGTGTTGCTCTGAATCATTGATTATTCAAATAGATACGACTCGTTTGATATAAGTAAAATAACAGGAAAATTTCTATATTTTGTTTTCCTTAATATTTGGATAAAAACCATTTGAATTCAATACACTATTATCTTAAAAAAACAGTACCCTGTGCGACGAAAAAAACGTAATGTTGCTTTTATTGGTTATAAACCAATTTCTCATTAGATAATATTACAAAATAAATTCTTCGTCACTTCATAGATGGTGATGGAATTTACAGCTTATTTTCAAACAAACAGATTTTCATGATTGAAATACATATATAGAACTTTCAAAAATTGGATTGATTTGGGAACTCATAATTGGTAAGAAGGCATAATAATGGTGAATATTGCGCAAGCGTATAAAGTGATCACGTATACCAACCGATTACAAGTCGTAAGGCCTGTAGGTGCCTTGAGTTCCTAGTTCTCCTATTGTGTTCTAACTTCGTCTCTATTGAGATGTTAAAAGTTTGTCAGTAAAAATATTATTTATTTATTTTTTATTTTTCACACCTTTACGTAAAAACGAATATTATGAAGATTACTGCAGCCCAACTAGGTAACACTGTTCTAGGGCTAGCAGTTTACAATTTTACCTAGTCAAATATTTGACATTGAGCAATATAATATTTTCTGTTGATTTGCTAAATTTCGAATCAATCACATTTAACTTCCAATATCCATGGTAAAAACAAATATTATGACTTGAAATATAGATGAAGAGGAAAATCATCATTACATGAATTTGAATATAAATACGCCTCAAATGTAAACTCAATATGAACCAATAAGTCCACTCAAATGGTAATATGTCCTTCGGGCTTGAAAATTCAACGAACTAAATTTAATTCACGTTTATATTGAGATGCTAAAAGTTTGTCACAAAATATAATATACTCCCGACAAGGAAAAAATCCAATGTTTGCGTATATGCAAGTATAAAAATCCAATGTTTGCGTATATGCAACTATAAAAATTCAATGTTTGCGTATATGCAACTATAAAAATCCAACATCAAATGACTACCGTTCTACGTCAAAAATGTCATAAAAATTGGAAATGTACATTTACTGAAATTATTTATCTACAAATCATGCAAGTAGTGATAACTTTTACATATTTAAATTGATTAATAAAATAAAATCTTTGCAAAACCCCAATGCGAGAATCGTTTGTAAAGTATAAAGTGAAATAATAGTTGGTATAATATGTTGGGACATTTATTTTAATTATAATATGGTTCTCCAGATTCAGACCCTTACGAGAAAACGACGGGCTATTAGTATTATTGTTAGTGTTATGCGTTGTTTTTTTCAAATGATTAGGGCTTGGAGGAAAAAGGCGCTGCGTAGAACAGAGAAAGGTTTCTCAATTTCATATTATTACATTACGGCCGGTATATTTTACTTTTATTTAGGATTTTTGGTATGTTTTTTTGGGTTTCGTTTAGATTTTATTATGTTCAATTTTGAACCACACGTTAAAGATCCTAATACAGAAGACATTTAAATATCATATGATGAAGTATTAATTAAACTTAAACAGTGTTACTAATAAATGTGTTGTAAAAGTTACACGACGAGTTAACACTCGTGTAGGCAAAAACGTTACTAATAAACGCTGTTTAACAGATCACTTGGTCAACGACTGTGTATGTCTCATACAAATTTTACACATCGCTTGCACGCCTGTTCTGGGTAGTTTAGTAGTGTTTTAAGACATATTTCATATATCACAAATCAAATTTGATTTTGATATGCGTGTTTATATTGTTATACTAATACTAAACGAACACTGACTCCCCTGAATTGAAGCTGATGTTCTGCCTCAACCGAAATACTCATTTAAGAGGTCATAGTTTGAAGTTAGACAAACTCAGCTTCAGGCAGAATCAGTGAGAAGCTTATTGTTGGCCACATCCCACTCGTTTTTGAATGAACACTTACTTGTACCCAGCTTATTAATTACCAAATGGAAATTTCTTTTGTTTCTAACCCATAGAATTATTTGCGAGAAAAATATATTTCTTTACTGCTGGAAATCGAAACCAGGATTTTGGCACAGAAGTCAAGCGGCATTCTAAAATGCTCGGCAGTAGGCTTTGATTTTTATTTTAATATTTTTTGCATTGGATTTTGTGTATTTTTATGGGTTGTCTTCATTGTATTGCCGTCGTTATGTTAATTCATTTTGTAATACCGTTTGGAACTTAAGCCGCATTGAATCTTATATGGTTTTTAATATACGATCTACGTTGTTCTGAAAATCTAAAAAATTCGCTGAAACTTCCACCTACTGGCTTATATCATAAATCATGAAGATGAGTAAAGCGGTACATTCAGTTGAATAAAAATATCATGTATTACCTTAACGTGGATTATAAAAACTTTTCATTTTCTTTGCTCAAGCTTTGGTCCCATTTACCCATTTCCCATTTGGGATCCTCATGCTTTCAATTTTCCTGTCTGCATCCTCCAAAGGAAATTCTGTCTTTCATATATAGAACGTGAGCATTAAAATAATCGAAAGAATCTTAAGAAAATAACGTTAATTATAATTGTTTGATATTAATAATAATAATTATTGTTGTTGCCTTTTATTTCTTCTTCTTATATTAGATCGTAGTAGATCTGTTTTTCGAGAAAGCTATTCCTGTGAAGCTGAGGTCCAGCTATATCCCTCCATCTCTTCGGTGGTCTTCCGGGGAGGCGATGCCCTGGTGGGATTTCATTTTGGATTCGAGATGCGTTCATCCTGTTCACGTGGTCCCTCCAGAATCTTCTCCTATCTCTACTCCATCGTATGATGTCCTCGGTCTCACAGGTCCGCATTGAGAATTCTGTTCCTAAGCGTCTTCCCTGTGATAGCCCTTAAAACCTTAATTTCCGACGTTCGTAGGAGTTTTTGGTTCTGGTCGTGTCGGCTCATGTCTCCACCGCGTATGTCATGATTGGTCTAACACATGTTTTATAAATTCTGACCTTACTATCTGTGTTTGTTATGCCAGATAATATTTTTGAGACATCTTGAACTAGCGGCTGCTTTATTGGTCTGTTTACCAACTTCTGAGTATAGGTCACTATGGCTCGTGATTTCCACACCCAGATATCTGAAAGTCATTTACGCATTAATCTGCAAATTATTTTGAGGAAGTGTAGAATGGTAAAAATAATTATTAAGTGTTATTATTTGTAGTACTTAAATGTTATTGATATCATTCTTAAATCGGCAATCGCCGTAAAAGAAATCAATAATATCTTCGTTTAAAATAGATTAATGTGGAGTTTATTTATTTATCAAAACATTATTCAATTATTTTCATTAAAAAATTATTATTTTTTTATATCTACTTTAATATCTTCCTCAGCACAAACATTCAATGCTTCTTGGGCAATGGATGAAAAATAGAGTACTTCATTCAGGTCCCGGTTTCGATTCCCGGTGGAGACAAAGTTTTTAATTGTGTTTTCAGTCTGGATCTGTGAGACGATTAATATTGTCTCCTAAAAAGTCTTCAGAATGTGGCAACTTGTTATTGGGTGCGTCTTAAATTAATATTTGGCATCGTACCTGTTAGTTCCCCGAGAAGCAATATTAAATTAATGAATATTACACACATTTATATTGTACATTATTAATACATTGTGTAATTAGGGAAAATATGTAGGTATAATATTTTACATTTATATTTTTTTTTAACTAAGTAGATATTCGGAGATGTATGTTTCTCCCAAAAATACGAAAATATATTTTCTTCAATTCTAGGAAACTGGGTAAAGAAGTTTCATATTTAATGTGGTAATATAACAAAACGATTTTTTGTTATGTTAGACTATTTGGAAATGTTTCTTTTGTACGTTTGACATTTATACTTGGGCTGTATTTCATATGGTTTTGTGATATAAAATATTAGTAAGGTATGTAGGTACAATCTTTAAAAACATGTCGATTCAATATTATAAGTCAACGACAACATAGCTATAATGGAAGGAAGAAGCTTTCCTTTACATTACATTTGTTGGTAGGAAATAATTATTGTCTATTGGGCGTAAAATACGACAGACATTTTATTAAACACAAAAACAAGAACGAACAAGATCTGTAATTATAGTTTTTTTATCATCAAATATTTTGGTTGATAATTATTTCGTTGTTCAATCAAACTGTAATGTCAAATATATTTATGTATTGTCTGTTAACTGATAATATTAGGCGATCACTTCGTAGGGTGTTTTCATGCATTGTTCAGAATTTATTTATATAAAGTGGTATTTTTTGGTACCAGCTAAATGTGCACATGCATGTGTCGACCGTCGTGGCACAGTTGGTTACCGTTTGGTTTCTGTGCGGGCGTCCTGGGTTCGATCCCCAGCAGAGGTAATTTATTTAATTTAATTTCTCATTAATTGCTTCTCCGGGTTGGAAATGCTGTTTAGTTGGAAGAAATTGCCATAAGGCAATAAGCACGCCACTTGCGCAATGTGCAAAGAAATGTTTCCTTTTAGATATTATGCTTTTTGGATAGAAAATGCTTTCTTAGCTCTCGATATAATTATATTTATATGAAACATCTGAAATTGTAATCAAAATCCGTAAATCTGCCACCTCGGTACAGGCTCAGCCTAGTGAGGTGGTGTATACCATAAAATACTATAAAAAAATGTTTCATATAACTTATTTAAATTGTACTTTTTTTTAATATTTTTATTGTTTGTATATTGTTATATTTTGTTTGGTTTCAATAGTAAAAAAAAAATAATGCATACATCACGTTATGGAATATATATTTAGATGATTCGTCATACAATAGTCGAGTCACTAAAAAAAATTTACTGTATGTTTTTTTAAGAATTGCATTTTTCGTCTGTCAATGAGTTATTTCGTCTTTAAAAATGAAAAAAGACAATATATTTGTATGTTATTTACAGTAGTAAAATAAATTTCTACGACTATAAAAATGCTATTGTAGTAATTCCCCCATGCGTCTTTTCTCCAAGTCTTCTGACCCCAATGCGGTAGGGGACATAATACATGTTTTATTCACATATCGCTCCGATTATTAGGAAGTCGTTCAGGGAATAATAAAAGAACCCTAATATTATGATTCAGTTTCGTGACTAATATACTGTAACCATACGACACATGCTATGTTACATGTTTATTATTATTATAATTGTTTAACTATTGCTCTTCTGCTGTCTGAGAATGGTTTGACTATGAAAGAGATAAAGGATAAAGACTCTTGGAGGAGCTTTCTGCAGGTCATATGACGCACATAGAAAACTGTGATATCGAATGATGAATTACGATGTATTGATTGTACGGAATCTGCAAAAATTTACCGTCTTACTTATAAACGTAAACTATCTATAGTACCTGGTAATAGAGCGTGATTAACGAAAAAGTTTATTATAAACCGTGACTATCTTTATTTACGCCTTAATTTTATATACTTACGTCAAGTTAGGACAGGTCGAGAGCTTTTTTTAACGCTTGACTAACGCGTCATACCATATATTTCAAAATGGCGGATCTTTCACATTTTATGATCCGACGCCATTGTCCGACGCATATTTAAGTTTGACATAAAAATATAATACTCATAACGATTTTCCTTGTTATTGTTCATCGCAATCGTGTTTAATTAGACTCAACACGGAACAGCGCGGTGTTTGTTTTCATTTTTCGATGTCAGCTATCCAAAAATTACATGCATTTTAAAAAATTTTGACATCTGTGAAGCCAATGTGTTTGGGCTTTATTTTTTAATTTTATTTCGTGAATATCATTATTTAGATATTTATATGAAAATTGGAGCAATTATGAAATAGTGGGTTACTTTAAATTAATATAGCCTTTTCAAATGATCTGTCAGTTGTTATGACAAATATTTTTCTGTAATTTGTTTACGTCATATTAAGACGCGAAATCATACGTTTGATCGTATTTATAATTATTTCTTGTTCATATATAATCTAAGCTCTTGTTATATTCATTTGTGAATTGAAATAGAAAACAAATATTCACGTCGCTTCACAAATGTCAAAAAAAAAATGACATGTAATTCGACCATCGGCAACATTCGAGAATTATCGGAAATGTTCGGACCCTATACTCTTCTGATATTGCTGTTTAAATAACCTGGGACCGTGTTTATCTTATACTCGTATAGGCGTCATATAGCATTATTGGCTTATATATGCTATTATGGGTTTTACTTATGGTTATCAAGTACTTTAACACATGTGTTCGATGAAGATGGCGGTTTTTTATATCGACCGTGACGTAGAATTTTCGAGAATTCGACTAGGGATGGGCAATGCCCACACTTTTATATATAGTGATTTTCAGTACTGTTGTTATCACTGTTTTAAACCTAACATAAGTTACTATTATGAATTGAGTCAAGTCTGTAAATCTTTGTCTCAGACTCGCTTTCTGTTTCTTCTTTCAACGGCGCTACAACTCATATCTTGCCTTGGTCTCATTTAACTTCAGCTTCCACTGCCCTCTCTATCCTGAGCCGTCGTCGTCCAGTCTGACACCTGGAACATTTGTTTGCGTCCTTTCTGTCATCATCCTCCCATATCTGCCCGGTTCTGCCAATCTTTCGTTAACCCCCGGGATGGCCAGCTAGAACATTTACTGTGAGACGTTGTTTTGCTGGCCGATTCATAATTGAAACAAAATATGACCTAAGAATTTTATTTTATACACCAACAAAATATCTACACCAATTGAGTATTTTTATTTTATCATGCAAAGATAGTATGATGATAATTGAATGCTGAGGTGCATTCAGTAGCTTTTTTTAAAGTATGATTGGTATAAGTTTATAATATCCACAATTTCGCAGGAGTATGTCGGCAATGACGCAGTGATACGAGGCACAGAATACCTTACTCCTTTACCCTCCCCACTCCCCCCAATTCCTAATTATCCCTGCATCATTTATATGTTTATAGTTTTAAATTACTTATGGTCTTCGTTGTTTATTTTTTTTTTCTTGTATTTAATATAATATTGTTTAAATTACTTACATATTCATTTCAAACTTACTCTGCCATTTAAAATTATGTCTTTAATAAATTTATTTTATATAATGTAAAATGTAATGATGAGGGAACTATTTTTGGCAAATATTTAACTGTCATAGTTGTCTTTTGTAATTTGCAAATACCCGTATGTGTCCCCATAAATAAAAAAAATAATGATCTGAAAATATTATGTCACATCTTCTTAATTTATTTTATACAAAAGTCTTACCAATTTAGATCACACATAAAATTACGTCTGATTCATATTTTGATTAATTTAGTTTTGTTGCCATTTTCATTTTTTGTTGTCTATCATTTTCATTCGAATCCAATATTTCTATCCGAATGTTACTGTATGTACTTAACCAACAAATTATCAGATCTCCCGCGTAAATCTGTACTTTAAAATCAATCAAGCTTGATTACAATTATGTGCCTAATTAATTTGTATTTCTTCTCTTTCAGCACGATGCCTTCTGAGAGTATGGATGACATTGAACTAAAGAACATCCAGCTACAGTTTCCGTCTGCCCGTTGCATCACCCGTGACTTAGGTAGTCCGGTGAACGAGGAACGAGTCCATACTGATCGCGGAGAACTTCTGGTTGCAGTACAGGGGTCCAGAAACAAGCCAGCAATCCTTACATATCACGACCTTGGCCTGAACTGTGAGTTTTTATTTTAATTACAACTCAATATCGTTTTCTTTCTTTTAAATTCTATTCGATAGGTACAATGAACTCATACAATACCGTATCTTACACATAAAATCTTCGAATTTTGTTTACAAGTATTGGTTCTTTCGATATTTTCAATCTCTTGTAAGATTATAATCTACATTATTTAGTCGTTAATGTTATGATCAATGTATCTTTCTAATGACTCATGTAATTGGCTCGCAACTTTACACACATATTTAAAGGAATTGTGTTATCCTTATTATTATACAACTTAAAAAAACATATTTATTCTACCAAACTTATAAACATCATCTTATATTCTCAAAAATATCTATTCCAAATACCAAAAATTATCTTAAATTATTTCATTCTTTAAAAGTATTTCCACCGTTATGAATTATATTATAAATATTATAATTTAAGTCATCGCTCAACAGCTTTTTAAAAAAAATATCCCTACAAATTGTAAGACTTTTCGTTTAATAATATTTTTCCAATATTATACCGAAGGAAATATTATGTATTAATCTGAGTAGTAGGTAGGTATATCAATTTTGACACGAAATATGCTAATGAACTTTGAAATTGATATTAGGTAATTTCGAACAACGATAAATAAAGTCATTCTAAATCCATGACTGGATTTTAAGACACACTGTCTTAAAGATATCGCTTTCTCAGATGAAAATTCTCGGTAGGAGTTAAAATTTATTATTCACTGTATTGCTAAGTCAATTTTGAGATAGCTAGTTGTTATTGAAGCCAGTTATACCTAACTGAATTAATATTGATATTTCAGAATTTGTATTTCGGCTGAACTGGTTATTATTTGCTTTTATCGTTTTATTGATTTTCTATATACATACATATTTCTGGGCAACCCCGAGAGACTTTGTCCTGTCTGTGTATAATTATTTACCTTTATTATATATATGTACATGGATGATCTTTATGTATTGTGGATTCTATAATTCTTTGTAGAACAATGCAGAAAAATGAAAGATGGCTTACTAAGCTCAAGCAAATACATTCCTTTTCCTTCCATCCCTACAATGCCATCATATCCATTAAGTAGGACTCCACAAACAAGAGATTGCGGGTGACAGTTTTATGAAGCGATGTAAAAAATCTATGGATGCAAAGGTCAGGGAAAAGGTGACACCTAATTCGCTGCACAACGTCGAAAGCCAACTAATTTTATTTGTTAATGCAAATTAGAGTATTTTTCTGCACTAAAATTGGTCTATGCACAGGTTATGTCAGCCGCAATCTTTCGCTGGGCGAGGTATACATAATTTTTTTGTAAATTTAATTCGTCAAAAAATTTAATTCATTCATCTTCTCGGGTGTGCAATAAACATAGTTTCATCGCAATCGGATGGATGGTTTAATGGTGCATCGGCCACATATGCCAGAATGTGTGAAGGAAGCATCTTGTCTTGCCGCTTTTCGTCGCCTAAGTGTTGAATACATAAAGGAAAAGTTTTTTTTACGATATTGTGTGCTTCCTTTGTATTTTTGTGTATATTTGAATATTTTCTTGTTTTTTGTTGTTTTTATTTATTTCATACTGTGAAAACTTTTTATTTTTTCAACTTGTTAATATGCTTATTGGTTATACTAGATGTAAGAAAATATATTTATTTTTTTCCATCTAAATATAATATACATACATACATACATAACTACATACGATTAAAAATACTGACATTTATTTTTATATATTAATTAAGATCAACTTTAATAACTTTGTGGGGATGATAACATTGAAAGCCAGATTTCATTTTTCAACATTTAAATAATTTCAGAAAATAACATTATTTAATACTTTTGTTTTTATTTGATGTTTATACTTCGCAATATAAATATTTATAGTACCATTTTTGTTCTTTTTAATTTTTGTATAATATTCATATTGTACAAATCGTATGTTTATTAATATAATTTAATTTATTTATCGTCTTCGATATCCTTATATTATTTTTATGTTTTGTTTTTTATTTATATATTTACATGCTCTGGCGACCTATTGCGTGGTGTATTGCACATATGTATCTACATAATAGCGAAGCACAACTAATTTTACATGGTGTAAACATGTGACTACATATATTGGAGTCAAACAACGCATTATAAGTATTTTTAAGTCGTAGATTAATCGTGATTCAATAACAAATATTAAATTGGAGTGTACACAATTATCGAAATATGACTAAGTTACTTTACCTACTCAACTGGAGATATACTATTGATTACAACTGTTCTAGATATTACTTAATTACTTTACTTTATTTACTTTATAAAAACAGATTACACTGGAACAATATTGTATGTATACAAATAAAAAATAATAATATATACAATATATATGTATATGAATAAGTATGTAATACATGAATTAAACCATTTTTGTGGTAGGTATATAGGTTGTGTTCCATTATTTACCTTTGTCTGCCTAAATAGGAATAATGCCCGTTTTAAGGCAGCCAATTTATTTTTTGTTTATTTTATAGTTTTCTTCCGAAACAAATATATGTTCTGAATGAGGAAAATATTATTACACAATAGATCTAAATGCTGCACCCTTTGATAAAAAAAACAACAAATATTTTACTTAAGAAACAGATTGACCATAAGTATCTAGTAGATTAAGTCAGATAGTATAGATTTGAAACATAATAATAATAATAAAAACTTTTTTTTTCATGAAACAAAGTACAAACCACATCAACTGGAAAAACACTTTTTAACACAAAAAATATGTTCTTCATATACCTATGTATGTGTATTCTTACTTAATATGACGTATTGCATTATACCTATACTTTTGTTTTTGATATAGCAGCGATTTTGGCGAATCATTTGCAAATTGCGTTAAATTTTTCTTAAATGTGTAAATGCCAACCTTCAAATTTATCAATCTATAAATAATTCATATTAAGTTTAGTTTGTCGATCGATTCCGACTATTATTCTGACAATGTGCCTTGCACGAAACGCGTCGATATTCAAATAAATTGCAATAGAACTAAAACCAACTATTTTTTTATATTTGTGATATATCTACAATAATTCATATGGAAAAATTCAGATAATTCAATCAGTTGATTATAATTATAGTTTTATTTTCAAATTAAATTCAAGGTAATGGTGAATTATCTATAGATACTTTAAGATTTTTGGAAGTATTTTTTTGCTGTCACCGCTTTTCTCTCCGCATTTGAGATCTGTAAAGGCTAGGGTCCATCGGATCGGACGGAATGCATCTAACAGATTTGTTTGTGGCAGTGCGTCCACAGAGGCTTACCAATCGGATCGCCTACACAACTGTCATTTGGATTTGTTGACAATTTTCCATAAAAAATGCAAATACAAAAATGTTTTTTTATCCGCTTGGCGATCGTATGCTCGGTTCGTACTTGATTTTATTCAATGAAAATAATGAATGTAAAAAATATATATCTACAAATTTCTCGGATATACATATCTTAATGCCTAATTTCATCCAAAATCTTTCATTCATTTTCGCGTGATTGAGTATCAAACATCTAAACTTTATTCCACTAATTTAAAATATTGACCACTGACGCGTTTCGCTCAAAGAGCATCTACTGATTGGTACTTTTGAATTAGTGGACCATTTATTTATATACATAAATTCATTGCTAGCAAACCTTTTTTTCTAAATATTATACATGATATTTTCATGTATAATATTTAGTAAAAAAGTCGTCTGATACGCTCCGCCCGATCCGTCCGCTGCTAGCCTTGAAGCGGCTCTTTCGCAATATTTAGAATTTTGACACGGTAGTGACTAATTTGACGTACATTTCAATGCCAGTGATGGAGATCTAAAGAGATCATGAAATTAAAATATAGTGATATAATTTTGTGAATGTTTTCAATAAATGTATTCTTCTATTAACATGATCAATTACTCAATTAATTAGAAGAAAAAATATTAACAAAATATTTCCATTTTTTTGATTATTATGTATTCATCGATAACTTTGTTAGATTACTTAAAACATTTCAACTATTAAATTTTTGTTTTAATACCTGTAAATATATCATACGTTTCTGAAGATATTCTATAATATCTAATTTTATTTTTCCAATTGTTTTTCTCTATTGTACGAATTAATTGAATGTATTGTATCTTTCGCATTAATTCAACCGAACAAACTTGTCCCGACATTATGTCGTTACTTCTTTTGTAATAATACAATTTATTTTCAGAGAATAGTGATACATTTTTTCAAGATTTTCAACAATCTTATTGATTGTCCAGAACTGCTAGAAAGGCTAGGGCTTTTTGTGCCACCCAACTACATAAGGGGTAGAGGTCATAATCTTCTGAACGTCCCCCATTCCAGAACGGATGTAGTGGCCCGCAGCACTCTGGTGCGCATTATGGAAAAAATAAACTCACTCTCGGACGAGGTAGATATTTTCCATTGGAATATAAGGCGCTTTAAATCGTACCTTAAACAGAGGTAGCCGTCATCGAACCGCACATCACACCATAATTGGCAGCAGCTGTCGTGTGATAACGAAAAAAAAAAAAAAAAAACATTGACGTCTGAAATATTTTTTTTTTTTTGATATATCTAAACAACAGTTTAAAAATATGTTTTAATTAAGATATCTTCTTCTTCTTTGCCCCTATACCGCCTTAGTCGGGTTAATTTCTCATGGTACGTAATCACCAGGGCATTATCGTAGGTCGCCAAGGTATTTTTTTATTTTATTTAATTAAGGTAACAAACAGTTTTTTTAAATATACATATAAATTCAAATTTAATTATTAAACATAAAAACCAAAATAGTAACACCAATTACTAAATTACGATCTTACGAAAAAGAAATACAAAAACAAAAAAAAGACAAATAAAGATAAAGAAACAATTAAAATAAGATCAGTCAAAATTAATTGAACAATGGACAAGCTAGGAAATATGGACAGGACTATGAATAGGAATGGGAAAAATTTGGAACGGAAAATCACTGTTACGAATGCCTCAACATCTTCGTAATAATGGACGGTGGGCCAAACATGTCAAAATCCACGAACTTTGAATCAAACTGATTACATGTTCTATAAATAAATGTATTCCCTGCGTAGTTTGTTCGAACAACAGGCACACTGAATAAACGGTCACTCCTTGTCGTGCACGTGCAGGAACACTGAGATTAATGTTTTCTAATAATTTAGGAGTATCGACGCGATTATTCAATATATTGTATAAAAACATCACCCCTGAGGTTCCTTTTGAATGATAGACCACCAAGTTGATTTAATTCAGATATGAAGTTCGATAAATAGTTCTATTTAATAATAATCGATCATATTTTAATTATTAAGTATAGATTTTTTGCTGTCGGAAATTATATTATTCAGGTGTTCTCAATATTGTGCTAAAGACCCTTAAAAGATTTTATATTATTATTACAGACTTATTGTAAGAAAGAAAAATTGATACGACCATGCGATCAATATTCTAAAAGAAGGAAAGGAAGTCCACAATCCGATCGATCCACCGCGCTCCGATCGCGATTGAGAGCCGCGTTCGGTGTGGACGAACCGCGCGCATCCAACGCACATGTCGGAGCACTCGCTCTTTGCCGCGGCCTATCCGTTCGTCATGGATCGTCGATCCACGACGAAGATGGATCGTTCAGTGTGGACCCAGCTAATAAATAACAGACGGGCAATGTCAATGAATATATGCTAAGACAAGTGTATGACGCACGCTTCTTTCTACCTACCCCTATAACCGTGAAATGTCGTGACGAAATGAATTTATTTATTGTATTTTTTTAACTAATGACAGTGAATTTTATATAGGCATTTTTATGATAAAAAATTTAGTTTTTCACTTCTTTTTAGTTTCATTTAAATTTTATTATCAGAGTGCTAATGGTATTTTAGATTCTAGATTCATAACATTTTTAATGATATCTTTGATATACCGAGAATTTTCTACTCCAATTCACGTTATTTTGTTCATTGCGTTTTATCACTAAGTGTGTATTAAATTATCTTCAAAAAACATTGTGGGAGTCGTTGAGTTAAATAATGTAGGTTCTATTATATCCTTTCTGACTACATACATGTCTACCATTAATTATATCGCCACTGTGGTCGCCATTTCTATATAATGAATGTAGAAACAACATCGCAATTTATTTAGAGTATACCGGTACGGAAAAAAACAAACATTAAAAAGTAAGCTTACGGGCAATTAAAACAATTAGTGTTGTCAGGGCTAGGCGAAGGTATCATCTGTAAACAATTTTCTATCCGTAAATACTCCCTTTCTGTTGACTGTATGTAACAGAATAACAGATGTTTACTGTATAACGTTAGTACCAGTTTGGTGTACCTATATGAATAAGTAATAAGTAAAAACTGTCCCAAGTTTTTTTACTGAAATATCAATAATTGTGTTAAATTCGTTTAACGGTAAGCAGTTACTTTAAGTCTGAATGTGTATACGGTTGTCTTTGTGGCTGAAATTGTGAATTTTTCCCACAAACAGTTCGAAATTGTGGTAACTATGAGTGCGAGGCTAGAAATAGAGTAAAAATAATACATACATTTACTGAAACTTCTTACTTTTTTCTAAGATAAAAAAAGACCGGATCATTCTAAGAATTATTATCAAATAAAGTAAATGTTTCTTTTTTTGAACAAATCTTTAACATCTCAATAGACACTTGGATTATTATAGAAGAACCAGGAACTCAAGGCACCTACAGGGATTACGACCTGTCATCGGCTGGTTTACGTGATCACTATGTGCTTGCACAACGTTCACCAACTATGCCATCTTGAGTTCCCTTATCAATGTAATTTTTGAAAGTTCTATATAAATTTCTGCATACTCAATAATAAGGCATAATTGATGAACGTTGCGCAAGCGCATAAAGTGATCACGCAAACCAGCCGATGACAGGTCGTAAGCCCTGTAGGTGCCTTGAGTTCCTGGTTCTTCTATAATATTCCAACTTCGTCTCTATTGAGATGTCACAAATTTGTCAAAAAAATATCATTTGACTCGCGACAGGGAAAAAATCCTGATTGCGTATATACCTACAACCTTTAAAAATATATTCGATGTAAAATTTTCTTTTAAAATTATTATACTTTGATTATAGGTTTAAATTATTATACTGAAGAAAATTATGGACATTATTGTTTATTATTAAAAAAAAATTTAACAATATACATACCTGGATTGAAGTGAAGAAGAAATATCGCGTCAAAAGAATATGTACGGAAATTTAATTTAATTAAGATATATTTATATTAAAATGCTTAATCATTTTAGATTTCAAATACTTTTTGATCGATATATTATTTGTACTTCTGTTAAATTTTTTTCAAATAATATAATTACTGATAAATAATTACGTAGGTAAATTTAAATTTAAAATACAAAGTTTATCTTTATTAATGACAATTTCTCAGTATGTATTATGCTACAATTTGTGTTGTTTATAATATTAATATTTTATCTTAAAATACTTTTATTTCTAATGAAAAATACAACTTGGCTCCCTTCAAGTTCATCGCCCCAGGTGACTTGACTATACCCGGCGCGCCAGAATCTAGATAATTTTTTTGTTTGTATTCTTTGGTGTCATTTCTCATTGTTTGAACGTTTATTCCTTTACCGTGAAGGTAAGAAAGTATAATTTATTAGATTTCTCGGAAAGAATTCTTGCACAACGTTCACGTTCTGTTATTTTTGCGCTTTAGTCTCTCAATTAACTTCAAGATACCCCCCCTCTTTTATAAAAGCACCACCACACGATTAACACATTTTTAACGACTAAGAAAAAATACGAAGTTTCATTATATAAATATTGTATTTTCATGTTTTTATAATCAATTCAGAAGATTAATTAATTTAACATAAATTAAACGTCGTTAATTAACAATTAAAAAATATATATTTGCACTCGTTTCATGTAGAATATCGTTCCTTAAAACTGTCAAATAGTTTTTTTTCCGTACACGTTAAGTTGATAAAATACTGTTGGATCCTTGGTTAATTTATTTAATTATGTGTACAAAGACAGGTTAATTGCATGAAGGCAACCCTTTCAACCAATCCAACTTACGTGTTCAAGTAAATTGGGTTCAATATTATAATAATAAGAATAATATTAATGATATTATTACAAGTATATGTACTTGTTTGTACATATATGAATTTGTTTAACAAGGACATATTCATTTTTTTTTTAATAATAATAATGGCTCAAAGGCCCCGGATTCGATACCCGGTAATTACATATTTGTGTTTTGAGTCTGGATCTGTAAGACGCAGAATGTGGCCACTTGTTAAATTAATATTTGACATAGTACGTATTATTTACCGAAAAAGCAATGCAAAAGTGCTTGAAAAGTTTATTGAAATCATAATTGTTTAAATTACAGTTTGACGTTTTGTTCGAATAAATATTTAGATTTTCGATGAAAATGGCACAAGAATATATTTGGCTTTAGTTAAATACTAGTTGCATGTAACACATGAGATCCAACTGTCGATAGCGATAGTATGTATAGTTGAAGAATATGTACCAAACTATAAACCCATAGATACAAATTATTGAATATTTTCAGATATTTTGTTTTCTATACAACATATGTAGGTATACCTTTGGAAAGCGGGCTGAAAATCTAGTGAGTACACAGAGACGGCATCTCATAGGAAATATGATGATACCGAAATGTAATAAGACGCATGCCCAACATCACTATAAATACCTGGGTATACAATATTTTAATAAACTACCTGCCATTATTAAAAAAACACAAAAATTTTATGACTTTAAAAGAAAAATCAAATCTTTAAAATAACAATAAATTTTTATCTATTCCTTTTTCATATTCACTATGTGTATATGTATGTGTGTGTATGTATGTATGTGTATGTGTGTGTATACGTGTGTATGTTTGTATGTGTATGTAGATGTGTGTATGTATGTATATGTATGTATGTGTGTGTAGGTGTATGTGTGTATGTATGTATGTATGTGTGTGTATATGTATATATGTGTATGTGTATGTGTGTATGTATGTGTGTATGTGTGTATGTATATATGTATGTATATGTATGTATGTATATGTATGTGTGTATATGTGTATATATGTGTATATGTGTGTGTATATGTATATGTATGTATATATGTATATATGTATGTATGTGTGTGTGTATGTATGTATGTGTATATATGTATTTGTGTATATATGTGTATATGTATGTATGTGTATATGTATGTGCGAACATGTGTGTATAAGTATGCGTATATTATATGTGTGCATGTTGTATATGTGTATGTATGTATGTGTATGTGTATATGTGTATTTGTATATGTGTATTTGTATATGTGAATTTTCATTTTTTTCTCCTTTTTGGATAAATTATGGTTTTTATTCTATATTCACTAAAAAAAACAAAAATAAACTTTAATCATCTGTATGTATTAGCTGTAAGTTGAACTTGATTTACAATTTATTAAATGATTCTATTATTATAAGTAAAATGTATGTAATATGTTAAATGTAGATATGTTATTTGCTCCTGTCCCAAGCACAAGTTTTTAACTTTTTTGGGACAGTACCTATTGAAAAAAAAAATTGTATTAATTTAAATATTTGTACTATGTGTATGTTCATATTATGATACTCAATAAAAAAAAAAAAAAAAAAAAAAATGTATGTCAAGATAGGATAGTATGGAGGAAGATCCTTTTTCCTACCCAGAATATGCAAATTGCATGATGGTATGTATGTATGTTTGGAGATGAAGTAACAAACTATTAAGTCTTCTTACATATTGTGTATAGGCGACTGCCATACAAAATGTATGAAGCGATGTCGTCACTAAATTCAATTTTTAAAAAAATTGTTAAAAAAAAATTGAGATCTTCTACTACAATGTTAATATTTTTTATAGAAAATTAAATTATCTAGTTGGGGTGTTTCGGCTTTTTTCGATAATTGTAAAAGTTTTGGAAATATAGGCAGTTAAACTCATAAATTTATCATAAAAAAAATATTTTTCTTAATAAAAAATGTTTGAGAAACCCTGGAATTTTTTTGAAAAAAATAATTTGAGATTTTGTATTTATCTATGTTTGTACCAATTTTCAGCGTTCTAGCGTTTATGGTTTCTGAGATATATGGAAAAATAAAATAAAAATTCAAAAGTTGATAACCCCTGACTGAAACAAAAATTCAAAATTCCGAGTATAAAAGTTTTGTAGGCCTGTAACTGTTTATATATTCTGAAATTTTAGGCTCTGTAAATTGAGTGGATCAAAAGTTATAAGGGGGGGACGGACACACAGACACACACACACACAGACACACAGACACACACACAGACACACAGACACACACACAGACACACACACACACAGACACACGAAATGTTCTACTCCGAATTCTGAGTAAATCCGTGTATGAAACATATATGCTGCGAAGCCTCTAAGTTGGTGTTTTTTGACTTCAAAGTTGGAAAAGCCATGAAAAAAGTAGACCTCTCCATACAATTCTCGCGTATTCTGGCTTGATACATTGTCGATATGTTAAGAGAACAAAGTTCTCCTGAACAAATCGACAGTTGGATGACTTCAAAGTTGGAAAAGCCATGAAAAAAGTAGACCTCTCCATACAATTCTCGCGTATTCTGGCTTGATACATTGTCGATATGTTAAGAGAACAAAGTTCTCCTGAACAAATCGACAGTTGGATTAAGAATATGTTTATTATTGCATATGCGCAATCATTGGATTTTTTTCCCTATCGGGAGTCAAAGATATTTTTTAACAGATTTTTAATTATCTCAATAGAGACGAAGTTGGACGATAACATGTCGTAACCCCTGTAGGTGCCTTGATTTCCCGGTTCTCATACAGTAAAATATTCCAACTTCGTCTCTATTGAGATAATTAAAAATCTGTTAAAAAATATTTAGAGGAAACTAACGGAATTTTTCTAATGATTTAATGATAAAATACCTATATTGTAATCTTTTTGTTGGGATACATGTATATTCATAATTATTTGTGTCGCCGTCATTTTGGATTTTTTATACGTATTGGTATCGAATATAACACTCAATGTTTGATTATTCAAATACAATAGCATGTTCAGAATAAGTAAAGTGTGTGCTATTGGATGACAATTGATTTGGCAAACAATTACTGCTATTGTAATTGGATTCATTTCAATTCAATCATTGGAATTTCAAAAAAGCACTCATTAGCAATTAGAACAGAAACGAGGTAATGTAATGTCGCTGTAAGAATATCGTTCAAGAATAATATGTTTTTATTAATCGTAAAAAGCTGATTTTTTACTTTACGCGATGTTTTCTACAGAGGAATCTTTGGATCTCGTTATTAATTCATTAATATGAATTAACATTTAAAGGAGTATTTTGGGGCCCTAATAATTTATTCTAATGTGTCTATTTCTATCCATACTCACTTGGATTTTCCTCATTCTTGAGTGTATGTTTCCACTCGACTGGTCGGTTAGTATTTGGCACTTTGTAGGGTTTGTGTCTTATCGATTACATAAGATAAAAAATAAGTATTGTTGGGTAAAAATACGGACTTGGGTACTTGACAGGACGAAGGCTCTCATTGGTCGAAGGATTGATAAAATTGAATAAAAGATAAGATCCTTACTTGAACAAAACCTACACACATTTCTCCAGGGACTGAATAAATCGAAAAAGAACTGCTCTTGAAACTAATCCATCAACATATCTATGTAGGTACTTGCACAATGTTTTCAATTATAATTAAGTAAAATCCGAGTGTATTCTCAAACCCACCATACATTTAATTTTCTTTCTTATATTTTCACAAATAAAAGGCTATTTTTTTCATTATTTTAGTTCGGTACCAATCGAAAATAGTAATAATTTAGGAACTTATATAGTTATCAAGTTTTATGAATAATAAACACATTGAGAGTATTTCGCAGTCTTCTACCCCATTCCATAGGGAAAGTTTTAGAACTGTATAGTTCTTTTCCTCCCCGAAGCGTCTTCTCGTCGGACAAAACAAGGACTACGATCATGAACATTTCATACCACTACCACTAAAGTCTACTTTACACGGACGCTATTTTCAACGGGTTTCAGGTTTTCGACGGGGTTTTCAACGCTATGGGCAAAAAAATATAACGTGTTCTATTTTCATCCTTTTTGGTTAAACATGAATCTGTAAAAATATTCGCTGTCGTCGTTACCGACAAGTCAACACGGCTGCCGTTTGCGTTGACTTTTACGTGTGACATTCGCTCGCGATATGTTTATTTGGAAAGTGTCGAAACTTTCGGTATACATTTAAATTATATAAAACATCTATTTTATAATTTTTCAATATACATTTAGTTATATTATATTATACATTTGCACATACAATCGTGTAAACTGTGTAAAGTACTGTAAAGCGATGCTTGGAGTAACCTCTATTTTGGTTGCTGTTTTAAGCGTTGCGTGTATAGCGATGTTTGGAGTAACCTGTATTTTGGATGCTGTTTTAAGCTTTGAAAACCGGGCTGCGTTGAAAATAGTGTCCGTGTAAAGTGCACTTAAGAGTCCATCCACAAACGTGAAGGTCCGTCAATCATGGCGAGGGTTTCCCACCCAACAGTGCCACGGTAACACGTGACTAGACAGGGAAACTTCTCCACGCCTTTAGTACTTTCAATTCTTCAATTTCCACGCCAAGAGCAGCGTCGGCTACACCTGTCTCATCAGCATGGCGGACTACCGCCGAGTGGGTCGTGCCCACCAGTCATGCCGGGGGGGCTCCTCCACCCCTTAGTGCTCGTAATACTAAATACAATTAAAAGTCTTTGTTATTTAATTTATATTTATATGTCATTTTTAATAGTATTAATATCTACATATATTCGAATGGGTCGGTGGCTGAGCGGTCAACGCGCTGGCATACATATAGTACGATTAATCCAGTGATTTTGTTCGAATGTAGTTTTTTTTTTTGCACTTCACCCGTTAAGAGTATTCTCAGCCATATAAATAAACATATTAAATTGTCTAAATAGAGAGAAACCTAAATTATTTTTGTATGTTTATTTTACTTCAATCAATTTCAATTTTATGTACAGAGTTAGATTTTAATGTAATTAATTTTGATGAATTTTCTGATCAAAATGTTCACCTGTCTGGAATTGTAGCTCAACTATGTCCTTACATTTGTTGGCATTGGAACCCCAATCTCTGTGCGGTCGGTAAAAAAGGACGAATACCTATCGTTAATATACATATATGTAGGTGTCTAACAGGAACCTATCGTTAATATACATATATGTATGTGTCTAACAGGAACCTATCGTTAATATACATATATGTATGTGTCTAACAGGAACCTATCGTTAATATACATATATGTATGTGTCTAACAGGAACCTATCGTTAATATACATATATTTATGTGTCTAACAGGAACCTATCGTTAATATACATATATGTATGTGTCTAACAGGAACCTATCGTTAATATACATATATGTATGTGTCTAACAGGAACCTATCGTTAATATACATATATGTATGTGTCTAACAGGAACCTATCGTTAATATACATATATGTATGTGTCTAACAGGAACCTATCGTTAATATACATATATGTATGTGTCTAACAGGAATCTATCGTTAATATACATATATACAGGTGTATGCAGGAACATATTCATGACAAATTT
Organism: Molanna angustata; assembly: GCA_963576475.1. Taxonomy (NCBI): domain Eukaryota; kingdom Metazoa; phylum Arthropoda; class Insecta; order Trichoptera; family Molannidae; genus Molanna; species Molanna angustata. Next base: position 30,971,266 of record OY754966.1, read on the forward strand.
TTAACACATCTATTGAGATGTTAAAAATTAATCATAAATATCATAACCTTTACTTTTTATTAGGTCATTTAAATATATTCATATTGTTAATGATCTAGTATATGTAGGTTGGTACTTCTTTATCAATTACTTATCATTTATATCGACGATGTTAGCATTATCTGTATTAATAATTGGAGTTATCCATAGTATTTTTGGAAATATCTCTATTTAATATACATCGATACTTTATTTCATTACATTATTCGGCAGTATTGTTGTTTACACGAAAATTTCCTGTCTCTTTTTACCTGTAGTCTCCAAACATTTCGTAGGATATAATTGGAAATTTCATTCTAGTTGTGTGTATTTTTTTATTTATTACGACATTAAATCTTCATTGGCCGTAAGTACGTATCTATTTTCATTTATCACATACTTGATTCGATTTTCGTTTCAAAATTAAACCACAAACGCAAATAAATACATCATCAGTTATAGAGTAGGTACCTGAAATGAAATGACTTATTTCCGTTATTTACAAACATATAAATATATTACAATAAAAAGATAACTATATTTAAATAGACTTATGCTATGTACAATTGTTATTTGGAAATTTACTGCCTCACTATACGAGTCTGTTCTGAGGCAGTGCTTTTTCAATTTGGTATAAGGTTGCATGTTACTGAATGTTAAAGAATCAACAGAAATAATTAAATATAAACCGAAAAGAAAAATATACAGTGGCCTCTCAGTTTTTTGAACCCATAAAATTGTAATGGAAATGATGAATGGCACTATGCTATGTTAGAGATTATCAGGTTATATATTTTTTATTGTTATAATTCTACATTTTTATTTCAACATATCGACAAAATCCATCAGTAGTGTCTCTGATTCTATACGGCTCGTATAATCTTTCATTTTTAAATCGTAAATCAATAACGAACGAAGTAGGTATAATAATGTCTTCTCAGCATAGAAACTGGGTCTACCGATGAAAATGTATGTATGTCGGTGTATTGTATTAAATTGAAATGATTGTAGGTGCCTAGGTAAGCGAAATTGCTCGATAAATAATAGCGTGTCGTGAGGCAAAAATCAATACAACAGCGGTTACGCAGGCAGTTCCTTACGAGGCGCGATGTCAAACATTTGATCAATATTGGCTCTTATACGTCATAGAGCAAAAAGTTTTGTACTAGAATAATAGTTCCTACCCACACTGTATAATATTGTAATATATTATAAAACGAATGGGCTGTGGCCAATGCTAAACTCCTCACTAACAAGTCACTCCATAAAGTATTCAAATTTTGTACGGAAAATATTCAGCATATTCATGAAATGAGTTTGTTACATTATTTTTTTTTAAATATTTTATTATGGAAACATAATAATTCTTCAATACCATTTTATGTAATTGATGTGCCTTTTTACCAAAATTAAAATAAAATTTTCAAATTAAAAGTTTCCTGAGCTTGGAGTCACATTAAATATTTGACATTAAAAAAATGAGAAGCACAATTCAGATATCCTTCAAAATCTAATGGGGTCTTTATGAGTATTAGATTTACAAATTTGCAAAATTTGAATAGAATCGAATGAGTATTTTAGTATGTAATCGATAAAGTAAAATAAACACGCCGTACATAGCATACAGCACGTATCACACACAGATACATTGTGATGAAACTTTCAGAATACAATCTCAGCATGACACTAGTTGATAATCAGCAATAATAAAAATACCCTTAAAATTTGCAAAATCACCACTCCCCACTATATCCCTTTGGGCTAGTGAGGATTAAAAACATATCAGTTGTGGCCAACATTACACACTTTTTTTTTCAGCCTTCCTTCGTCCAGTAATGGACATAGGCCTCCCCCTGAGACCTCTACAGCTCCCTATCTTGAGCAAACCGCGTTCACCCGCTTATATTTGTCTTATATCATCAGACCACCTTGTTTGAGGCCTTTCAACACTTTTTTTTTTGTAGGTCGTCATTCTAGCACTTTTTAATCCATCTGGACTGGAGTGTCATACACATTACTATGCTTATATTCTATCTTATTCCATAGCACTTTTCAAAGTCCATTATTTGCGACTGAAGGGAAGGGACGGAGGGGACTGATTTTTTAAAAACATATTTATAGATATTTTGACTTATTCAAAATTTATTTCATAATTTAGGTAGTTTGGGTATTAATAAAGAAAAATAAACCTTAACTTTTTGATAATGTTCTGTATAAGTTCTTGTAGAAAAATAATGGCAAACACCGATTTTCAACGTTTATCTTATATTTTTAATAAACATAAGGCGTAGTCCAATATATATTTTTTTTTAAAATTACAGAAGACAAAAATATCTAGAAAAATATGATGTGACGTTGCATTAATGCTTCAGGTTTAGTAAATAAACCTAAAAAATCATTTTTTTCCATTCAGCGCCATTGCGAAATAAAAGTATTTTTAGTTTATTTACTTAACCTGATGCATTAATGCATCGTCACATCATATTTTTCCAGATATTTTGTTCTTCTTTAATTTATAAAAAAAAATATATTGTTCTATACCTAATACTTTTTTAGAAATTTAAGATAAATGTCAAAAATTGGGGTATACTTATTATTTTTCTACAAGAATATATACAGAACATAATTAAAAAGTTAAGGTTCATTTTTCTTTATTAATATCCAAACTAATTATACTTAATTGACTTGGAAATGGGTGCGTGCCAGGATAGAAAAATGTAGCGTTCGGTTCTCTCTGCCTACCCCGCGAGGGATATGGCGTGATGGTATGTTAACAGTATTGTTATATTATGAAGTAGGAGACGAACGATGGTTTTTCTTTAAGCGGAAAAAGTATGACTGATGTTTAATTTAGTGTAATTTATTCATAATATGTGACAGCGTATATTTATCATGACAATTGAAACATCCATGACCGATATTATAACAATTATTTCAATTTTCTGGTACACCTACTTTTCATTTGCCGTCTATAAAAAATGTCCACAATATGCGATAAATATTTGATAATTCTCTTTCATGAAACTGAAATCAAACGTCGAATAGTGGCCGCAAACACACATGTTTTTCATTAAACATTTTTTTCGAATATTTTTATAATAATAATAAACACTTCCTTGCACACTTCACAAGTGGCGAGCTTATTGCCGTTTGGCAATTTCTTCCAACTAACCCGTGTTTCCAGCCCAGAGAAGCAATATTTGCGTGAGAAATAAATTTCTCACAGAAACCAAACGGCTTACCAACTATACCACGGCGGTCGGCCGTGCATATATACAAATATTGGACTTTTATAGTTGCATAATATACTCGTACGTAAACATTGGATTTTTATGGTTGCATTTACTCGTACGCAAACATTGTATTTTAATAATTGCATATACTCGTACGCAAACATTGGATTTTTATAGTTACATATACTCGTACGCAAACATTGTATTTTATAGTTGCATATACTCGTACCCAAACATTGGACTTTTATAGTTGCATATACTCGTACGCAAACATTGGATTTTTATAGTTACATATACTCGTACGCAAACATTGGATTTTTATAGTTGCATATATGTAAACATTGGAATTTTATAGTTGTATATACGCAAACACTGGATTTTTTCCCTGTCGGGAGTAAATGATATTTCATGACAAACTTTTAGCATCTCAATAGAGACGAAGTTGAAAGATTATAGGAGAACCGGAACTGAGAAATCAAGGCACCTACAGGGCTTTCGACCTGTCACTGGCTGGTTTACGTGATCACTTAATGCGCTTGCGCAACGTTCACCAATTATGCCTGTTTATTGAGTTTCCTATCAATCCAATTTTTTAAATTTCTTTATTTGCTATTCATCAAAAACCCTTCACTTGAGAACAAGCTGAATAACACCATCGCCATCTATGAAACGACGAATAAACTTTTGTAACGCCATCTATTGAGAAATTGGTTTGTTAACAATGAAAGCAACAGTCCTTATTCATGAGCTGACTATGCATTCCAATAGATCACCCCTCAACTGCGCCAGATTTATAAGTAGCTTTCTTCCAATATTTCTGTATGTAACTGCTCTTCCTCCACAACCACCCGTTCTGCTTATGGGGACTAATAATGGTCTCTTGCAAAACTTTGAAAGAAAACCTTTTTTTTAACGACAGAAAGTCTAGAAAGCCCTAAATTTGAAATGAGAAATTCAGTAGAATGAATAATATGTAACTATTTTATGATATCTTTAACTGTAAGTACGTTTAATTTTTTTAAATAAATGTTTAAATGATCTCTGTTTTCTTAAAATTGGAGGAAAAATTATTACTTTTGCAGATGACACTCCACTACTTTTCAATAGTGACACATGGGAAAAAGCGTACGTATTGGCAGTAAAGGGAGTCAATATAGTAAAATCATGGCTAGTGTCTTATCCCTTAATATAAAAAAAAAACTAAATTTATGACCTTCAGTATTGACACACGACGACAACCTTTGGATCAACATTCTATTACAGTTCACAATTGCTACAAAAATTTCTGTCAATTTACCCCCCTGGAAAAATGTAACGAGATCAAGTATCTAGGAGTTGTTGTTGACAATAACTTAAATTGGAAAAAGCATATTAAGGAATGTTCGATTAAAATTCGAAAACTAATATATCTATTTTTACGTATTCGCAATGTTTTTAAAAAGATGACCTTAAGTTCATCTATTATGCAGTTGCTATGGCATCATAGTTTGGGGAGGAACGTATAAAACCGCACTTAGTCCCATTGAAATAGCCCAGAAGAGTATCATTCGAGTTATTAATAAAAAACCTTTTAGATATCCGTCTAATTCATTATTTTCTGAATTTGAAGTTTTAGATATTCGTCAGCTATACCTCAAGAAATTAATCATTTACTCACATAAGTTCAAAATTACACAATATACCTACTCGAATTGAAAATTTCTAAAATATTAGACACAGACTTTTACCCATCCCCAGAGCTCATACCACGTTTGTTCATAACATTTTGATTTTATTTTACCTTGTATTTTAAACATATTTACAAAAGAATTAAATTGTTCTGAGATATATAATATAAAGTTACTAAGTGCTATGAAAAATAAACTATCTTCTTGGATTCTCAACAAAGGTAGAATGAACATTGACGATATATTTTTTTAAATTATGAAATGATTATAAAACCGTGCTATTATAGCTTATATTATAATTTGTATGTTTGATTTTTTGATATGTTATAATTATGTGTTAGACATAAATGGGTTACATAAGTAAGGACTGTGTCAGTTAAAATGAATGTAAAGCTATTCCGACACAAGCACTGCTTAGTGGAATAGTTCTTATCCACTGGATGTTGGTACTGATAGATTTTATTCATTTTGTCAGTGCCAACATACATATACTAAATTGTCTATTTTTCATAATTTTTGTTGTATTATGTTTTTATGTCACTATTGTATTGTTGTAATTTTTTTGTATGGTGATTGTGGATTTTGAATAAATAAATTAATAAAAAAAACATAATTCTAATACAATAAATGATAGCTTTCAACGATATCTATCTAGGTTAAATAGTAAATTACACTACACGTACATACATAGTACTGATACTAAATAATCTCTTAAAAACTATATTTCTATATTTGTCGGCCTTCGTGGTTCAGTTGTTTAGGTATCTGACTGCTGATCCAAAGGTCCCTGGTTCGATTCCCGGTGGAGACACAGTTTTAAATTGTGTTTTCAGTCTGGATTGTGAGATGATTAATATCGTAAGTCTTCACAATATGGCAACTTGTTATTGGGTGCGTGTTAAATTAATATTTGACAAAGTTCCTGTAAGTTATCCAGGCCTCTAATTTGGTGTTTTTTTGACAAAACCGCGAAAAATATAGACCCTGCATACAAATCTCGCTTGATATTTTGTCGATATTTTACATACATACATACATACCATCACGCCATGTCCCTTGCGGGGTAGACAGAGAGAACCGAACGCCACATTTTTCTATCCTGAAACGCATCCCTCGCCCCGTCCACATTCATGCATCGTCTCATACATGTTCGTCTATTTCTCACACTTCTAACATTTCCGTCTTTCAAAATTTCGTTCACATGGTCGTGCCATCCCTTTCTTGGGCGTCCCCGACCTCTCCGTCCCCGACTTAAGCGATTGAGGCCAGAGCGGATACCGTTAGAAAAAAGAGCCTGCTCCGGACGACAGAGATGAGAACCCTACGCTCCATCGCGGGTTTCACCCTTTTGGATCGGATGCGGAACACCGATATAAGACAGATCTGTGACGTTAGGGATATTGTCAGATGGTGCAGGAGCCGAAGACGATTCTGGCGGGACCACGTGGCGAGAATGGGAGACAAAAGATTGCCCAAAATTATCTCCCAACAAATAAATTTTGGCAATCGACCACGAGGTAGACCAACCAAGGGATGGAGAGCTAGCTGGAGCTCGGCGTCACAAGAGGCCTTGAGGGATGGGCAATGTTCCTGAAAAAAACAGGTGTCAACATAAAAGAAGAAGAAGAAGAAGAACCTCAATTTATCTCAATAATTTTGATTTAAGTACAAACTTCATAGATAATTTTTTTTTTCTTAATTTTCTCTACTACTTGCTGACTTTGTCGCTCGATCGTTGTAAACAAGGATATTAAATTTTATCATCAAACTTTGTAGTTTTATACTCTTCTGGATTTGATCATTAAACTTTTATTTATATTTCAAGGAATGTAATAAAAACAGCGCATAATACTTTATTTTATTCATTGCGATTGGTGTAAGATGGAAAGAATGAATGACATTCGGAAAGAGGGAAATATAAGAAACTCCAACAACAGACTAAAAGAGTAAAATATGTTGTTCGTTTATCTCTATTTCGGTAAGGGTCGATGCTTGATGGTATACGTATGCATGTACGATTGGTGAAATAAATATTTTTAAAATACACTCCAAATATTTTGATTATGATAAACTTAATAATTGAAATTTTTGTTTGTGGAAAATCATTTTAGGTATTTTTCCAGCAGTACTGATGAGCGAATGCATACTCGGTCATGTCTTGGTCTTGTTTCCAAAATTCCCACATAGGCAATCCCTGTGTGTGGGTATAAAATATATATAAAAAAATAGATCTACATACCTAATATATACGTACAATATAAAATATTAAAAATGAAAAAAAAGAACATATTTACAAATAATTAAATGAAATAAAACACAACTTTGTGTACACCACTACAATTATAATTTTTATTCAAATGAATAAAAATTCCTCTACATGTTACGAAAACAAAGTTCCCTTCCTCAGGAGGATACAAAGTATACTAAAATAAAATACAATATACAGACTTATGTAAGGTAAACATACATACTGGGTGGAGTGTGGGCTGGGTTAAACTATTTATTAGGGTGGGGGGTGTAATGAAGTTATTGGTTAATTAATTTTTGTATTGGGAAAATATTTAATATAGGGTTATTAGGGAATTGTGTTTGATTATTAATTATATTATTTCTCATGTTTACGTTTTTTTTTTATACATTTTATTTACGTTTTTTTTTATATGAAATAATATAATTAATAATCAAACACAATTCCCTAATAACCCTATATTAAATATTTTCCCAATACAAAAATTAATTAACCAATAACTTCATTACACCCCCCACCCTAATAAATAGTTTAACCCAGCCCACACACCACCCAGTATGTATGTTTACCTTACATAAGTCTGTATATTGTATTTTATTTTAGTATACTTTGTATCCTCCTGAGGAAGGGAACTTTGTTCTCGTAACATGTAGAGGAATTTGTATTCTTATGAATAAAAATTATAATTGTAGTGGTGTACACAAAGTTGTGTTTTATTTCATTTAATTATTTCAAAATGATACCACAAATTAAAAAAACAATCGTTTGTCGAAAATATTTACAATTGATATATGAACAAATATATTCTTTATATGTGCCTATAACAAATGAAAAAATTAAATGTATCTAAAATATTATTTATAAAAGTTTAATAATCCACAAAACATGAAAGTAAACTATTTGAACCATATTATTGGTTTCTATAAATAATATTAAGGCATAATGTCTGACTTTTGATGATAATAATAATAAAATAATCGACCCAAGGTAGGCGACGTCAAGGTTGGATATAATATTATAACAACCTACCTTCAGACCTATTATTATGCGACATGAAGGTTAGACAAAACTTTGGAAATTCATAATGTAAGAAGGTCTGTCTTATATTTATTGATTCAACCATATTATAAAGTGAAAGCGCCCTTCAAGTGAATTTATCACAAAAACGGCGCTATATAAGCCATCAATTTTATTATTATTAAAATGCTGTTATTTTTGCATAGATTCGATTAATTGCTTTTCTCGAATACTCGGTATTATCAAGGTCTAATATCAACTTTGATAATGCCAAGATATCTCGGAGAAAACGTTTATGAGTCTAATCTTCTGTATATTCGCTACATATGGAGACTGTAAACGGCCTCCTCACAGAACGCTAAATGAGCGACAAAAGAAATGCATAACACGAAAATTAGTGATCTTAAATCTTTGCTTAGCCCTCTAGATTAGCAATCTCGGCACCATATGTGCAAAAAGAACAATCGACGAATTTGAATAAAAGATTCACACTCGTGGACTGTCATCGACTTCAGATCTTTTCAAATGTAAAGCATTAAAGGTGTCACTAAGATCTCTTTAAATAAATAAAATTAATTGGAATCAACCTATCGTAAAGCACCATAACTATGATAACTTCTTGAAGGCTTCAAAAACTTTCTAAGTCGTATATATGTTAATCATGAAAATCTTTTCGCTTGGGAATAATTTGTAACACCATCGCCATCTAGCAAGTGACGAAGAAAATTGTTTTGTAACTCCATCTATTGAGAAATTGGTTTGTTAACAATGAAAGCAACAGCCCTTCATGTAAGTCATGCGGTCTTCTAACAGCATCTGTTAATAGGCTATTTTCACTTATTTTTACAATATCTGAATATATGTGAAAGAATAAAATTAAATTCTTTCTCCCTAAAAATTGAAAAAAAAACTTAAAATGATTATTTCATAAACCCGTAAAAATGTTACGATTTATAGCCACGGCTAAATCACGTCATAATATCGTGAGGAAGAATCAATAACCATAGAATAAAACTCAATGATGACATCATCATGACGTATTTATTCGGGATCGACACGAACCTCGCGTTTTTCGGACGTAATATATTATTATATTTTTTTATTGACACTAACATCTCAATAGAGACGAAGTTTGGATATTATAGAAGACTCCCGACAGGGAAAAAAATCCAATGTTTGAAAATTCAATTCAATTGTATTTGCAATTAAAAAATATATATTCGATTTATTATAATTTTTCATGAAAAGATTTTCTTGCAACATTGATATTTATTCCAGACCTTTTATTTTCGATTCCAAATATTTTCATTTATAATATTCGCGAAATTTGAAACTACTATGAAATGTGAAACTACTGTGAAATGTGAACATACTATGAAATGTGAAATAAACTGCAGTTATATTCCCAATTTATTTATAAAGCCTTTATTGTTTTCAATATTATAACTTTCCCGTTTAGTTGACGTCTTCACAATATAAATCTTGTATCTTCATACTATGAAGATTTCTCAAAAAAAATCAATAAATTTTAGAACCCGAATGCACAGTCCTAGGTACCTAAATACTAACTCCTAACCTCACTGGAGTATTTAGTATTCTTACGTTAGCAATTGCGTTGCAGAGACATCACTCACTAAATACTACGCCAAACTTAAGGTCGATGGCGTAGAATTTCACATTATTGTGTATGAAGAAAAGATATATATATGGGCTTAGAAAGCTATCTATCACTTTTCTCACGATTGACTTTTAAAATATTTTTTTGCTATAACAACAAACATATGTAACCAACTTCACACTGACAGCTCGATATCACGATTTTTTTGAAATTCCAGGGAATTTTCGGCATCTCGTATGGATCGCTGAATACTCTGTTTGGTATTTGATTTGACAAAATTATCAAATACATTTTCAACGAAGCCGATAAAATCATCATCCACCGAAAAAATCTCGTATTTTAGTATTAAACCACTCGCAAGGTTCCTCTCGATCAACCTTACTTTTTGAAAGTTTGCAAATATTAGTTTACGTCGACGCGCATGCGCTAAGTATTTAGATATGTCTCTGCAATGCAATTCTCATAGAAAAACGTCGTAGCATCCTCCAGTTAGGAAGCCACGTGACCTCCTAACTTAAGTGAGCGACTGTGCAATGAAAACATGGTAAGTATTTAGAATTTAGTATTTAGGTAGGACTCTGCATTCGGACCTATCTGTGATTGTTTGTTATTTTTATAGCATTCTAGTTTTGGTTTCCCCGTAAAAGCATTTTTACAGGTAGTTAGTAAATAATTAATATCTCACATTGTTCAGCAACGAGGTTCACCGTCTATTATAAATGGTTCCTTTTTTGGCAAGAGGATACTAGCGTGTGTAGATACACGCTTGTGTCGTGCTTCCTTACATGCATACCCGAACACCTGTCGCTGGTTACTTACTAATTATTGTGGATTTTTATTGTGATGGTATGAATGAATGAAATTTTTTGGTGAAAAAGATCTTTCTTCAATTAATATTGTTTTGCAACGACGACGCGAGTGTGTGTAATTATTATAATTAATTGTGAATGTGGAAAACACAATTAAGACTTTAATTATGTGTGTATGCGTATATTAAAATAAATGGTTTTATTTCAACCGAATGTTCAAATTATATAATAAATTCCTTTGATTAATTGTAAGGTCGTTTTCCCGCTAAATTATTTATAAATTTGGAGATGTGCGAGTTAAAAATAGATGATACATTTGGGCTGAGTCTAATAAAATTTAACCGAATTTAATAAAGTGTGCGCTTAGACGGGTATATACACTCTATATACACTCTGAAATGAGAAAAGGTTATTATATTATACATAATCCCTCTCTCCTTTTTTTCACAAATATATCCATACAAATATAAACCTTTAACTTTACCTTTTCATACATAAATATTGTATTGTAGGCACGTATTATGATTTAGTATTTATAGGAGTATGTAGGCTTTTTAAAAAAAAATTGTATGTCATTTTTGGTAAAATAATATTTTATGCCTGAAAAACATAGGTATATTGTAATTTATACTTTTATACAGAAGAGACATTTTATTTTTTATTAGTTCATGGATATTTTCGTACATTATTACGAAAACATTTGTGTCACAATTCATTTTTGTACAATTGTAGAATTTTGAGAACGTAAATTTCGAACATATTTCAATTGATAAAGTTCTCAACGAGAATCGTGTCTTTGTGAGAGTACACTATGAGTTAGTTTCGATAGTTTTGTTTGAAGGATGCAGTCCAAACTATGTATGAGCTCAAACGATTTCATATTATTGATATCAAACGAATAAAAAAAATCATGAACAACACTTCATTTCTTCTCTATAGTTACTTATATAAAACTTTAATAATCCTCTCATGTTCTGGCCACATTTCAACTCTTGCTAATTTTTTTATTTTTTTGAAAATTGGGCAATGTATAAATACAACATCATTGATGCAAATAACGTAACTGTTGTAAAACTTACTCAGGCAACATTTGATTTCATGTTACATAGTATGCTGGTAACGAAACAATGAATTATTCCTGTCTAATGTGGCTCCTGAAAAAGAGCCGTGGCACAGTTGGCAAGTTGGCTTCTGTGCGGGCGTCTTGGGTTCGATTCCCAGCAAGGAGAAATTTAATTAAATTCATTTCTCTCGCAAATATTGCATCTCTGGACTCGACAGTTGGAAGAAATTGGCATTTGGCAATAAACTCGCTACTTGCGCAGGGTGCAAGGAAGTGTTTATTATTATTATTATACAAGGGTCTTGGGTATACAGAATTTGTCTACGGGCCTGATCCTTTCCAAATCATTGCATCGGTAGAGTGGCGTATTCTGAGTGCCGCGTGGACTTACTATTTTTTTTTATCTAAAAAGATCGTTGAGGTGCGTCTTGTTAGTGTTTTTGGTATGTTAAAAATAATATTTTTAATATGCCTGTTCAATTAATTTTGTAGTTTATTACCTATGTCATATATGTATAAGGTACTTTGTCTTCTCTGTAATGAATTTCGTATTTATTACCAAATATTACTATATTAAACAATAAATATGGGAATTATCAGCCTTTGAAGAGTTAAACATATTTTATCTGTACCTACAGCCCGAAATTTAATCTGCTCGTTCTATTCATATGTTATTATCTACAAAAATATATATTTATATCTGTGTAATTCGTTTATATGTGAAATATGAGCGTGGTCAATTGTTAACATTATGTACCTATTGATGCATAGCATTTTTTACTAACTGTTTTTGATTTTTGTGTTTTTTTTTTCCTTTCACGACAGATGTCTCTAGCTTCCAGGCGTTTTTCAACTACGTAGACATGAGAGCCCTTCTGGAGAACTTCTGCGTCTATCATGTCAACGCTCCCGGACAGGAAGAGGGGGCTCCTGCTTTTCCCGACGAGTGAGTACTTTACATTTTTCTATACACTATATTGCGATTTGTGATATTTTCCATTGAACTTAATTATACTCTGCTTTATACAACTTTTTATTTGATGTATTGTTTTCATTAAATTTAATGCAAAGCGCGCTTGAGTTGAGAATATTATCATGAAAAACGAATATCATGAAAAATTCCACAATTACACGCATATGCAGCCAATATAACAATACATTCTCAGCTGAGATTATTCAACGCGAAATATTATAGATTTAGACATGATGTTCTGAAGGTGATGCGCAACCAATATCCCTCTATCCTGTCCTCCTAGTCTCTCTTCTCTCATTTATCTTCCCTTCCCTAGTTGTAGTATATGTATGTATGTATAAGTGTGTGTGTGTGAGGGTGTGTATGAAGGTGTGTGTATGAATTATTTTTGGCTTGTAAACTGTTATTTGTTTTAATATTATGTTGATGAAATACTTTTTTTGGCTCTAACATTGTAAAAATAATATTGTATCATTAAACTGTAAATGAGCTGCAGCTTCCCAAAGAAAATAAATAAATAAATATTACGAAACGGCGCTATATAAGTTATTATTATATGTAATTTTTTTATTACATATAGCAAAAATTACATTGTTTTTATTAAGCAATTTGAACAGATAAACCAAAATATATTTATCCATCCATTAGCTGGGTTAATTTTTGCATAGATATTTATAAATTACTCAATGTCATCCAAACTATATCAATCGCACTAAAAAATCAACAATGAAATATTCAAAAAAAGTAATGCTTATGAAACATAGAATTATAAGGTAATGAAACAAATTAATATAATGCATACAAAATATATATTAAACGTTTTGCAATAATCTTTAATTCATTGTGTGAGTTATAATGCATACCATCAAGCATCCCTCGCCTCGTCCACATTCATGCATCGTCTATTACATGTTTTCTATTTTTCACGCTTCTTAACATTTTCGTCTCTCAGAATATCGTTCACATGGTCGTGCCATCCCTTTCTTGGGCGTCCCCGACCTGTCATTCCATTCCTGTCCGCACTGTATATTTTCTTCGTCAGGCGTTCTTCATTCATTCTCCCCAAGTGGCCAAACCATCTTAATGTGTTCACTTTCATTCTATTAATGACAGCGTTATAATACTCAGTATCAACTACTTAATTATAACAGACTCACGTAAGAACTTCATAAAAAAATACTGTATAAAATTCAACTGTCACAAAATTAACTTTACTGGTTATTATATTACAGTTTTTTTGATACTTCGTACTGAAATTCTAAATATGTACAGAAATATCAATCCATTCGATTGGTTTGTCTTTTGCCTTTCTTTATTTATATTTATTCTCTTGTATTCTTGTCTATTGATATTTTCTGAGACATGGGTAAATATCCATACTTAATGCCACTCCGAGCTTCTTGGAAAATAAACAGGGACGAGACCCTACTGCTATTTATTGATGTCTTGATACAGAAATGGCTGTATGTAAAAATATGTTCTCTCCATCTCTCTCAATATTAAATAGTTAAACGCTCACCCCTCCAACTGTTTTATTTGACTTCGATTTGGCAGCGGTGACCTTATGTGTGACAAATACTCAAGATCACACCATTTAAGCAATTTTTACCAGATTCAACATTATCATTTCATATATTTTCAGTGCAAAAGAGTCACAAAGAAATTTTCGTTTAAATATGTAACAAATGATAATTCACAAAAAGAGTCTGCATTATATTTTTTTAAAAAAATATATTAATATAAATATTTTCACGCCATTTCCCTTTATCATATAATTGGTATACCTACAGACAGCCAGAATTTTGTTGATAATATAATTGGTATACCCACAGACAGCCAGAATTTTATTGATAATATAATTGGTATACCCACAGACAGGCATAATTTTGTTGATAATTTATTTGGTATACCCACAGACAGGCATAATTTAATTGGTATACCCACAGACAGGCAGAATTTTGTTTATAATATAATTGGAATACCCACAGACAGGCAGAATTTTGTTGATAATATAATTGGTGTACCCACAGAATGGCATAATTTTGTTGATAATATAATTGGTCTACCCACAGACAGGCAGAATATCTGGCATTTTTTTATAATATATTTGGTATACCCACAGACAGGCAGAATATCAGGCAGGTGGTCTTTGATTAACCTATTAAGGGTAATCACCTAGACCACCTATCGCTACTCTTTTCTGTCCTGATATTAATTTAATTTCATTCACTCCCATACTTCGCATGATATATGCTCTCATCTAATTCTAACTTCGCTCATTTCCATCTTTAAATACCATTTACATGATTTTGCCAACTTCATCATATTGTATTTAAATTACTTACATATGTTTAATTTATTTGGTGAAATACATATGTGTATATTTCAATAGCTTTTATTACTTTTTTCATTTTCGAAAGAGCTTTTTAAATTTCCGGAAACGTCCAGTTTATACAATACGTTACTCAAATTGAAAATATTTCATTCATATAATTTTCATGAATGCAAAATATTCGTAACTAAAACCGTATTTTTTGTTTCTGCTTCGAATGTGTTATACTGCTTCATTGTTACGCTTCCGTGGAATTTCTTTTACAAAAATATTTAATATTCCATCCACATATGAAAAAGCAACGTTCACAGTTTTTAATTTTATTTGTTTCGCTTTTTCTATTTTTTTATAACCACAAGAGAATAAATGTATATTGGTTCATATTGTGTTTGAAATCTGGTATAAAATATAAGTAGTTTGATTCATATACCTTTACACAGAGTTAATTTATTTGATCAAAATGAAATAATTCACCTTATTCAATAATGTTTAGTATTAATTTGTGTTTATTTTAATATATCTACTCTTTAATATAAGGACAAAATGGGACTATTTCGTTATTGGCGAAATGCGAGTCAATTTTGCATTAGCGTTTTATTGATATTTCTGTAAATGCTGCGTCATAAGCGAATTGAATTATTGTTTTTATTTTTATGTACATTGTTTCTGATTATTTTTTTCATATTGTAGGTACATAAGAAAATAGTGTTATTTTGAAATTTTTGATCTCTTTAAAAATTATGCTGGAATTATTTATATACAAAATTTAGATTTATGCGCTTGGGTAACGTTCATTAATTTCCTTTATCTCATTATATTTCAAGAATAAAATCTAATGTTTAATTCTAATAAAAATGAGTATACGTATCAAATGTGATTTGAAAAAGCCAAGTCCACGTTTAAATTTTTGTATTAAGGCTTGATTCTCTAAAATATTTATCATGGAGACTGAGAAGGTTTGCACTTGTTGAGAATATAATATGATTCATTTTCACGAGTTGTTTGCAAAAACAATTAGAATATACCATATGACTACACATATTTCTTGTAATGTAAGTAATGCGTTATTATTGGTCGGGCACAAGTGTTTTATGCATTCTTTTAATTCACAATATTTAACACAGCTGGATTTTAATTTATAAACATTGATTATGGTACCTACTGTTTATTTTTATCAGTAAAAATAATTGATTGAATATCTTTATACTTTATAGCTATTCCTTTGTGGCACATTCATACTAGTAAATTAGAAAAAAACTTATTCGTTTTCACCACTATAGAGTGTTTTTTTTTTTGTTTTACAAGTTTCGAAGCTGATGACCCGCACTCTCATCTTTATTATTCTTAAAACGTTATTCCTTGAAGTTCGATTTGATATTAGTTTTAATACTTCAACATCAACATCGTAGCCCTTATATATATAATATAGTTGTCGCCAAATATATTGAGTCATTTCGCCGAGAAGGGGGGCGATTTGCACATATACCAACCAAGCAAAAAGACAAATTTGCGCTCTTTGCACCCGGAAGTCTGACTCGATTGGTTTTACGATAGTTATACTCATAAAAATATCTTCTTCTTCTTCCGTTAACATGTCAGTTACCCCAACTCAGCTATCACTTCGTACCTAGTCAGCCCGTGAGTTGCTTGGCCGTCCCAACACCGATCCATTCGCGAATGTTTCTTAGCGACGACATTTGTTTACGGTCTACACCTCTTTTTCCCTCAACCTTGCCTTTGAGGATCAATTAATTGCAGCAGACCGTATACGCTAAGATCAATGACCCAATCCAATAAAAAAACTAGTAGAAACCAATCTCACAAATAAGCCAAAATACCTATATCGATCTTTTGGCGTTTCTGGACCAAAGTCATGGAACAATCTTCCAATGGATATAAGATGTGCCGAAAATATTAATGAATTCAAGAAGAAATTAAAAACTCATCTTTTCCTCAAATCGTATCCAGATTGTCCTTCATCCGTTCAATAATATTATGTTTACTAAATATTATGCCAGTTTACGTTGAATCGACTATTTTTATAATTAATTTAATCTGGATTATGTAATATGTATACAACTAGATTTATTTGTGATTTCTACGTATTTTTTTAAGTTTTATGTTTCATCATTTTCAATGTGTTAGCTATAGGACTAATTTTAACTTAATTTTAACTTATTGTATTTTTTTAAGTTTTATGTTTCACCATTTTCAATGTGTTAGCTATAGGACTAATTTTAACTTATTTTTTTGCAAACTGAAAGCGCCCTTGAGGTGACCACGGTTGTCACTAAACGGCGCTTTATAAATTGTCCTTATTATTATATTATTATTAAATGAGATATTTTGTTGCTTTAGGATGGACTTTCAGGTCAGCTCTTTGTAAAGACTGAACAAGGCATATATGTAATTACTAAAAAAATACGATTTATCTCATAACGTTGTTTGTTATGTTGTATTCAAATTGAAGTACAGTAATTGAGGTATCGTTTCATCTATTTATAGAAAAGTATAAAAGTGTTCTTCTTATTATTACTTGATAAGATTTATTTTGATTATTGACGTGATCCTTGCGAATATTTTTTCTTAATTGTGAAACGTGTTTCTAACGTGAAGAAACCAGTAAAACAAAACCATCAAGTATTTTATTTTAATCTAATTATATTATGTAGAGTTCTTTTTACATCCTTTTAATTAACTTCACATATCTGTCCGTACTGGAATTTTGCAATCGGTCTTACTTCCATACCATTTGCAGATCTTAAACCTTTCAAATTTATTTATGCCGGATGATAATTCATGTTAAATCTGTTATCAGATCGTTTCATTTGATATTTTTATATGAAACATTTTGTATTTCATATAAAGTAAACAATACTTATTGCATTAAACCACAAGTTTTTTTTATGAAATTCTATTGTCGTAAAGAAAATTTTGAAAAGGATGTCCTCATTTTTTTATTTGATTTACTTAAAAAAATATCAGTAAGTATAATTCTTGTAAGTGGTTTTACAAAATACTATTTTTTTAGAATTTATTAATATGTAGTGTTTGATTCTCTCTTGTGTTAATTATTTATATATAACACGTACGATATTAGTTTACAATATACATTATTATATAAATAATTTATATTTTATAAATTATTATTGTTCTCGCATTGGCCTCCATTATAATGCTGTTGAGTCATTTTAATGTTCTGTCCTTTGGAATTAGTACGACAGGAATTAAGGTATGTTTATGAGGGATAGAAGAACTTTTTGTGTGTATAAATTTATTAAAATACATTCACAACAATTTCTGCGTTTATATCTCTCGTCTGGAGTAGATATAATATGATGTACGTATATGCACGCCCATCTACCTATGGTGAATTCGCTTATCGATAATGTCAGTTTTGAACCTCATGACCTCACTGCTGTCTGCATCGAACGTTTGGCTTACAGCCAGATACTCTAGTTGCAGGAGTGACCAGGCTACATTCATGTTTATTTTAATTTTTAATATATTTATTTTTAAATATGCCCAAATGTACCCAAAGGTGGGTTTATTACCATAACTCTTCCTACCATCCGAAGCAACTTGAAACCTCAAGGATATTTTATATTTTTATATATTTTATTTTATTTTATTTTAGGTATTAACTTATTATTTGGTTGGGTAGGAGCATATGACAATATTTAAACCAGTTTAAAGTTGTATAAAAATTAATAATAAAGATTATACTAAAGAAAAAACGTACATTCCCCACAAAAACACTTTTTGATACATGATACAAGTTCCTAAAATAGAAGATATTTATAAAAAAACGTCAATTTTTCAATTTTTTAAAGATAATGTATCGCAAAAGTTTGAAAAAAATATGTCGCTACAATTCCGAAGCGATTTTAAAATTCATAAATGAAATACTAGACAATTGCAAAACAATTACATTTATATGGAAATCTAGAATTTCAATTGCCTCCCAGATGAAATAAAACAGTTTAATTATTTTAAAAGCTTCAAACAAAGACATGAAAACACATTTCACAATCTAAACTGGTGTATGTATTGATATGACCAAAATGTTTACGAATTTCCCGTTTTTTCTATTGTTTTTTATGTATATTTGTTTTTTTGATTTTTTTTCACCGTTGTACATTTAACTATGTATTAACTGTACCTATTATCTAATTTCAACTGATTCCCTCATCAAGCACAAGGTTTTAATCTTTTTGATGAGGTAATGCAATAATTTTACCATAGTATATCATTGTGTATTTTAAATATATTACAAATAAATTTACAAAAATACATAGTGTTAAAAAACATGATGTTAAATAAATAAATAAAAGTAAACAGGTACTATGTCAAATAATAATTTGACACGCACCCAATAACAAGTTGCCACATTCTGGAGACTTACGATATTAATCGTCTCACAGATCCAGACTGAAAACACAATTACACCACCGGATATCGAAACCGGGACCTTTGAATTAGAAGTTAGATACCTAACCAATTGAGCCACGAAGACTGACAACTTGAAACAATAGTACCTACCTATATTATAAGGATTTCCTAATAAAGCAATAAACTGAAACCACAGCAATAAGAAATAAAGGACGCAGAATGAATGTCTTTCAAGAATTAAGTATTTGATAAATATATTATCTAATTTTTTTATTAATATTTGTATAGATTGGGTTGACTTAATAATATCATTTCGAATATTCCTAAATATTTTCCGTATCTATACAATATTAACAAAAATTTTCGTAAGAATACAAATTGTAGACTGAGAAAAAACATTTATTTTTAAAACCAGAAATTCGGGATAGTAAACGCAAATGCCCCCTAACTCTAGCCAAACACATATCATGTTTGCATATAATAACAGAGGTTATAACCTCTCACTTTTCCGGCTTGCACATAATATATAGGCAAATAATTGCAATGATATTTCTAAATACATTTAGTTCATACCGGATTGAAATAATCATGTTGTGTATTTTGGCATATCAGCTTTTTTTAATCAGATTCGTCGATAAAATAATTTAGTATGTTATTTTTATTTATATTTTTAGTACCTACCTACACAGACTGTAAAATTGTAAAATTTAGTGAGTAATCGTGTTCATAAACATGTCAGTTTGATAGTATGCGATATCACTATTAGAACTATTTTCAAGTATTAGAATATGCTAGGAAATGATTATTTTACGTCCAATTCAGCAATGTTTTGAAATTAAATTTAAGAATTGAGGTGTTTTGCTGCTCTTAATTAAATATTCTGTAGCTGACGTTGTACTTAAAACTAAAATCTAACAATTAGTGCACCGTAGATAATAATTTGAACTTAGATAATAATTTGAACTTTATATACTACGCATGCGTACCGCGCACTGTACGGCCATGTTTATTTATGTCATGTCGCCGTGATGTCGCCTAACCTAACATTTCAATTGATCTGCACTAATATTATTTGTTTTTTTTTATCTTCAATATAACGCAACACGTGTACACAACTGATGTTTTCATGTTACATAAAATATTCCGGACTGCTGTGAAAATAACAAGTTGGTAGGCTTCCGATTAGGTGTGAAATAAGATTAGAATCATTTTGACAGTTGATTCGACTAAAATGTGGTTATAGAATAGGGAATCGAACTAATTCGTGATTTTCTTGGAGTAAGAACGTTTCTAAATAGGAACGTTCATATTTCAGCGTAGTAGAACTTTGACTAAGTGCAATAGGAACGCACCTATTTTAGCTGGAACGTTTTTAAAAAGTTATAGAATCGGACGTATTGTCAATAGGTAGGATTTTGCTTTTCGTCGCGACTTTGACAACTCCTGTTAAATTTTTGTACGTTATCGTTTATGCGACCTTGGGATGATCCTGAATCCTTTTATGACGTTATAGTTAAATGTATCCTCTTTTAATATTCACAGAATTAAATATAAATATTGTTGTAAATTGTGTTATTGACGACATTTTTCATCTTTTTTTTTTCTTCTGGGTCACAATCCTAGGATTGGTCTGCACCAAACACTCGATCTTTCCACTTATCTATATCGTCCGCCAGTCTCTTCATCTCTTTGTAACTGCTACAGCGCACGTCACCGATTATCTGGTCTATATAGTTGTTTCTGGGGGCGGGGCGGCCTCTACAGTTACCCCCATCAATCATTCCTTCGATGATGGTAAAAAGCAGGCCTGGGTGCCGGTTGTTGTGGCCTATCCAAGTTGTTCTCTGTTGGGCAATTCTTTTCATAAGTTGCCTTGTCTATATAAAATAATTTATTGATAAGGTACTCTAAAACAATGCGATATATTTTCAAATAATAAATTCTATGGAGAGAATCGGAGTATACTTGTCTCGCTCTATCGCTTTCAAAATCACTGTCAGAACTCTTGTTTTAAATATTCGTAGTACCTTTTGACGATTATAGTATGATTGCTTTGAATTCATTTTTATTTTAATAAGAATCAAATCTCAAAACTAATGGAATAATTTTATTTTATATTGTTACTCATTACTCGGGGTTGCTCACCGCTGCTTATATCTTCTCTAAATAACCTGGACTGAAGGCGTTATCCTGGGAAGGTTTTCAGATATCGATATTTTCACGAATTTATCGTCATAAATTCCGACATGCCAGGAATTCTCATATTTATTAAAATCGTTTTATTATGGCAGCTGAGTTACACGCGCCGCGCCGCCCATTTTGCCCTAAGATGTTGGGAAGATTTTTTATACAACCTAATCTAATAAAATTAGACTCAACGGAGTAAAAATTTCGATCATCATTTCACAAATTTATTTGTATAAATAATTGAATACTTTTTTTGAATATTCAACTCTCCACATCTCTTTTTTATCAACACTTATCGATCTATACGATTGTCATTGCCAACGAGAATGAAATCTGAATTTTAGTCACAGCTGCAGGATTCGAATACTTGTTAGTGCAGGTTGTGTGCCGTAGTTTTTAGGCCAAATCATTGTCATTGTCGTTTCT
Source organism: Molanna angustata (assembly GCA_963576475.1). Taxonomy (NCBI): domain Eukaryota; kingdom Metazoa; phylum Arthropoda; class Insecta; order Trichoptera; family Molannidae; genus Molanna; species Molanna angustata. The sequence continues at coordinate 30,993,249 of OY754966.1, forward strand.
AAAATATCTCAAATTGTCTGTAAAATATCTCAGATTGTCTGTGTCTTCAAATATTAAGACGACGCATCGAGTGTCGAGTAAATGTCGACCGCCGTGGTATAGTTTTTAGTTGTTTCGCATCTGTATCAGTGTCGTAGAATTGAATCCCAGCAGAGGAGAAATCTATTTTTAATTTTTTTCGCATCTCAAGAGCGGAATCATTTAATAATTTAAAAAACACAACTCAATCGTTCAAATGGCGAGTTTATTGTCGAATATCTCCCCCCCCATTATGAACAATAAGTAAATTGTACTTAGATTAATTTCAGTTTATCGATCAATAATTCTCGATAGAACTCCATTGTATGTAGATATATTAAAAATATTCAAAAATCTTTTATATAACCACTAGTTTCAATCTTGGGAAGTATTATTCTGACGATGTGCCATGCACGAAATGCGTTGATAATAATCAATTAAATTTTAGAACGAAAAACTAGTATTTTTTTAATTTACACTAGCTGACCCGATGAACTTCGTACCGCCTAACAGTCAATGAATGCCGTATTAACTTTTAGCTAAACATAATTTAGAATTATACTAACGCATAAAAATTAATACGAAAAATTATTAAGGTAATAAAATAATAATAATATATTATTATATATAAATTAATTGACGCGATAAACATAAAACCATATTATGAATATGATCCGATTTCATTTTTAGAAAATAATAATATTTCGCTTTATTACGATAAAACAATATTAACTGACCGGTCAATTCAACATAACAGACCCGATTTAATAATACATGATAAAATTAAAAAAATAACATATATTTGCGACGTGGCTATTCCAAATTCTAGTAATATTATAAAAACTTTTGATGAAAAAATTAGAAAATACACCGCTTTAGGTAATGAGATTAAAAGACTTTGGCATTCTCGTAAAATAATAATATTACCGTTCATTATTTCAGCCACTGGCATTATTCCAAAATCGTTAATCCGTAATTTAGAAATTATAGATTTATCGAAAAATTTAATAATAAAAATGCAAAAAACGGTAATTATGAATACATGTAGAATCGTTAAAGATTTTTTAAACGTTAATATTCGGGAATCAGTAGGGTTGTTAGGTAGTATAGAGACCTCCTCAGAGCCTAATCCTTTGATATGTTAAGTATCTGGATGGGTGAACTATTCCCAATTGAAAGCTTGATGATGCGTTTGTTGCATTTTATTTTGCTCTTTTAAATAATTTACAATTTACGCATTGATCTGCTAATTCTTTTGAGAAAGTGTATAATGGTAATAATAATAATTGAGTGTTATTATTTGTAGTGCTTAATTGTTATTAATATCATTAGTAAATCGGCCAGCGCCGTAAAAAAAAAAAAAAGAAAACAAACATTCAATGACACTTTTACTCTCGCATCGCGGTGTGATTTAATTAATTTAAAAATAAATTTTCTGTATTATATTTTTAACGTGAGTTTTTCCAGTGTTTTTTTTTCGTTAATTTTTCCAATACTTTAATAGATATTATGCTGTTCGGGGCGGTGACGAATCCAACAAATAAGAGATCATTAAAATCGATCCAGCCGTTCTTGAATTACAAATGGTGTAACTAACCCGTCTTTGTTTTCTTTATATAGATTTATAATATATTTACGTAAATAGTAGCTTCTATTGGTTCGATTTCGGTAATAACCCTCCATCTGAATTTGTTGTTCCAAAATCAATAATGCCTCATATTACGTTTGTATTGTATTATAATGTCTAATTCATAATTCACATTAATAAAAAGAAGAATTTCCAACAAAAAGAATTTCGAATAACAAATGGTACAACCGCTACCGCTTTGTGTCGTACACCTGTTCGGTACATTTATTTATTTATTTATTTATTATATGTATACGCTCTTAATAGGGCATTTACAATAAATACAAGATAAATACAGCAATGTAGGCACAACAAAACAACAATAAGTGTAAATACATCTATAACATACATAATAAAAATTAGTTAAAGGCAGGACAATATTAGTTATTGTCTTCAAATACGTTATGTCTTGTATAAATTTATAAATATAAACACAGTAATGATTTATAGTAACATATTAAAATTTAATGATGCAAACTTTAATTCCGAATAGATAACGTCTAATTCAAACATGTTTTAAACTACTAAATTAACAATGGTCTTATAGTTTGAATTTCTGGGAATATTTCCTTTGAAACAATATACTTCTTCCGAACCATGTAACATAAGGAAATTTTGAGAAATGTGTTTCCTTTGTCTACATACAATCTAATACTGTTCCCTCCGAGATGTTACATTGTTTTGTTGGATCCATATTAAGATTTCAGAATTCGCAATAATAATTTGTTGTGACTTTTATGTTATTATTACGTCTTACTTACAAGTCAGTGGAAGCTTTTTAACTTTATGATTACATAATCCCAATGTCTTTGTTTGAAAGAAAACTAATAATCATGTTGTTATAACAATAATGTACATCAATAGACTAAGTATTATTATTGTTCCTTATTTTCAATTTAGAAAGATTAAAACGATTTTCGATTCATCCAAGAGTTGAAGTTTTTAATAATCGTTAAAGCTTGAATGGATTTAAATTTAATCAGATCAACAAACTTATTATTGCTTACTTTAAATTCACAAAATATATTTTTCTTTCCTTGGGTGTTTCGTGTAGTTTTCCTTTTTAGTCCTTTTTCATACTCATTGAATTTTTTTAACAAGTAGTATCAGTTAATGAGTGTATCATATTATATATCCTAAGTTTCATGTCCATCGTACAGTACAAATAACACGCATTTCATATTACTATTCGATACATAAGGACTGGTTTATCTCCTAAGGAATAATTTAAGTTATTAAACATTTAAGTATTTAGTAATTTAAATTTGTATATTCGTGAATTTATCGTGTACAAAATCCACTGTTTTTTGTACATCATTCTCGTTATATACAAAATACCGATTTAAGAATTTGACATGAGGCTCTACGCAAAGACATATCGTAGAAGTTAACGAGTTTCCTTATCTCGGGACAAATATCATGAGGCATGGTTGATTTCTACCAGAAGTTCGAAAACCTATTGGAAAAGAAAAATTCAACAATGATAATTTTCCGAAAGCAGAATAAATGTAGTTGAAATGAGATCGCTAAGAAGAATCTGTTAATGTTAAGAAATTATGACATAAGGAAAGAATGTTTGATGAAGAAATATGCCATTAATAAAATGAAAGTGAACAGAATTGAGATGGTTTGGCCACATGGGCAGAATGAACGAGGAACTCCCGACGAAAATATACAATTCGGACAGGAATGGAATGAGAGGTCGGGGCCGCGCAAGAAAATGATGGCACGATCATATGAACGATATTTAGTTATTTATTTATTATTGCTTCTCGGGCCGCACCCAATAACAAGTAGACACATGCTAGAGACTTATGATATTAAACGTCTCACTGTAAACACAAGACTGAAAATACAATTAAAAACTATGTCTCTACCGGGAATCGAACCCGGGACCTTTAGATCAGCAGTCAGATACCTAACCAACTGAGCCACGAAGGCAGACATTCTGAAAGACGGCAATGTTAGAAGCGTGAACAACAGACGAACATGTATGAGACGAATCATGAATGTTGACGAGGCATTGTATGTGTGCCAAGATATAAAAATGTTACGTTTGATTCTCTCTGCCTACCTTGTGATAGACATGGCGTGTTGGTATGTATGTATAATTTATTTTTCAAAAATGTAGTAGAATCTTGTGACATGTATAATGTATATCCGTCAATTTCAATCTTAGAAGTTTCTATGTACCTTGAAGAAATATGTTCGGGAGTTTTCGGGCGTGTTGTCAATAATAATGAAGAAATTAATTAACAATCACTGGAACGTCAAGGATATAACAGGAATGAAGAAGGTCTTACATTATATGAACTGATTACAGAACGACATTTTTTCAATATCATGGGGATCATTCTAGATCACATTTTGCGGATATATGCTATATAGTAACATACTTAATTACTTTCTTATAGTATATAGCAAGGACGTGCCTAGAACCTTCGGACTAGGCAAACCCTGAAAGAAAATTGGGAAATGTCGAAAGTTTAATGTATTTTTAGCATCGTTGTTCATTTGAGTGGCCATGAAAATATTTTAAAATCACATGTATATTAATAATATTTACATTTTTGGCCCTTTCAAGCATTATATCTACATAGGGTTCCATTTTTATTCTTGTATTATGGTTTCAATAATACAGACAAAAAAATATTAGGTCTTGAATTTCTTAACATAATATTCATAGGCAAGCCAAGATTTTCGGATTAGTTCTATAAGCAACTTCGCTACTGGTATAGAGTATACATACTTCAGAAGCAGTTTAAACCATAAGCGGGTTCTATAAGTCAATTATTTATTTAATGCTTCATAAATATTTGCACACAACTACGTCTTCAGATTTACTAGTAGATGTATTTACATAGAATATTAATTATTATTAATAGCTATTAAGATATTTCGCGGTAAATGTAGGTACTAAACTTGCTTATATTGATTCAATCATAATAATTATTTGATGAGTAGATATACCTTAATGTTTGGTGCTATGAATAATTAATATGAATAATTAATTGAAATCGTTATTTTAAATAATTTTCTGGTAAATTTATGACCAAATTAATTTAACATTCATCCAATAACTAATATCCAAATTTTATATCGAATATTTTTATTATTGCATATGCGCAAACATTGGATTTTTTTTTCCCTGTCGGGAGTCAAAGATATTTTTTAACAGATTTTTAATTATCTCAATAGAGACGAAGTTGGCGCGAAGTTGGCAGTTGGCGCGTTGGTTAAGTCTGGCGCAATTCAGGGGTGACTTCTATGCGAAAAATGCATTGTCACCTCAGATATAAGAATTGTAGCTTTCATTATTTACAAAAATCAATTCTCTCAATAGATGGCGTTCCAACAAAATAAATAAAAATAATAAGATTGTTGTTCATAATTTCACCCATAGATGGCTGTAGTAAAAATTCCTTATTTTCAAGCGAAAAGAATTTCAGTATTACAATATATAGAACTTTCAAAATTGAATTGATAGGGATCTCATTAAAAAGGCATAATTGGTGAACGTTGCGCAAGCGCATAAAGTGATCACGTAAACCAGCCGATGACAGGTCGTAAGCCCTGTAGGTGCCTTGATTTCCCGGTTCTCCTACAATAAATATTCCAAATTTTATAGTTAAATTATAATTGTATTGATGATGTTCTTCAAAGAACACTACCGGTGAATGGAAGTCGCGTTAGGGATAGTAAATAAATCATCATCATAAGCTCGACAAGCCTGGGTGGGCCTTGGCTGAATCCAGGAGTCTCCTCCATTCCCGTCTATCCGTTGCCTTCGTTGTCCAGTTTCTAATATCTATTGTGGAAGCATCGGCATCGACACTGTCCATCCAACTAGTCCTTGGTCTTCTTGGTCTCCTTCGACCTTGTAGCTCAGAAAGTATGAGGCGTTTTGTGGGGTTGTCGTCGTCCTTTCGGATTGTGTGACCAGCCCGTCTTGAGTGCCCTGTCTTGATGGAACTGATCACATCGGGCTCTTCATAGGTCTCATATAGCTCCCTGTTGTATCGACGACGCCAACCATTATTCTCTTTTATTGGGCCGTAGATCGTTCGAAGGATTCTTCTCTCAAAAGCCGCTATGGATCCTTCAGTTTGTTTAGTCATCACCCAGGTTTCGGAAGCATACGTGAGGACCGGCCCGATGAATGTTTTATACAGAAGGATCTTTGTGTTTCTCCTAACCAGTAAATAAATATCAACTTATAATTAAAGTTTTTTTTATTAATTATTTATTTTATTATTTTCTTCAGGTATATGAAATCACACAATATTTTTACTCAATAACAATATATAACAAAATCACAATGTTGATACTCTCTCGATAGAGTTAGAAACTCGTGTTCGAGAGAGGAGTATCGTAATTACACACAGAAGAAAAATTCAACTTATAGGTTCAAGAATTGCCAAAAACATGCCCTTTTAATGCTCTTTTAAATTTGTTTTGATTTTTTTATTCTCTAATGGAAGTGGGCAGTTCATTGTAAAATAATTTTCCCTTACATGACAGTAATTTCTGTACTGCAGTTGTAATTTACTTTGGTATGATGATTTTGGACTTTCTTCTAGTTTTTTTTCTGTTTCACTAGATAAAAAATCAGGATCGTTCAGTTTCATGTCTATTGTCAAATCGTTCAGACAGTTGCAGTCATGTTTATTGTCTGTTTTAGTGTTGGAACCGGATAGTCTACATAGATTATAAACTTATAATATTATTATTCGTATTAAAACTCTTTTTAACACTCCAATGGTCATTATATCAAGAGTATAATACCTACTGTGATTTTTAGTCTTTATGGTTTTGTTGTGAATAGCATAAATAACAAGTCGTATGTCATCTGTACATAAATACTCATATATAATATTTTTTGTTTACTTAACACTTGCGGCCTCTGTAAGTGGTGTGCTCTTCCAATTATCTGGGTCTCCAGTCAAGATGTATGTGAGAAAATCTTGACTGTAACAATGACGTCTGCCCCGAAATCAAACGACTTACCACGGTAGCAAAAACTCATAAATATTGTTTGGGTATAAATAAATGGATATTAGTCGAGCCAGATGAGACACGTGCATAATAAAAAATACGTCGCAATATTTTAGCGTTTAAAAACGTATAAAATTAAATTACGCACGTTGTTAGAGGATGGGATTGTGCGAATTTCATTAATTTCATTTTGAACGCCACCGAATACGGCTTTGCTTATTTAACATGGCACGATACAAGGGGCTACGTAGATGGCTGGCTGTGGTTAATACAATATGTAGATAGATACCATGTAATTTGGTTGTTTGTTAGTTGGGTAATGAAGTGGCTATGGCCATATCAAATCAGTGATATCACTCGGCCTGGTGTAATTGACTATAAATTATTGAACACATTTAAACAACACCTCACTTAATAATATGTAATGTACCATTGTACACATGTACCATCATACTGTGTCCCTGATGGACAGGATGAAACAGGTTGAAATTTAATATTGCTTTTTGGGGATATATGTATGTTTATTTATTTGATTAATGAAGAAAGGATTATATTACAGAAGGAGTGTGTTCAAAATGATTCTATTTTATGTAAAACATATACATTCAAGTATGATATTGCTTATGTCAGTTATTAAATAATTGATGATATATAATTTTACTGTGATGAAGGGTTTCAATCGAAGAACTACTTACGTGATCAAGACTGGTTTGTTCGTAACAAATGAAAATACAATATAAAAAATAACTTAATTAATTTGTGATGCTGTGGGTCGGAACTAATAGATGAAGATTTAACGCGACTCTACTTTATTGAACGATCAACACATGAATAAAGATTTGTAGGTTTGTATCAACGACGGTGGGATATGGTTCGTTGATCCTCGTAAATCTTCGGAAGTATTCGAGAATCATGATATCAGGCTATACATATTACAGCTGACAAGGTGCTGCTACAGCTTCTCGGGTACACACACTCGATAACAAGTTGCCACATTCCGGAGACTAATGATATTTATCGTCTCCAAGATCCAGGCTGAAAATACAATTTATAATTATGAATTCCTTAGAGTGGTGTGAGGCCAACACTGAACTCAGTGCATACTTTTTGTCTTAAAAGATTGACTATCCCTTTCATATTTATGAAGTACATTTTTATTGTATACATTCTTTTTCACAACGACGTGGGAGCATTTTGAAAGTTTTGACAGGTTTGATAAATTTTCTGTATTAGAGGAGGGTAAATATATTGATTTATAAACCAGAATATTTAAAAAATCTTACCTAAAACATTGTTTCTTAATTCTGAATTATCAATTTATACATCAATTTAATTCTCAGTCTTTTTCTCAATTCTTAGCGTAACATCTATAATACACCGGTTTTACACACGTCTCAATAATCACAATTTCTCGTGGAATTTCATTATTGTTTGATTCTGACATATATAGTGTATTGTATACACGATGGAATTGCTATTTACACAAGCGACAAGAGGTCAAGATAAATATACACTTACCTATTCAATACAAAAAATATATGATAGTCTTCGCATCTTTGTTTAAACGTAGGGACAAAATATATGTAGGTGGTTAAAATTTTCATCGTGTAGTACATTTCTGGATGAAATTGTTTTTTTGAAAGTTACATGTATTGTGTCGTTTATTTTCTAGACATTCTTTATTATTCCCAAAATAACTGAAGGGTTTGAAAAAATTCCTCCCTCATGTATTTGACATTTGTTCTGTAATTTTCAGTTCTAAGAAAACGTATATGTATTATATCCATCGATCCCCGTGACATAGTGGTGAATCGCTTAACTTTCGTGCTGGCGTTTTTTTTTTATTCTTAAGCAAAGAAGATCTAGGTGAAATTATTTATTGAGCGGTTCGTGCTCTTCTGGTTTGGAAACATATTTAGGTTAGTTTGAAGATATTTCAATACATGTCATATTTGGCAATAAAATTACTCAAAGTACAAAGAAATGTTTGTAATATAATCCATAATAATTAAGACATTTCATTTCAATACTGACGCACATCTGATTCTAATCGACTAACATATTTACCGTCTTAATTATAAACGTAAAGTATCTATAGTACCTGGTAATAGAGCGTGATAATACAAAAAAGTTTACTTATAAGCCGTGATTATCTTTATTATACCTTTGTTTAGTAGACGTCAAGTTAGAACGGGTCGAGAGGTTGTTTAACGCTTGTTTAACCCGTCATATCAAATATTTAAAAATGGCGTTTCGCATATTATGATCCGACGCATATTTGAGATTGACAGAAAAATTTAATCCTTAAAACGTTTTTACTTGTTATTCTTCATCTCAATTGTGTTTAAATTGACTCAACACGGCACAACGCAGTGTTTGTTTTCATTTTTCGATGTCAGTTATCCAAAAATTGCATGCATTTATCTATTTTTTGACATCTGTGAAGCCAATGTACCCATATGATAAAAATATATGAGGATGTTCGTAAATAATTCTGTGAGATAGTTAGTCATATCTTAGTACCTACTTATACGTTTATAAGTAAGATTTTCTGATACCGATCTTAACTATTTTAGTCGTGCTTATCTAGTTGCGCGTTTAGTAAGATTTTAACGAAATCTAATAAGTAGCTTTTATTTGTCAGGGTAAAAATTATATTACTTACCCATGTCCACGACGAAGCAAACGTAATCAGTATTTATTGACTTTCTCAAACGTATTATATCAAATATTGTATAAAATATACCTAATGATAATGTTAATATTTAAAAATGAATAAAAATTTATTGAGTACCTACTTTCATCAAATATAGATGTCATTATCATCATTGGTTGTGGAGCTTAGGGTGGGTCTTGGTCTCCTCGAGGAATCGTTTCCATTGCACCCTGTCCGTGACCTTTTCTCTCCAATCCCGCATACCTGTTATCTGAAGGTCCTTCACGAATCCATCCATCGTGGTCTAGGCCTTCCCACATTTCTCCTTCCCTCCGGATTTGTCGAGACTGTTGAGAGGATTCTTTTCGGTGTATGGACATTGTCCACACGATGCATGTCATGCACCAGCGGATTTCTTTTTATTATTTGGACAATATTTGGTTCCTTGAATAGGCTCTCTAGCTCATGATTGTGTCTGGTTCTCTACGTGCTTTGATCGCAGAGGGGACTGAAAATTTTTCCCACGAAAACCAGTATCAATATAGATGTCATCGTACAAAATAGTTTCTAGGAATGACAATTTAACAATCGGCATATAAATTAATATATCAATTAATTATATCGTGACTAAATTGTGTAAAATATTAAAGAAAACATGAACCACCTTCGATTAAAGACAAATGATGTACCTAACCTGCATGATTTTAATATATTTATGTACCTATAATATTTTCATTGAACCCAATTTTGCGAACTTTGCCACTTCTAAGTACCCATATTTTTGTTTACTGGGTCATCACCGTGGAAACGGTTATGCAGGGAAATTATTTTATATATAATGTACATGAGGTCAACGTATTTGGGTACATATACGAATGTATACCTATTTAACCATGTACATTTTAAAAGCATGCAAACATGAATCATTGCATATTATGTATTCGATACTTTTATATGTTGAATTTTCATGTACATAAAATGTTTCTTGCATTCTACAATACAAGTATTCATTGGAAGACCATCAATTTTCAAATACGAGAACTTTTGTGTGGTTGTTATATAATAGTTAATATTTCATATTAAAATCGACCAGAATCGAATGGAAAGTATATTCATGAATTCTTATATTATTATTCGCCTATTCAGTAACTAAAATAGGAACGTACTAAAATTGTAGATTTTAGATTTACGGTCTTATTTCAGCATTATAAAATATCAACTTGAACTAAATGGAATAAGAACGTACCTATTTCGGCCGGAACGTTCTTAAAAAGTTACTGAATCAGACGTATTATTAATAATTATGAAAATTATGAAATTTTTATCATTTTCATAATTATAATCTGAAATCACCACAGTGGTGGAGAGAATGATTTCACAATTTAAAAACGTATTTTTTACATCAATTTCTTTATGGGTATTGGATATTGAGTGTACCTACATATAGTATGAATTTTGTCGTGATGTAAGATCCTCTCTCGTTCTGGTAAATCAATTTCATTCAAGTACACCGCACAAGACTATAATAATATACAAATGCAACTACTTGTGATTCTTCTAATCTAGAGCGATGCAATGAAAAGAGTGCTAGGAATTTTAAACGTCCATTCGTGTACGTATTTAGATTTAATTTGCTCCTCGCTAAAGTTTTATATATACCTACATATTTTTATGTACTTGTTCGGGAAAGGTAATCAATACGTAGTTCTCAGTGCTTTTACGACATAGCATTCTAATTATTATATAGTATGTACATTATAATGTTACTGTCTACTTTTTGTCTTTATAAAAGTTGTACCATCAATTTTAGTCAATTTAAAATATACATTGCGTGGCTTCCAACAATTGGTTGCTTGTTCATTAATTAAACATTTTTACATGCATACCTACAATGGTCTGAAGTTTAAGTACCCACTGTCTAGGTTTGTGGAGATTTCCAACAATTTTCATGCCCCACCGTACAAAAATATTTACCATTTCACAATGAAATTTCTCATTGTGTTGAAAATATCGATTTCCAATCCTCATTTATTCTCGTTCGAGCAGTTTGTATTCATTTGATGCTAGATAAGTTGTATTGCCTGAAATGAGTGTTAGTTGGGGCGAAGGTACGTTTTTCTCACATTTGAACGTACAGACACTTAACGGAGATAGATCCCTTACGTAATTTCTACAAATTTTCAACGTGCGTCCTCTATGCGACCTCGGCTAACTTTCCAGTAGGGTCACAGTGTAAAATGTATCAACAATGTTTTCTCTAAACGAAATACCCTTCGTCCTAAGATCAGCGGATTTGGCACAATTGCTATTATGAGAATGACCGCAATACAAAAAATACTATATAATATATTACGAACGCACAACTAACATATTTTGTTTAAAAAATCTTCTGCGAGAGAATCTAATGAAAAATTACACAATATTAAGTATGTGTTTTTATCCTGTCAATATTAAAGACTGAATATTTTTTTAAAAGTTGCACATTGGATAACATATCACCGAAAAACATATCACCTACACACTAATGTATCCAAATGGGAACTTTTGATCACTGTATTTTACTTTGTTATTGCTTTTGTTTTTATTGCTATTAATTTTGTTATTACTTTTAATTTTACTGTTTTTTTTTTGTTATTTCTTTGTTATTATTTTTTTACTACTTTTGTTATTTTATTTATATGTTTGTTAAGTACAGTATGTCGATGAATAAATTATTATTTCCCCGTCGGGAGTCAAAGTTGAAATTTTATATAACAACCATGAATTCAATGCACCTACAGGGCTTACGACCTATCATCGGTTGGCTTACGTGACCACTTTATGCGCTTGCGCAACGTTCACCAATTATGCTTTCTTATTGACTTTCTTATCAATGCAATTTTAATGAGATAATAATGAGAAACAGATCGTTAGAAAATGGCTAACATTGATATTGTAGAACTTCATATTAATGATTTATGGTTTAGGCTCAGCAAATATTTATTTGTTTTCATAGAAAGATCTTTTCGGCTATTAAAGAAACTTATGAAACATAAACTACGTGTTCTTTTATTAAACGAAAATTTGAGATATTCAGGGTCCACTTTTGTTGCTCAGGTTTATACATACATTGTAAGCTATTTTAGCATTGAAGACAAAGTTTCACTGTATTTTGAGTCTAGATATGTAAAAAAGTACTAGTTGCATGTAACACATGAATCCAACTGTCGAAAGCAATAGTATGTAGGTATAGTTGTGAAATACGTACCAAACTATAAAACCTTAAATTCAAATTATTGATTATTTAAAAATATTTTGTTTTCTATATAAAACATGTATGCCAAGATAGAACAATATGGAGGTCAGTCCATTTTTCCTTTCCCGAATATGAAAACAACTTTATGGTATGTATGTAGGTATGTATGTATATTAAGTATCAAACTATTGAGAGTCCCCGAGGATATTGTGTATTCTGCCATTCAAATTGTATGAAACAATGTCGTCACTAAATTCAATTTTGACAAAAATTGTTAAGAAAACTTTGAGATGTACCTACTATTTAATGAACCTATGTGTTTTTTATATAAAAATTAATAATCATGTTTCAGTATTCAAATATTAAAAAATAAAGGTAGCAGTTAAACTCATAAATTGGTCGGGAACATTTTTATTAAAAAAAGTTTGTGATGGTGTATTTGTCTATATTTAACAAATTTTTAGTAGATAAGTAGATAACCCCTGACTCGAACAAAAATTAAAAATTCTGAGTATAAAAATGTAGGCCTAAAATTTTGGGCTTTGAGCATCAAGCGAATCAAAAGTAATAAGGGGAAACACACACATACTCACAGATAGACACACACAGACACACTAAATGTTCTATTCCGAATTCTGAGTTCATCCATACACAAAATAAATCCTTTAAAAATAAATATTGTGAAAATTTTATGCCCACATTTACGATATTCAGACATTCACAATAATAATATATCCTTGACTTCACCTTAAGCTTTTAATCCCGAATATCTCAATATAAAATAAAAATAAAATAAAAGATCAATATCTCGGGAATACAGAACCGTGGAGATCTAGAATTTCAGGATAGTACGTTACACTTTAATGCGCTCATTTCTGAAGATTTAAATATAAATTTTATGGCTTGTATTTTTTTAAATAAATATTGTGAAAATTTTATGCCCACATCTACGATATTCAAAGACATTCGCAATAATAATATATCCTTGACTTCACCTTAAGCTTTTAATCCCGAATATCTCAAGATCAATATCTCGGGAATACAGAACCGTGGAGATCTAGAATTTCAGGATAGTACGTTACCTTTTAATACGTTTATTTCTAAATATTTAAATGTACATTTAATGGCTTGTATTTTTTAATATCTTTTCGTGTTTACAGTTATGGAATTTATTTGACAAGAGTGAAATTTTAATAAAATTATACATAGTTATAAGTAAAGGAATCTGCCCGAGTTATATGAAATGTTGTATCGTAAATTTCATTTGCGAATTTTATTCCAAGTGATACTTTTGTTTATCTTCCCCAGTTAACAAACATAAAGTTTTACAAGATTCATGCACTTGCTAAATAGTAACTTATATAGGTACATTGTATAAAGTTAACATCCATGTCGCGTGACTTAGTACTAGTAGTCTTCAATATATTTGTTTTGTGTCTATAAAATATATTACTTGCTAATATTGCATTTAAGAAATTACATACGTCAATAGATTGCTTCAAAATATGTTTATCTAGTTAGTTTTTTTTGAGAAAGATACAAAAAGGAGGTATTTAGACCATGAGAGTCTATGGTAGGATAAATAGTAAAATTTGAAAATATTTTCCCCAGAACCTTCAAATGTTACGTTATTGAAATATAAAACAGTATATTTTTACATATTTATATTAATGCGTGAATTTTATAAAATTTGAATTTGTTAAATATTTCTCGTAAAATTAGTTTTAATACATCCCTTTTTTTATTTTTTAATGTAAGTAACTAAAAAATACAAGTCCTATCAAATAGGTCTTTATAATCGAAAGAGAATATGAAAAATTAGTTTTTTTTTACTTTTTTAATTACTTTTCTTGCTACTAAACAAAAATCTTTTGATTTAACGTTTCTTCAAGAAAAAATAATGTATATCACAGATTTGGTGATAGCAAAATATTTTTACGTGTTTCATACATTAGAAATTAATTTAGTGTGCATATTTGTGTACATCTGTATGCCTAAGGTTTAAAAGGGCCTTAAGAATACCGATAAAACATAATTAACACTTCCTTACAACCTGCTTAAGTAGCGAGTTTATTTGTAAATAATCAATTGTATCTAAACAATTCGAAATATATAAATATTCAACATATTAATCTAAATTACATTTTCTTTATTTTAAAATAAAACATTTTTTTTTGTTATAATCAATTTGAACTATAACTTTTTTTTATTTAACTTAATTTAAAATACCTATAATATATTTTATTGTTTACCTAAATTAAATTAAAATACATTTTTTTGTTTAAATTAAGATTTTTTTTAAATTTAGAATACATATTTTTATTAAAATCAATTTAAACTACAACATATTTTTTATTTAAATTAATTCAAAATACTACCTATTTTTTTGTAACATATTCTTTAAATATCTTTTTGGTTTATGATGATAAGTCACTTCTGAATTAAACAAAAAAAATAATCGTTTAAAAAACTTATATTTATAGTTAATTTCAGGAACAAATTGAACGAAGTTAAAAAGTTATATTATCAAAAACCTTCATGTGTTTGTGTGTTGGTATACATAATGTATGTACAGCCATCATTACCCGTAGCTTAGTTGTTTTCGAAATTTTCATAATTGCTTATTATTCATGGTATTAAAAACTGAAATTGCCACTTAATGTTGGTACTGTGTCGGCATAAAAAGTTATTATTTCGTTTCTCTTAAGTAAAACAAATCTACGAAATGAACATTGAGAACATTGAGAACTTTATTGAATATACATTTTCTATGGAAATTAGATTCTGATATGAAATATTATTTATTCCCTATCCACAAAGTGTATTTCGAAGGAATGGGGTCTATTTATTCAAATTTTGTTTTCTGTTCAATATCGGCTATAGGATTTGTTTCATAAAGTTTTGATCTGTTTAGTCAGTTCTTCAGATGTTTTTCTTATTAGAACAATACTTGCGTCATCGGCAAACGTCACATATAGTTGGAGAGTTCTTTGTCATTTAACTTACAAAATTTTCAAAATGTATCGCGGTCAAATTCGTACTCAAATCAGGATCGTTCTTTAAGTTGATTTTATATTCCGTTTAGACGTTGATCGATTCTTTTCATCCTGGAGGCTCCAGTGGCTTTCTTATATTCGCAATCTCTCACTATATTCGGAATCTGCATTGTCTTAAAGTTCCCGAAGGGATTGAATATAAACTTTATCTCATGATCTTCAAAGAACTTCACGGTATGGCTCCTAGTTAGTTTTCCGAACATTGCGTTCCACTTTCAATTAACGGCAGACAATCATAACTTAGTTCTGTGTCTTCATTCATGGTTGGAAAATTATTTGAAATAAACAGGGTGCACACCACTAATTTCGGTGATCGTGCATGGAATAAGCCCCCACAAACCCTCAGATAAACCGAACATAATTAGTATATCTCAGAAAAATCTCAAACACACCTTTTTCGCAAAACTCGCCAGAGCAAAAATGGTACATCTATGTCAATTTTCAGCGCCCTCGAGGTGAGGTAGATATTCACGAAAACGGCGCTATGTAAATTATCCAAAATATTATAATATATTTTGTTTTATTTTAATACATTTCATTTTATTTTACATCTACTAAAATAATTAAATGTTTTTCCAAGACTAGTATATTTATCTAACTATAAATTGGTTGGTGTCTCCAATTAATTTTATTCTCACGACGTTGTTACTTTATAAGTAATTAATTATTAAGTTAATGTTGTAATTTGGGAAAAGGGTACACAACTGAGTTAAGGTATTATCTAATGTACGTATAATAGATATAATTGGCAACTAGCGAATTAAGGTCACTTTACGTTTCTCATTACGTACGTACTATGCTTCCACTCTGGAAAGTGATGAAGAATTATTATGGAGGGATACCTACCAGGGAACGCTTAAATCCACATTAAACGTTTGACGTCATATAAAATTTATGGAGATTCTCGTTTTCCCCGAAAAAGTAATATCTGAAATCCTGTTTCATACAGACTGTAATATGTATTCATTTGTATTGTCTCTGTGGGCTGAAGTTTTATTCGAATTTTCAAGGATCTGCACTGGAACAACAATAATAATAAATATACATATATTGGGATATAATCTATTTGTTGAATAAGGTCCCTCGGGCGATTATGTAATATAACAAAAGCGAAATAATATGAACGAAAGAAACAAAGTGTATAAACAAAAGCAAGAAAATAAAATCATTGTAAATAATATGAAATCAAATCCTTTGTGTGGTATGGTCATTTGATATGGCAAAGTATTGAAATAATATACTCATAACAGTAGTAACTAAGGTATAAATGGAACGAGAGACACAGGCTTACCAGAAAAATTCTGGTACCTACGACCGCATAAATATGTCAGGTATATAAAATTCGTTAAGTAATCACCCGCGGCTGCCTGTTTAACGAGTCTTATGCAACCTCATATTGAGAGGGCATATAACGCTAACTAAATCTAGTGACTGAAAACATGATGTATTAAAATCGCCTAATGCACTATGAAGTTACGTGTTAGTAAGGGTAACAATTGCGTCCGTTCAAAAGGGTTTATACGTGATTTAAACTATCGGAAACTCAAAATTTTTGTTTTTTTGCATTTTAAGAACAAACTTTACTTGAAATGAAACAACTTTAAGAAAATAAAAGATATATTTTTTTCGACACATTATTATGGAGTATTCAAAAAAAATGCTGTGAAAAAGGATATTTTTAATATTTTTTTATGGGAATTTAGGCTGAATTTTAAAATTGTGTAACGAACATTCACTAGAGAAATGTTGAAAACATTTATTTTTTCTTGAAACACACTGATTAACATATTTGACCAATTTGATTTGAAATCGGCGTGTTTAGGTTCATATGCCCCCTTAAAAACATTCCTGGATGTCTACTGCTACGATCATGTCTCCTTCCAGCTTTTGTACTATTTGAATAGAGCTCTAGATTAAACGTTTTATATAGAGTGACATTTTATCTCTAGAATGCGCCTAAGCTAGATTAAAGTAACGCTTCATACAATATGTCGCTCTGACCGAGTATCAGCTCGATGGATTACAAATGGTGATAAAATCGGCTGCGGGATTTATCTATGTACATTGGAGCTAGGTAATAAAGAATATCATATAACACATTCCTATAAAGCAATATACTGATTGAATTGGCTTTGTTTGACTCAAAGCTCTACCTTACTATCGAACTTCATTTATTTGAATCTTCCTGTACATATAATTAAGTGATGAATGATAAAATAATTGCAAGTGGAAAATGCTTTTACGAAATCGTTCGAGGTAGGATTTGAATTATTACGCCGTGTTTCTGGCAGGGTAGGGAGAGAGAACCGAACGTCAAACATTTCAATCCAGCCTTCTTTAAGTTTATATGATTTTATTTAAGTTTAGCTTAAAAATCTCCTTTCGATAAATGGTCAGTTGTAATAAATTTAAAATTGACAAAAAACTCACCACTTGTACAGGGTGCAAGGAAGTATTAATCGTTCTTACACTTATTCACATGATCACGCTGTTTTTCCTTGAACGATGATTCCTTATTATTCGCTCTTTCGACCCATTTGTTATCAATAGCTTTATTTCAAATCGACTTTTGGTGAGCGATACGTTGAAACTAACGGAACTTTTATTTGACTACGAAAAAAAATATTGAAAAATACTTGTCAAATACGAATGTCATGTCAATTCAAATACGCCCTTTACAGTTTTGAATGTTTTGTTTTTTGAGAGACTACAAAAAAATATTGTCTGTCTACGTATGCTTTTATTTATACTTGAGTGAACATTGCCTTCTATACTGTGAATTCTTCAATTTCCATACTACATACATGATTTCCTTCACAATATGTCTAAAACATCTTGAGAAAATAAGTAGATGTTTTCGCGTATACCAACATTTATTTTTTTATATATATTCTCTAGTTGAAACGCCTTTTTTTTAGTCAGACAGCTTTTTAGGCTGTGGAATCGTCTCAAAATATTACCGACTCCGACTTAATCTTGAACTTTTTATGTAGATCGAGTGTTATTTTCAACGTCTGGAGTTGATTGCAATAAACTATGTTAGGCAGATCAAGTGATTGTAATAAACTCGAGAGGACACTGAAAAATAATTAGATCAGAAAATGTAAGTTTGAATTGTATTTTTTTTACTATTATGAATATCCTTTAATAACAACTCGATAAACATAAAAAAATAAAACATATTTAAAAAAACGACAATTGTAATTTTATTTATTTATTATTCTTCTATTTAATTTTAACTTACTTAAGTACTTTTCTCCATACAAAATGTGCCTTGGGAAAATAAACAGATTAGCTTGTTTAGTTTTATGTTTGGTCCTAAGAGATCTACTAGACAGCAAAATATAAAATATGTTTTTTAGATAATTTATTTGATTCTCTTGTCGAATAAAGAAACAACCTTCATTTTGAAAAGAGCATTATGTATACATTAAGTAGGTGCCTTTTTATATGAAAAATATTATCTAAAGTGATCCACGAGTAATTTAAATGTAAATTGTTTTATTGAATTTTATTTAAATCTTTGCCTATCTTGACGGAATGTGAATTTTAATTTATGTAGGTACTTCAGTGTTGGGTGTATTTTTTTCTCAAAGAAAAAATTCTCGGAGAAAAAATTATCTTAAATACAGCCAAATTTTCGGCATAGAATACATGTTGATTTTTTTTTCTGTAAAAGAATACCATAGCAGGTAACAACGATTGGAAAATGTAAACTTTGAGTAGTATTAGTAACATTCGGACATAAAAACCTTCGGTGTTGAAAATTGCTATTTTAACATTTCAGTTAATAATAATATTTATATATTTATTTTTCCATAGTAAAATACATACAGGTACTTATAGTTGTTGAACATGTAATTTATATCTTCATACTTTGCTGCTAATTCTTTGTGGCACATTTTAACTATTTTTAATGGAGCATTTAAGATATTTAAAAAGTTACAATTTCTCAGCGTTTGCCTATCATTTCATTAAAATAATCATTCTTTTAAACAGGCTATAAAATCTTGCACATAAATAAAGAGGGCTTTAGATTAGATAACTTTGAGGCATTAGAGATAAAAAAGCCTTTAATAAGAAACAAAAAATAATTAATAATCAAGTTCATTTAAACAATACTCCATTATTTAATATTTTTTCCTTTGACAACCTCTGCTTTCAATAATGTAAGCTCCGCCCATCAACTTTATGATACATAATTTAGGCACACGGGTCACATTATGTACATAGTATCTATGTTTAGTATAAGTATGTCCGGACGAAGGAACGGTTACGTCTCCGAAACTAGTTGGCATAAAAATACTCAGCGTGGTTAGAAATTAAGATATTTTATTTAATTATATTATGTAATTTATAATTTATAGTGCATAAAATAAAATAAAAGAGTTGTTGGGAAGTACATATCATGTTTTTTAGTTCCTCCAATAAATCTTTGTCTATCTGACTAGGAATAATTCCTCTTTTATGACAAACAATTTTATCACAATTTTAATAACAAGCCCATTTCAAGCTACATGATTGTAATATTGAAATAAAAATATGAGGTATGAAGCCATTGACATACACTCTGTGGTTGGTGGAGACCCCCCGGCAGACACCTTTAAAGAGACATAACAATTTATTAAAATTTAATTATGTCTGTCTTTGGATTTCCATGAACCAGTGTCCAATAGTCTTCCGTATCACGCTTTATACTATAACGCTTACTGACGTGTTACAAAACCAATTTTTAACACTTTGAAGGCTGTTAAACCACCACTACTCAGGGTTCATACTATCCAATAGTTGTCCAAAAACTGATTCGAAAAAAATCAGTCTTTATACTATGACTTAAGTATTAGTATAAATTTTGTATGGGCCACTATACAAAATGTAAGTCTGGCAGTCTGGTGGTGACTTTCACCAATGTTACCTAAACTGTCACATAGCTGGGTATCACCTAAGCTTAGGTAGCCCCTAACGTACCGTTTGGTTTTCACCAGTCTATTTTATCTGTTCCCTAGCTAGGAATTCAAAACGATTATTTTTGTTTATACAGTGGCAACATTTTTACATTTGTATTTGGAATGCATCATATTGCATGATGTTTTTTCTATGACTGTCACTTTCTGTCAATTACGTTGTGATTTCGTTCAACATTTCCAAATAATTCAGTTTTCGTTTAGTTGATTTTAGTTATTTTCTCGTTAATAAGTAACTATTACTTGTGCTATTACTAATAATATTCAATGCCTAAAAATGCAATAATGTTATACATAAATATTGAGGACATCATTTAGCAATTTTGTCTTGTATTTTAGAAAATGCCAATCGAAAGAAAACGGCAACCAAATTTTAACGTCGATGAGAGTTTGAAACATTACGGCATTTGTAATCCTATTCATTTTTATTTTCAAAATACGTGTAAATCGACGAAAAATTAAAATTATAAACACAAACATGACAATATTATGCCACTAAATGGCTATATACTGACTGTCATTTTGACAGTTGTTTCTTAAGTATTCGTTTAGGTGGCGGAAATCGGCTCCCCAGAATTAGGGGGCTCTTAGCGTCTTAGGTAACGCTTATGTAGGTGGTGAAACGAAAATTCACGTTAGGTGCTACATAAGAATTCTTAGGTAGCACCTAAGAGTTAGGGGACGTTGGTGAAAGTAGACATGGGGCTTTTACTCTATTAGAAGCACATAATTTTTTTTTCATAATTCTAGTTAGGTAAAATCTATATAAAATCTAAATATTATTCGTTAAAAAATAAAAATTAATCTTTATAAAAAATCGACTATAGTACATTGAAGAGGATAAATTTATTTAAATCATATAGTAGATTAAAATATAATTTTAATATAGTTTAAATAATCGGCGGATATTTTGTGGTTGTTCATATTAACCGTTTTGGCATGTGAATTTTGCCATAAACCACTATATTTTGTGTCACTATGCGACATGTTTCGGCAGCGCTGTCCTGCCATCGACCGGCTAGATGAGTCTCAACTAGTAATCAACTAGGTCGATGGCAGGACAGCACTGCCGAAACATGTCGCATAGTGACTCAAAATATAGTGGTTTAGGGCAAAATTCACATGCCAAAACGGTTATAATTTTAATTCTCACGCAAATGTTGCTTCTTTGGGCTGAACTCTGGTTAGTTGCCATGTGGCAATGTACTCGCCACTTGCTCATGGTGCAAGGAAGTATTTATTGTTTCGGACTTCGTGGCTCAGTTGGTTAGATATCTGACTGCTGATCCAAGGGTCCTGGGTTCGATTACCGGTGGAGACACAGTTTTTTTAGTCTGGATCTGTGAGACGATTAATATCGCAGGCTCCAGAATGTGGCAACTTGTTATTGGGTGCGTGTTAAATAATTATTTGACATAGCACCTGTTAGTTGCCTGAGAAGCTACATAAAATAAAAAATATATTTAAATGGTAAACGGTTGTACAAGTTGTTGTCAGTGTAGGTGACTGACTTTATTACTTTTTTTTTATTTTTATGTAAAAAATATATTTGATACGTTTTGCAATCAATAAAGGCTGTTGTATGTGGTGATACATTTCAATTTGTAACCCAATATTGTTATTACATATTAAACGTATTTTTTATTCATGGTCATTTCTGAATTTCCCCATTAGTTTGTATTTATTATTCGTGCATCAAATTACAGTAAATACCTACATAGTTACTAAAGATTGTTACAGTGTTTAAAATTTGAAATTTTCTTCATTCCTTATTACATGCGAGGTATACACAACCTACTTACCTACGTCAGCACGAACATAGAAAATAGGAGACTGTTCGCCTCGTTCTACCCAAATATCGATAGCCCAGTTACTCCGCAATGCAGACTTTTGGCCCAACATTACCAAGTAAATCAACAATAATTCCGACTTTGGCCGTGGGCGCGAAAAGTGTTCAAACTCGCCGGAACTGGAATATAAGATTCATGTCCTAAAAGTCTTTTGTAAATATTTTTCTTATGCTATGTATACGTTTCAATTTGTTGACGCACTCGGCGAATGATTGCGGATTGTTTGAGAAATGATCACGTATACTAAACATTATATAGACCGACGCAATTTGACGGTTTAAATCGTTGAATCTTTTACGTTGATAGTTTGTCTCTTTGACTTCTCGAAATATATTTTCAGAGTTGTATGTAACATCTAAAGCGCTCAAGTCTTAGTGATTTGTTACTCTAAGAAACAACTTTTTTTATAATAATGTGCTTTTGATCATAATGAAGCATCAATTATTGTAAACCGCCTGATCCAGATAACCTGGGTGTAAAATACTTTTTAGAGAGTCCTTTTCTAACATTCCTAACGTTAAGTTACAACGGTTTTATGATATTATGTATGTGGATAATGAACGTTGTTAGTGATATTTGCATCTTAGAATTGTAATGTATACATGTTAATGAAGAAATCATTGTACCATATGATTGATTGATATCAGACATGATGTAGGAAGTTACGTAACCTACAAAGCAAGCAAAATGTACATTCATATATCTACTATATGTTGACATTCATATATATTCTAGGCCATGTCGCTATAATGTTTTATTCAATCAATTATATTGCGCTATTTTTATTTTATGGTCGCTTTGTTCACTCGTTTTCTCGTTCAATTAAGACACATAAATATATGCACACCTATTAGATGTTATTTCTAATAGTATTTTAAAAATTATTTTTGTTTTATAAATTGTATTTTTTTACTATACATAAATATACACAAGTTGAGACTCAAATAAGTCATTTTATTTATGTAAAAATTTAACTTTACAAGAGAAATATCGTGAATAAGTGAAAAGGTGAAGTATAAGCCGACCGCCGTGGCACAGTTGATAATCCGTTCGGTTTCTGTGCGGGCGTACTGGATTCAATTCCCAGCAGAGGAGAAATTTATTTAAATTCATTTCTCACGCAAATATTGCTTCTCTAGGCTGGAAACACTGGTTATTTGGAAGAAATTGCCATACGGCAATAAACTCGCTACTTGCGCAGGGAAGTGTTCATTATTATTATTATAATAATGAACACTTTGTTTTACGTTCCTCGAAGTAGGTAACAATAATTCTAATCAAAATGAGTTTATCAAAAGGGCTTGTAACTTCTATAATGTCAAACTATCGGCCAGTATCACACATTCTGATATTATATTCACCGCTAGTAATAACGCATACAAAAATTCTCTCTATAAGTGCATAGCATGAACTCGTATGTTTTTTTTTTTATTTATTTTTGTTTTTTCTAATATTATCTTTTGTATACTTTTATTTACATTTTTTATTGTTGTTTGTAACAAAAATATAATAATTTAACTGTCACAATCCTTTTCCCATCCTTTTTTTTCTCTTCCCTTCCTTTCCCGTCACAGACAAACATACATCTTAGTTATATTTAAATTTATGATGTTTAAAATGTTTCATATTTAATATCTGTGGATATATGTAATTGGTCTGTTTGTTTTTATTTTATAGTGTATTATTCTATTTCAGTATTTTAAGACTGTATATGTCCCTAAATAAATAAATAAATAAACATGAGTATACGAATCTGAAAATTTAATTTCTGAAACAAAATATGCACTTCATAATGAGTGTATCATTTATTTATAATCCAGAAGAAAATAATTAAAATATAAAACAGTGCTTTAAAAAGGATTTGATAAACCTACTCGTAAAATTGTAATTTAAATGTAGCAACACGCATAATACACCTAATAGTTTAAATTCATAATATTGTGCAATGCTCGTTATTTTGATTGAAATATTGTATTGCTAAATGACACGATTTACACATTTTTTTTATTCTTAATTAAATTTATGCTAACAGCTATGAAGAAATTGTATAATTACAAAATACATATATTATCGTACGTAAAAAATAATAGGTTAACAAGAGAGAAGAGAAATCATTATTTTTCAGTTTAATTTTGCTGATCAAACAAACATGTCAGAGCTATTAACTTTATGAACCATTTAGGGGAGCAAAACCAGAAAATCGAAAATCTAAGTCGTGTTTGTTCAATATTCTGCTATGACTTGTCATGTAGTATAAAGATAAAGCAGGGAGAGAAAATTAACTATAACATTTGCTATGAAAATAAAAATATCGTTTTATTACCTACTATTCATGTATAGGGAAAATCTTATTTCATAGTCAATTTACGGCTACGAACCCATTCTTTGCCCCACGTATATTCATACACCACATCTTACACATTTTTAACTTGTAATTTTCTATTATTCAAATATTATATACATAATTACACCTAATCATATTTAATTAACTTTCACATTTCTTTCTAAATAACAATTTAATGTATGATTTGATTCAAGATTTTTACACACAATGTACTATTTATGTCACACAACTGTTTAAATGAACACCTCGGCACAGGACTTCCTAGTGAGGTGTTTATTGTACCCTCGTAATTATAACATGAATTCGCTTTTTGTATTGCAGATTATCAGCTAGTATCATACTGAGATTGTATTCTGAAAATTTTATCTAAATGTACTCGTATCTGTGCTGTGCACTTTGTACGGCGTGTTTATTCTGCTTTCGATTATATACTAAAGTACCTACTCATTCGATTATTTTCTACTATTGTAAATCTGTATATCTAATACTCGTTTAGACCCCATAAATTTTAAAGGATATCTGATCAGTGCTTCTCATTTTTTTAACTGTCAAATATTTTTAAGTAACGCCAAGCTCAGGAAACTCAAAATATGATATTTTTATTATTATTTTAATTGCTAAAAAGGCAACTTTCATAAAATGGCATTGAAGAATTATCAAGATTTCATTGTAAAATATTTAAATCAAAAATAATTTATCATACTCATTTCATGAAAAAGAAATGAAATTTTTCTGAAAGAGTGACTTTAGTAGTATATCGTTGGCCACAACCCACTCGTTTTAACTGCTCTTCAAATATTCTTTATCGCTGGTTCTTCGTCCATTTTTTCCCTCGTTGTTTACTTTCTTTAATATCTTTCAAGTTTAACTCAGTTTATTATATTCTTATCGGTCATACATCGTCTCATTGTACAATCTTTTGAGCAATTACATTTTCATGACATTGCATCCTACTAACATTTATTTTTCAATGTCCATATTTATTTTTCATTTGTCAATGTTAGCTATACTATAAACATCGTGTATTTTAACTAAAAGAATTAATTAAGTTTTTATGATCATCTGGAATAAGTCATATTTTTTTATAATTTCTACCAACACACTTATTTCAATATTTTAATCGAGTTGTCCATTTCGTTCATATACAAATATTCAGATAAAACACACAGTTTAGATACAAATATTCAGATAAAACACACAGTTTATATACAAATATTCAAATAAAACACGCAGTTTAGATACAAATATTCAGATAAAACACACAGATTAGATACAAATATTCAAATAAAACACACAGTTTATATACAAATACCCAGATAAAACACAGTTTAGATACAAATATTCAAATAAAACACACAGTTTTGATACTAATATTCAGATAAAACACACAGTTTAGATACAAATATTCAGATAAAACACACAGTTTAGATACAAATATTCAGATAAAACACACAGTTTAGATACAAATATTCAGATAAAACACACAGTTTAGATACAAATATTCAGATAAAACACACAGTTTAGATACAAATTATTCATTCACTTGATCTATACTTTTGTTTATGACTATAATTTTTCAGATCACACTTTTCAAATACCATTCAAATATCAAATTTCATGGGCTTATTTAAATTAAGCATAAATGGTGGGGTTCGAATTTGCCCTCACTGGATTACTAAACCACCATTACATTTGATTTACTTACATTTGTCCTTAACCATTCATTATATTTCGTATCAATAATTCCAACACATTCATTTAGACGTCCATCTCTTCGAAATACACTGCATATCTTATTTCTCGACTGTATAAAATTGCCCCACTCTGGCCCAGACGAATTTTGTGTACGTTTTATCGTAACGATATAAATGAAACCTTTTCACACCTTCGATGTGATTTTGTTTCACACCTTTTCTAGTATGACGAAAGATAAACAAATGTATATATTTTGTCGGTTGAATTGTTTCTTCACGGTACACAAAGTCGATATTTTAGCTTTGTAGGTATATATATATATTTTTTTTAACCTTGCCGGAAATAAGTAGCAAAAACTCTCTCGCGCAAAATTTTTATAGTTTATTACCAATGTTTATTACACATACCTACAAAACGGTCGTATTTAAATCTTTAATATTATTTCGCTGGTTAAGGACGAAATAATCATATTTCAATTTTCTGGTAAACTCTCTATACTTACTTTGCCACTACAATGTGTGGCGGCGGATCGCGCTGTCGATTGCCATCCTATCAAGTCATCCGTGTGACAATCTTCGTCCAATTTTGGGCAAGTCACAGATGATCGTCATCCTACACTGCCCCGAAATCACAGTTGATATCTTCCTCAATCGAGAAGCCATCTGTGTAGGTTGCTCTTACAACCACTCACACTCATCCATAGCCTGTTCAATGTTTTCCATAGTGCGAATGGAAGGTAATGAGCCTTATTTACTTTCTCGCTTGTTTCCATCCATGCAGAAATTGGGACATCAATCTGTGGCGATGCTATACACCACAATCAACATACGTCATTTGTCGGATGGTCTCGCATCTCATTCAGATTAACGAAGATGGCCGAAGGACATCAGTTCCTGAACCGAATATGCAGCGCGCTTTCTCATTCGCATATCAACTGACAAGGCGACACCAGTGATACCTCTTTAATAATAATTGTAAAATTAATATCGACCCAAACATCGCGAACATCTGTAAATTTATCAAGTATAATATTGTAATTTATTTAAACCGAAAATATATTTAAATTGCGTACGTAATATTTTATTATGAAACCCTTCATCACTCAATTACTATTTCTATTTCTGACTGATTAACTCATTATCAAATTGCAATATCTTATATAGTTATGTATGTTATTGGGAAGTAATTTGAACACGCACGTAAAATCGCATCATTTTGATATACTAGTTGCATGTAACACATGAGATCCAACTGTCGATAGCGATAGTATGTATAGTTGAAGAATATGTACCAAACTATAAACCCATAGATACAAATTATTGAATATTTTCAGATATTTTGTTTTCTATACAACATATGTAGGTATGTATGTCAAGATAGGATAGTATGGAGGAAGATCCTTTTTCCTACCCAGAATATGCAAATAGCATGATGGTATGTATGTATGTTTGGAGATGAAGTATCAAACTATTAAGTCTTCTTACATATTGTGTATAGGCGACTGCCATACAAAATGTATGAAGCGATGTCGTCACTAAATTCAATTTTTAAAAAAATTGTTAAAAAAAAATTGAGATCCTCTACTACAATGTTAATATTTTTTATAGAAAATTAAATTATTTAGTTGGGGTGTTTCGGATTTTTTCGATAATTGTAAAAGTTTTGGAAATATAGGCAGTTAAACTCATAAATTTATCATAAAAAAAATATTTTTCTTAATAAAAAATGTTTGAGAAACCCTGGAATTTTTTTGAAAAAACTCATTTTAGATTTTGTATTTGTCTATGTTTGTACCAATTTTCAGCGTTCTAGCGTTTATGGTTTCTGAGATATATGGAAAAATAAAATAAAAATTCAAAAGTTGATAACCCCTGACTGAAACAAAAATTAAAAATTCCGAGTATAAAAGTTTTGTAGGACTGTAACTATTTATATATTCTGAAATTTTAGGCTCTGTAAATTGAGCGGATCAAAAGTTATAAGGGGGGGACGGACACACACACACACAGACACACAGACACACACACAGACACACAGACACACGAAATGTTCTACTCCGAATTCTGAGTAAATCCGTGTATGGAACATATATGCTGCGAAGCCTCTAAGTTGGTGTTTTTTGACTTCAAAGTTGGAAATGCCGTGAAAAAAGTAGACCTCTCCATACATTTCTCGCGTGTTCTGGCTTGATACATTGTCGATATGTTAAGAGAACAAAGTTCTCCTGAACAAATCGACAGTTGGATTATATTCTTAATTATATAACGACCTCAATATCATCCATCCCTATAAATCCATAACTCCTGTCGGCATTGCTTCTGGGAGGTCTGCAGATCGACTGTGGACTTGGAACTGTCTACAATCTACAATTGGATATTGTTGGTGCATTATGAAAGCTTATTACAATGTTGTATTTACTTTTTTAGATTAAATTTCAATAGAAACACCGTTGTTAAGGCCAATTTAGGCGTTTTTGAAAAAAACTACCTGTATTAATTTAATTGCATTGTTACAATCAGCTGTTAAATTTCCTCATCCATCCATTAATCCTCGAACCCATATCCCGACTACATTTCATAATCGTATAACCTATTGTATAATATTGTACATAACTTGTTTTATGAAATATAAATATTATAAAATAAATATCGATAATATAAGAAGCCTTTTGGATACAAATAACATGTGCATTCCCGTCTTTCCACTCATTTTTGTTTAAAAGCATTGTGTTCGTAGCGTTTTTATCAATAATTTTATTTTGCCTCAACAAAAAATACAATCCACTCTATATTATAATACAAAACCGCCAATAAGTAATAAACATTGTAGAATTATTAAACGTTACACTTTTAAAATTGTGTAGGCAATTACATTTAATTTTTTTCTTTGATATTTAATTACTCTGTATCCACTATACTATATGTGAACGCTATAGATACCTATTTTTTATGCTTGAATGCTGCATTTCAATTATGATTTAATTACATATGTACATAATATGTAGTAAACACCTGATACTGGAGCATTGGAACTAAAATGCTGATTCTGAGTTTATTTTTGTTCTTATATGTGTATTCCTTTGTTGTTTTGGTGTTTCATTTCATATGTAATCAATATTTTTTATATAATCATGAACCTCGAAATAATTGTTGATATGCTCATATTTACAATACTAAGGGGGCATATAAACCTAAACACTCCAATTTGAAATCAAATTTCTCCAATATGTTAAACTGTGTGTTTCTAAAAAAATACCAAAAGTATTTTCAACATTTCTCTAGTGAATGATCGTCACACAATTTTAAATTTCAGCATAAAAAATATATACATATTTACAACATAAAATTACACCATAACTATGTGTCGTAGAGAAATAAATCTTTTATCTGCTTAAAGAGTGCATATTAACGAAGTGGATGTTCGTGATATTTTTTTCAATTTAAGTAAGGTTTTTTCTCAAAATGCTAAAAAATCATAAAAAATTGGATTTCCGATTATTTAAATCACGTATAAACCCTTTTTAATACACTCGTTTGTTACTCTTATAAATACGTAACATCATATTGCAATTAGGCGGTTTTAATATTTACTTGTTTTCAGTCACTACATATTTCGTTATATTGTATTTTTGTGTGGTGAGTGCATGGAGGTAGATGTAATGTATCAATATAATATTGTAAATCTCCCAACCTCGAAACAGGCGTAGTCCTAATGAGGTTGGGATAGTATTAATTTATAAATAATGTTATAAATATCGAGATGGTATAAATAAATAAATAAATAAATAAAAATGCCCTCTTAAATGTGTATAAAGATCTTAACACATATTTACGTTAATAATTGCATTGTATCGATTACATTCACTTACTTTTATTTAAGTACATTATATCGCATTTGTATAATATATTGTACCTAGATACCTTTTGTTTAATCAATATATCTAACATCATTTCTGAGTTAGATAAATATATTAAGTACATACTCATATAGTCGCTTACATTTTGCTATATGGCAATTTCTTCCAAATAACCGGTGTTTTCGTCAAGAGTAGCAAGATTTGCGTGAGAATTGATTTTAAATATATTTCTCTTGATGGGAATCGAGTCCGAGTCTCCAGCACAGGTTTTCCGCTAAATAAATATTATATAATTATTGGCATCATTTTAAAATCTCGCGCAGTCTGCTGTCATTTAGATTGTCATCATTTCGTTGGGAATAATTGTTTTGTTTTCGAGATAATTGGTTTGTCCTATCCACATTTTTCATGTCACTGTCAAGTGAATTAATTATCAATTAAATCATATTAGCGTAGGTACGAATTCAACCTCGTTCGTAAATTGCCAGTTGATATTATTATTGTACTAAAATAATAATACTGTACCTTTTATTTATATTTTTCTTTCTTCCGTATCGCATTAACGCTACCTAAATGATAACATATTAAAGGGGAATAATGACAGTAATATAAGTTTTCGAAAAATAGGGAAATACAAATACCGTTGTAGGCATTTGTTACAAATTGATATCATTACAAACGAAGTTTAAGCAATTAACGTCCTAGATGTTTGGTTCCAAAACTGTACTATATGTACTGATATAGGTACATACATATACGATGCAGATTGAATTAAATCATTAGTTACATCGGCTATACGTAGTACCTACATAATATATATATACACCTAACATATTCAACGGGATATTCTCGGTGGACTTATTCGGGTACAACAACTGTAAATTAAGTTAGATTGCTGAAATATTGAACCTATGGGAATTTTGTTCCTCGCAATACTATTATCCTAAAGACCTCCCGATATCGGGTGGAACGCCAAAAATTAATTAAAAAAAATACCTGTTAGATTTTTTTTATATGGCAAAATAATTGTTTAGTACGTACCTACCTACTTGTCATCGCCAACGCCTTGATTCTATAAAAAATAAATAATATTATAATCTTATTTTTCACATTTGATGAATTACATAAAGTTACGCACCTACTTTGTTATTGGTTAGATTAATTTTTTGATGATTACGCTGCTTTTCTTGCGTCAGATTTCAGAATAAGATAAAACTTTAAAAAAAGTACATACATACATAGTAAAAAAGTATAATTTGTATTTTCTTGGGATCGGCTCTCCTTATTTTTCTCCACCATGCCTTTCTTATCTTCTTATATTGCACCATCGTTTCATCCAGTTTTGCCTTTATAACTCCTTTCTTCTCCATACCACTCTACCATGTGGCTCTGGGTCACCATGTGGCCTTTCTGTATTCCTAGTACAGTATGCACGCACGTACCCCATTTGGGCAAAGCCTTCTTTCTACGCCATCTTTATTATTACAAAAATATCATTTTAAGAATGCAAATTACAACAAAGAAATATATAAATAACATAATCAGTGACATTTTATATATAGACACGTTGTGCGAGAACAAAACGCTCTACAAAAATGGTACAGTTTATCGAATTCTTACAATATCACCAAAGAACAGCGCACATGACAGAATACATTAAGTGAGAAAGAGATGAAATAATAATATGTAATTCAGACACATACTGCAGACATATTTTCTCTTTTACTCCAGTGCAATCACATTATAATTATCTTTCACACCAAATAATGTCTGTGAAAGAGACGAACTTATGTAAAGTTATAGCTGTGTGAAAAAGTGAATAAACAACAAAATCCCTCTGCATACCTATGTACAAGCGAATATGATTTGACTACTTTCTGTTTACTCAAAATAAAAAATAAGTATCGAAAAAATCATGTAAATACATTTTGCAGCATGAAATAATGTATCTGGTAGTTCCTTTACAGTTAGTGTAATATTTACATGTATTCATCACACAACGTGGCATTTTAACTATGATAATATGTCCGAACACTCAACATCATGCGCGAAACTAATGTGCGGTAAGAATTTTTATTTATTTATTTATTTTTCACACCTTTATCACAAAGACTATTATGAAGATTACTGCTGCCCAACTAGGTAACCCTGTTCTAGGGCTAGCAGTTTACAATTTTACCAAGCCAAATATTTGACATTTTGGTTATACATATTTACATAGAGCGGACACCAGACATCACAACTCAGTAAATTACAATATTACATAGTTACCAATATCTTAAACACAAAAGTATAAACTGATACAGTAAGTTTTGATATGTTATTATTCTAATATTATTTCTACCATAATATGCACACCCGTTGTTGTCATTTATGTTATGTAGCAGTTTGACATTAAAATTTGCTCTGTGGTCTTCCCAACGTATATCAATCAATCAATCGTCCTTTTCCTCATGACTGAGGATAGCGGCTGTAGTCTGTCGCCACAAGTATGGCCCGCCTCCATGCCAATCTGTTTTGGGCTGAACGCAGAGCACCAGTCACCGAAGACCCCATTGTGGACTTAACCAAATCGCTCCATCTGGTCGGTGAGCGACCACGAGATCTCCGTCCCTCCACGCTGCCCATTACAACAAGCTTCTCGAGGCAGTCTGGTTTTCTTCTGGCAATGTGTCCAAAGAATTGAAGGATACGTCTGTAACATATCGTCGATAGACGATCCTCAATCCTTAGCTCGTCTAAAATTGACACATTGGTTCTTCTGGCTGTCCATGGGATGCGCAGCATACGCCTCCAGCACCACATTTCGAAAGCATCGATCCTCTTTCGCTCTGACTCCCTAAGTGTCCATGTTTCCACGCTATAAAGGAACATCGGGAATATCAGAGCCCTGATGAGTCTAGCCTTCGTAGTTTTCGTAATGGTCCTGTCCTTCCATACTCTTGTGAGCTTTCCCAGTGCTCCCTTTGCCATGGCGATGCGTCTTTTTACTTCCGCTTCACAACCACCGGTGTCACATATGTTGGAACCTAGATATGTGAAGTCATGTACTATCTCAAGATGGTTTAGAGAGTCCCAACGTATATACTCAGTAACAATATTGTTTGACTTGAGTCACAAATCAAATAAAATACAAAATCAAGTTTTCTTCATTGAAATTAATCTAATAAAAAAGAGAAATGTTTTAAAGTTTATTTGTCTTAAAATAAGATGCAATGTAAAGACAATCCTCGAACCCGCTTGTGTAGCATGTAGTTATATCATTTAATATTATTTCTCAGAATTATTTTTGGATGTTTAATATTTGGGCAATTTCTGTCCTTCCGTTATTCCCTATATATTTTTTTATTCTTGATTTAATTAATGTATGTGAAGTTATTACCTTGAGAGACATAGGTAAAGTATTATAAATTCGTGGAGCGATATATGATGCATTTCTTTGTCCGAAGGTTGTTTTCATATGAGGGCTGTGTGCCTTACTTATTGTTTACCGAATTTAAAGACTAGTAACGTATCTTTTATTTTTATATATAATCAAATATGCATTGCATGATCTTCATGGCCATAATTGCTTAATTCTCACTCTTTGTCACACCTCCGGATCACCTAAACATCTTCATCCCGTTAGTGTGGAGTTTTTGTTCATGCAAATTCTTTACAGTCCAGCATTCGGCGCTATAAATCATTGCCGGTCCTACGGCAGTTTTGTATACATTTGTTTTTGTTTTTATTGTGGGCGATGTTGTTTATATTTATTTTATATTTAAAAAAATATATTTAATTTGATCATTATCTCCTTCTCGTTGATCCCGTGTTTATACTCTCTCAACGGACGTTGAATATCAAGTGGGTAATCACCAATTTGATCACTTCTGCTCTAAGCCACATTCAAGAATGATTCTATGCTTCGCTTAGACAAAATTTTAGATCAAGGACGTGCATAATTTCTGTATGTACTTACTCCTGTTCAGTTTTATCTGCTCGCTATACCGTATCTTTTTTAACTTTTTTAAGTTAGAACAAAGCACTTTTTTTGAAGTATGTAGATTGTTTAAGACATCCTATTTTTTGTACATGTTTGTATATTGTATGCGACAGATCGCAATTTTCTGATATGTTTATAAAATAAAGAATGAATTTAAGTTTCAACGAATATATACATACATACTTTTATGTATGAATGATTCAGTGCAAGATGAATGGTTAATAAATAAGCTATAATATCTGTATTCTTACAGTAAAAATAGATATATGTATATACGATGAATTTATTAGATCAACTTTGCCTCTTTTCTGGCTTCTACTACTTTTTAAAAACTTAAATTTTAAATTATGCATTTTAGTGATATGTATTTTTTTTCGCATTAACACAGTTCAAGGTTAAACGATTTAAAAATTCGTTGTAACAAAATAATCTGAATAAAAAAGCTTACAAGCATTATGGTTCCGTACTTCATTATTATTTGTGCATTATTAAGCATTCGTTATTTTAGTGGGTCGGCTGCCTTATAGCTGGTCCTGTACTTAAACTCATATTAACCGCCACTAGGCAAACCATTATTTTTAAGTCACGCGATTCTATCATTGTATTGATCTCGTAATTCTGTAGTTTTTTTCTGCTTCTGTCGTGTAAAAGTGTACTCTATCGTTGCTCTGATTATCCTCTACATTTTTTTAGAGGAAATAACCAATTTCATCAGCCTTCTTTGTCAGATTGGCTATTAGAACTTTTCAGAGCAGAGTTTAGCAGAGCTACTAACTGCACATGACTCACAGAACTCTTTAAAGGACCTCACTACCCATTCTGAATGTAATATCTTTTTTGGTGAGACGATGAGACTGGTATACATAAACGCAGCATGTCTCGTGTTTACTATTACAAGGCAATGGAGACCCCACACACTTGTGTTTGGTTACACCACATTGTGGGTTATTCAGTCATGGTTTGAACGAATTTTTAAACAAACGGTTAAAAATAAGTGAAGTCCAGGATAGTAAAGAAGCGTTCAGAACAGCTTATTCTTCTTAGCCATCTCTCCACTGATGGATGTGGGCCTGCTTCAACTTTTTTCACCCTCCTCTATCCTGGGCTCCCTGTACCAATTCTTTCTCGCGACTGCAACTATATAGGCAGCCCATCTTTTCTAGAGTCGACATATTCATCTCTTGTCTTTCCCTACCTTCTGCCACTTGAGAGTAACTGAAAATAGCTACGCACATTATATTTCAAAACTGCATATGTAATAAAGCAATAGTATCGTTCTTTTTCTATGTAATATCATGGTCCAAGCAATATCTTTCAACATGCTGTTTGAACACGTAGTATAAGATTAGTTTTCTCTGAGTTTTTTGTGTATTACATCAGAAAGAAAAGTGTATATATTTAAAATTTTCGGCCTTCGTGGCTGAGTTGGTTAGGTTTGTTAGATTTTTAATTGTGTTTTCAGTCTGGATCTGTGAGACGATAAATATCGTAAATCACCAGAATGTGGCAACTTGTAATTGGGCGCGTGTTAAATAATTATTTGAAATAGCACCGGTTAGTTGCCCGAGAAGGTAAATAAAATAAAATACAGTAAAAATAAAATAAATAAATGTTCAATATTTCACTAAATCTTAAAGTAGAGATCATGAATACAATCATCGGTTTTAGACATCTTCTTCCTGGCTTTAATTCCAAGTCTCTGTCTGTGCCGACCGCTGGGGTTAGTTTGTTACCTTTATCATCTAGGCTATGTCTCTGCACTTGGTTTCGTCTTTGCACAATTCAGGAATTCTTTGGTATTCCCCTGGATAAAAGATCGATTTTAGATATATTGGATCATATAAATATTAGGGACCGACCGAATATCGTTACGGCTTCGGCCAAAAATATCAGCCACTAAAAAATGCCTAAATTTCATTGTTTAAACAGGTAAATCTTGAAGTTTTACAACGTAATATTTCTTCCACCACCAGCCGCTCTGCATATGGGGACTGTAAACGGCCCCATCATAGAACGCTAAGTGAGCGACAAAAAAAATACATCGCACAAAAGGTAGATCATGGAGACCTCTAGATTAGCAACCTCGGCACCATAGTGCAAAAAGAATAAACGGCGAATATGAATAAAAGATTCACACTTGTGGACTGTAATTGAATTCAGTTATTTGTAAATGTAAAGCATCAAAAGTGTGACCAAGATCTCTCTAAAAATAAACTTAATGGGATTGAACCAATAGTAAGGCACCATAACTATGACAGAACTTCTTGAAGGCTTTCATATTGTTCTTCGAGATCACAAAATCCGCATGACCAATGTGACCTTGAAGAGGCCCCACGGACAGCAACGAGGATCTCCGATCTATAAGATGACACCACCATTGGGTGCCAACAATCCCACAGGATTTGTTCCGAAGTTTGGTCTGGGTATTGACAGAACTAACATGATGTAGAGGAGGCATTTTTTTTTTTTACTTATTTTTTGTTTTAATGCAATTATTTAGTGAACATCAATTGTGGAAAAATGTAATTGGTCTGTCTTTTGTTCATTCCATAGTGTATTTTTTAAGACTGTATTAGAATCGTAATACAATAGTGATATTGTATTACAATTCTAATACATCATATATACTGAAAGTATTCCTTAGTGTTATTTAATTTGGAGACATTTCACAATATACGGGACATTATATTGTATTTCTTCGTAGTGTCAAAGAACTGTATCACTCATATATTTTATTTACGGCGGAGTATCAGCATTGATTATTGACTTCAGTTGTTTGTGGTTCAACTTGTAAATGTTTCATTGTTTAAGGTTTCCTTGGAATTAAATCTTGTAAATTTCTTCGAGGGAAAGTATACTTCAACACTACATTGGCTAATCAAATTAGTTTGCGTGGATTAGGGATTCATATCGTAAGTAGTAAACTGAGGTTAAAAATACCTACAAATGTAACGATCGTGAATAGTGTATTATAGTGGTAAATACACATTTATATACCTCAATTTGTGAAAATGTCGGAGGTATAAACTCAGATTAGGCATTACATAAATATAACACGTCCGTCTTCATTCAGTCATGCACGCTATCGACTATAAATCCTGTCATAAAACTACGTTTACAAAAATTACTTGTTTTTTTTTATTAGTAAAAGTGAAGTAGTACTTTCGCATTATAAATATATTTTTTTAATCAACAAAATGAGAAACATTTTTTTTATTTGAAAACCTCATGTAACAATTTGACCGTGTTACTCTTTATTTTTCATTCTACTGTTTTATTTATGATTTTGAAATTTTCTTAGACCTACATAATATATTATGTTAATCTATAGAGGTATTGCCTTTAAAAATGACATGCAATGAGCATTGTCTATAGGTTAAACTTATTATTTTTTATCGTCAGTATTGGATTGAATATTTTTTTTTTATTATTTTAGAGCACTTACACAATTGTTTAAACAAATTATAATACCTAAGTATTGTTTGAGTACCTACGTTGATTTCATAAAATTGTGCAATAGTCAACCACACAGTTGTGAATAATTTTACGAAGTTCTGACTAGGTATATCTTATTGATTCACTATATTCTAAGTATACTGGTATATTAGTCATATTGCTCTTACTTATCTTACTTATCATGGTTCAGTAGTTTAATTCTTCTTACGTCGCTATTGCATTAGCTGCGGTAAAAATTACAAAACCTGGCCATGAAGACAAATGTTCACGAGGTAATATCCACCGCACGTACGTTTATGGTTCTTGGGTATGTTGTGGTAGGTGTGTACTTAGGAGTATATATAATCTAAGTTAGGAGTATATTATACAATATTGAGTATCGTTACATAATAGCAATCTTGTTTAAACGAGTTGTATGGCTGCCTGTACCTTATCTGTTTCAAATGTTAAGGTTATTCATTATTACCTATACAATAACCATTCAATTTCATCTTGCTTCCTTACCATATTGAACTTGACTTAATTCAATGAACTTTGTATTACTATAATGTCTTCTTGGCCGTTTAAAATTGATAGATATACTGTGAACAGTTTTGCAAAATTACCCTTCCATAGTCGCAAGTTTTGCCATATTACCCTTCCATATTATTTTTTTGTTATTTATTGCACCTATATACAATTTTCAGTTTTGTGTTATTTAATCTATGTACATAATATGTATTTCAAAAATCAACTTGTTTTGTGGTTAACTGTATTGTTTTTGCCAAGGAATATTTTTAATATTCTTCAATATATCTCAAAAAAGACGCAGGGCATACGACCTGTCGCCTTCAGTTAGCTGATGAACCTAAACGTTCTTATGTTGTGCGTTTTATCGTTTGTTGTTTAGGAGATTTTGTCTAAACGTATTAATATGTTTATTGTGATTCGTTTTGCAAGTGATGGTAAAGGCAATTTCGTTTTATTTCTTAATCTCTGCACGTATAAAAAATCGATTAAAAAACAGACAATAATAATATAATGTATTATTTTGTATTACTTCACATGTATTTTATGGTTACTATGTTCAATATTGATTCAAAATGCACAGAGAGATAAATTAAATGAATTTTTTTCATTCAATCTATTATTGCCAGGTTATATCAATGTTGTATTTAAAGTTTGTAAGGCACCGGCTTAGAATAATGCTTCCACTATTGTCTATTTTCATCGTTTTTGGGCGTCCCAAATGAGCCGGGTAATCGAAAATACAACAGGCAATATTATGACATATCACAAAGTTCAGCTACGGGTTTCACCATCCATTCTGAATGTTGCCTTTTTAGGTGAGACAGGACTAGTGCGCGTAATTGTCGTGCTTATTTTTATAAAGTAATTCACACCCTCATACCTGTCGTTGGTTACCCCACATTGCTGTTATGGTTAATTACTTAATGATGTCAAAGACAAATTATAACCAATTATTATAAATTCATGTATTCCTTTTTTATACGTAAGTACTTAATACTTGGCTTACTTAATACCCAGCTGTTCATTCTCTGCGTGAAATTTCGTGATGCAGATAAATAAAATATAAGTTATTTTACCTACTTGTTTTCTACTTAATTTAAAGTTCTAAACCGAGCAGATAAAACTTCGCGTGTCCATAGTGATTTGATGTTTTGTGGGTGGTTAGAAAACATCTGTGTAGGCAGTGGCGGATT
Source organism: Molanna angustata (assembly GCA_963576475.1). Classification (NCBI taxonomy): domain Eukaryota; kingdom Metazoa; phylum Arthropoda; class Insecta; order Trichoptera; family Molannidae; genus Molanna; species Molanna angustata. Next base: position 31,032,689 of record OY754966.1, read on the forward strand.
ATCACTTAAGAGGCTATAGTAGGCTATATAGTATATTTTGAAAATCTTTTCCCCAGTACCCTTAAAGATACGTCTTTGATATAAAGAACAGTTAGTATTTACATATTTATTCTATTGCATGAGTTTTATGATACATGAATTTGTTTAATATTTTTCTTGTAAAATTAGTTTTAGTTTTACTATTCAAAAAAAAAAAAAAACCTCTAAATTTTGATGATATACAATATTTGTTCGTGTTTCATACATTAAAAAGTAATAATTAAGCATATTTGTGTACATCCCGTATACCCAAAAATTACCATGTGACAATTTTGATTGATTTTTTTAAAAATAAAATCAACGAAATAATCCGAAAAAAATTTTCCAACTGTCTGTTTGTTCAAGAGAATTTTATTCTCTTAACAAATCGACAAAGTATCAAGCCAAGATATGCGAGATTTGTATGCAGGGTCTATGTTTTTCACGGTTTTTCCAACTTTGAAGTCAAAAAACACCAACTTAGAAGCTTCGCAGCATATGTTCTATATATATGGATTTACCCAGAATTCGGAGTATAACATTTAATGTGTCTGTGCGTCTGACTGTGTCCCCCCCCCCTTATAACTTGATCCGCTCAATTCACAGAGCCCTAAATTTCAGAATATATAGATAGTTATCGGCCTATAATACTTTTTTACTCAGAATTTTGAATTTTTGTTTCAGTCAGGGGTTATCAACTTTTGAATTTTTACTTTATTTTTCCATGTATATCAAAAACCATATAACCTAGAACCCTGAAAATTGGTAAAAATATATATAAATACAAAATCTCAAATTAGTTTTTTTTTAAAAAATCCAGATATTCTTAAATATTTTTTTATTAAGAAAAACATTTTTTATGATAAATTTATGTGTTCAACTGCCTATATTTCCAAAGATTTGAAAAATATCGATAAATGCCGAAACAACCCAACTAGATAATTAAAATTTCTATAAAAAAATATTAACTTTATATTTATATCTATCTCAGAAAACCACAAAAGCTACCACTGAAACCACTGAAAATTGGTATAAATATAGACAAATGTAAAATCTCAAATAGGTTTTTTCAAAAAAATTCCATTAATTTTCAAACATTTTCTATGAAGAAAAATGTTTTTTTTTTATGATAAATTTGTGTTTAACTCCCTATATTTCCAAAGTTTTTAAATATCGAAAAAAGCCGAAACACCCCAACAAGATAATTTAATTTTCTTTAAAAAAATATTAGTATTGTAGTACTATATCTCAATTTTTTTTAACAATTTTTATTAAAATTGAATTTAGTGACGACATCGCTTCATACAATTTGTATGGCAGTGGCATATACACAATATCAAAGGAGACTTATTAGTTTGATACTTAATCTCCAAACATACATACATACCATCATGCTGTTTTCATATTCTGGGTAGAACAAAAAGACTGACCTCCATACTATCTTATGTTGAAATATATACCTACATGTGTTGTGTAGAAAACAAAATATCTTAAAAAATTCAATAATTTGGACATATGAGTTTATAGTTTGGTACGTATTCTTCAACTATGCATATTATCGCTATCGACAGTTGGATCTCATGTGATACATGAAACTAGTTTATATATTTTTAAAACTTATCACATATCATCATTCAAAAAAGAGAGCTCCAAAAATATATGGTACGCCTGCGAGACTCTCAAATGCTTGTGCGCCTGGGGCCTCCTTGATGCTTAATCCGTTGTTCGTAGATAAATCTGATAGCTATGTGAAAAAGTATAAAAAAGTCTTATTATCGTAATAAAATGAGACTAGGATTCCTCTTGACCTGTACACCTGGTTTAGATCGGTTGTCGTCCGATTTATAAAGCCAATATCTTCTTTTACGATCCAATGTTAAAATTCCAAGCGTCTTTCTATTTCACTTTTTTTATTTCCAATACCTACCTTAAACCATTCGGTCTTATCCATGTTCTTATACTACCAATATATCTAAGGAATTCTAAATTCTATTATATATTTGAATTCGAATAACACAGCATCATGCTATACGAAGTAGGCAGATAGAAACGAACGCCACATTTTCCTATATTATACGTATCCATCGCTACATCAGGGGGGCAAGTCTGGTCAACTGTCGAAATCAAAACCATCTTTGGGGGCAAGTCTGGTTCAACCGGCGAAATCAAAACCCTCACGATTACCCATATCATGGATATAATTATTATATGGAGTTCTATAATATCTTTAGATGTCATAGAACTCCATATGATAATTATATCCATGATATGGGTAATCACTATGGTTTTGATTTCGCCTATCGGACCTGGGGGGCAAGTCTGGTTCGACCGGCGAAATCAAAACCCTAGTGTCTACCCATATCATGGATATAATTATCGTATGATGGAGTTCTATGACATCTAAAGATATTGTAGAACTCCATATAATAATTATATCCATGTAATGGGTATCACTAGGGTTTTGAATTCGCCGATCGGACCAGACTCGCCCCCAGCATTCATGCATCGTCTATATTTAAAGTTCTTGCATTTCCCTTTTTCATTAGATATATTGTTCACATGGTCATGCCATCCTTTTGGTGGAGGGCTTCGACTCCATTTTATGCTATTCCTATTGAATTTGTTTATTTTATTCTTCATGGGTAGGTACTTCATTCATTCTTCCCATGTGGCTAAACGAATAAAATTGTCCAATATTCAGTTTATATCGACGCAATAATTTTATCCTAAAGAAATGTTGTAGTTTTACCAAAAGGCGCCGAAGGAACATTGGCCGCTGTAGCTTTATTATATAAAGGCGAAACGATCCGCACTGTCTACATCTCGCTTACACGGATGTCGATACCAACAACAATGTATTCTATCCATCCGGTAAAAAAGAGATAAGTACTATGTGCGTCATCACCTTTAATTTGGGGCTTGTGGTTAGGATATAAAAATATGTGCCTTGTACGCAGGTTTAGTTATATTTTTTTATTATTTCACACATATGTGAATATTTTTTATTTCATACTTTTATTCTTCTTTTATAACTATATTTTACTGCTTGGAAGCGTTTTATTCATCAATAATATAATAAATTCTCGTTATAGATTTCGAAACGAAAAACAATATTTCCTTTATGAGTCCATTTATGATTTCAGTTATAATTATTGTAAATTTATTAAAAAAAACAAGCGGGTTGTGGCCAAAGAAAAATATTTTGTTTTTCGGACATTGACAACCCCTGAATGCATTTTTATGGATCCCATTTCTATTGAATACATTCGTAAATAAAATTAGGAATCGTGTGTAGTCGTAGGTATATAAGCTATATATAAAAATAATGTTATAAAATGGCAAATCTTCAAACAAATCAATGATTCTACCCCAGAGAAGCAAGAATTGCGTTATATCTAATTTTAAACTACAATTGGAAAACAAATTAAGATTTCAAATATAGGTATATGTATATATTTTTTTTTTGTTATTTTATTTGAAAAAATGGGCTACGTACAATAATATTTTTTAAACAAATATAATAAATAAGAATAGCAACCTAAGTAATTGTAACCTTATCAGCCCACCTTTGATTTCATGTTGCATGTACTCACTGTTGGTAACAAAACAATTAATTATTCCTGTCTAACGTGGCTCCTGAAATGAGTCCTGGACATACAGAATATGTCCACGGACCTTATCTTTTCCAAATTATTATACGTGGTAAGGCATCGGTACAATTTTATGTTACAAATAAACTATAATACGTTTTATTATAATAAAAATAATTTTCTGTTTTTTTGTGTAGCTAATGCGAAATTAAAAATGTTAAAAAATGTCATGTTGCCAAAATGATAAGAATTTTGATAAAAATGTGCATTTATTATATGATGAGGACAATAATAAGGTTTTTTAAATCTAATATCTGATTCTAGTTCCACAAAATATGTTTTTTACAGGGGGGCATTTCAGCTGGCTGGGCCCTTATCAACAGTGGAGATAGAATCAGTGAATTTGATTGAAAGAAACTCCTAAGATGAAGTTCAACAATATCAATACCGTCAACATTGTCAAAATAAAAACATGGACAATTTGAATAACATTGAATATTTTTTCAGCTACATCTATCCGACAATGGATGAATTGGCAAATCAATTAAACTACGTCTTGGGTCATTTTGGTATCAAGTCCTTCATTGGTTTCGGTGTTGGTGCTGGAGCTAATATCCTTGCCCGTTTTGCTTTAGCTAATCCTGAAAAGGTATTTATTAAATAATATTACATTAAATTGCAGAATTCTTCATTTTCTAAGACCAACTGAATAAAAATTGGCATATCTATACAGGGAAAAAAATTAAAACTAGAATCCCGTTTAAAAAATCAAGAATAAACATGAAATTTTGGTTGTTAATCAGGCTAAAGTTTTATTTATATGAATAATAAAATATATAACCATTACATTAAATTCTATTTTGTTTTTGTATTTATGTTTATTTTTTTTTATATTTCGCATGTCTAAAATAAATTATGCATATATTTTTCAAGTAAAATGATTTATTTTGTCTGGAAAATGGAGATATTTCTGTAATTAGGTATGACAATACCTTACATGATTGAAAACCTATTCATTCATCATAGATTCATTTTATAGGTGAGTTGTATAGTTTTTATGTATAGATATAGAAGACATTGTAGTATTTGTCTTTCAATGGGGGTAGTTCAAAATTATTTTATAGAGCTATATTTATTTTATTTTCTTTTTCAAAAACAAAATTATTTAATTTATTCAAATGAAAACATATTTATTTAATATTCAAGTGTTTTGATAACTGTGTTGTATCTATGTATAAATCTCAGTAAAAAATAAAAAAAACTCAAGGAAATTAATTATAACTAACTTAATGAGAGTTGGTATTCTAAAGAACTTGCAAATCTATCTTTGTATAGTTGTCGCCAAATAACTTGAATTTTAAGCCGAGAAGGGGAGCGATTTGAACATAAACCAACGAAGCAAAAGACACAAATATGCGCTCTGCGCAACCAGAAGCTCGTTCAAGATGTTTGGCGAAAATTATAACATGATATATATTTTAATTTTATTTTGATGGCTCTTCGCTGTAATAAAGTATTTTCAGCAATATAAATTTTCTACTTTAATTGACACAATATAGAATGTAAATTATTATTATTATTTAACAGATTTTTTAATTATCTCAATAGAGACGAAGTTGGAATATTTATTGTAGGAGAACCGGGAAATCAAGGCACCTACAGGGCTTACGACCTGTCATCGGCTGGTTTACGTGATCACTTTATGCGCTTGCGCAACGTTCACCAATTATGCCTTTTTAATGAGATCCCTATCAATTCAATTTTGAAAGTTCTATATATAGTAATACTGAAATTCTTTTCTCTTGAAAATAAGGAATTTTTACTACAGCCATCTATGGGTGAAATTATGAACAACAATCTTATTATTTTTTATTTATTTTGTTGTGACGCCATCTATTGAGAGAATTGGTTTTTTGTAAATAATGAAAGCTACAATTCTTATATCTGAGGTGACAATGCATTTTTCGCATAGAAGTCACCCCTGAATTGCGCCAGACTTATAAGGTCATTTTTGTCTTATTTACCTACTTGTACCAATGTGTAAGTAATCGAATATGCCCCCAAGTCAAATTGAAAACGCTGTTCGTTTTCGCCAAGCGCTAATTTTTTTTGTATGGGATTTGACGTTTGTTGTTTGTTATTGTAGAAAAAATTTCTACAACAAACGTCAAATCCCATACAAAAAAAATTAGCGCTTGGCGAAAACGAACAGCGTTTTCAATTTGACTTGGGGGGTATATTTATTATTGCATATGTGCAAACATTGGATTTTTTTCCAACTTCATTGAATATTCCAACTTCGTCTCTATTGAGATAATTAAAAAATCTGTTAAAAAATATCTTTGACTCCCGACAGGGAAAAAAATCCAATGTTTGCGCATATGCAATAATAAAAATATTCTATATTATTATTTTTATTTTTTTTTTATATATATAAAATGAATATGTCCTTGTTAAACAAGTACATATACATCTTCCTACGTTCCCTAAAATAAGCAAATAAATGCTTGTGCTATAGGTGAACGAAATCAGTCGAGGCAGGATTCGAACTCGCGACCACTGGATTAATAACCCAGCATGCTAACCGCTCTGCCACCGACCCATCTAAATTATTTATTTATTTTAATTCATTTTTGCGTATAATTCTCAATAAATATATTCCTCTCTGGAGTTCTAGCTCAACAATGTTCTGATATTGTTGAAATTGTGACATGATACCTATTGTTTGATAGTTTATATTATATTAAACGTGATAATTAAAGGTGGACTGTTTGGCACTTATCAACTGTGTCTCAACTCAAGCCGGATGGATTGAATGGGGATACCAGAAGCTGAATGCACGTCACCTTCGCTCTAAAGGAATGACTCAAGGCGTTCTAGACTATCTCATGTGGCATCATTTTGGAAGGGTATATTACTTTGTTTTATTTAGTAAAATTTAAGAAATCAATTTATATAACGGTGATTTATATTTTTGAAATGCTATATTGTTTTAAAAATATGTTTTTGTGTATTATATGATCAATTTTCATTATTTTTATTTTTTCTTTAAATTAATATAATTTGAAGTTTTGTAGAAGATCTAGGTGAGTACTGTAGTTCTAAAATATAGAATTTGTTCACCAATCACAATCTAGCCTAGAGTAATCCAAAAATGTCCTTAGATATTGATTAAACTCCACAAAGATTCATAGAATATGATTGAAATAATTAATGCTACTACTTGTAGATATTTTTATTTCATACCATTATAAATTATACCTGCTGTTTTTAGTTAATAGATTTGCATTCCATCATTAGAATAATTTTAAATAATATATTATTATGTTTACTTTCATCTCTTCTGTAAAAATACTCTTGAGCTTCTTGAACATGGGAATTAATTAATTCCACTTTATATGACAACTAACAATATTAATATATCACAGTACTTGTGTGCTATTTCTTTTAATTTGGCCTTTATGAATTTGGCCTTTGCAATTGATTGTGACGGTAAAAGGTACATCTCTAAGGTTTATTTATCTATGAGTTCTTGAACGTATTGTTAAACTAATTTATTCCTTAAAGGAGTTAGGTAAGGTTATCCTTAAAGGAGTTGGAAGGAGTCAACAAACTGGCTTACTTATCCGATGCTCTAGTGTGAGTGTTCCTATTTAGTGGAATTCACTGCCTCTAGATGTCGGCAGTGCTCAAAGCAAGAGCACTTTCACTAAAGCACTAAAAACAGCTTTGTTTCAGAGAGCAACCCAACATTAAATTATTAGCGCCCTTGGTATGATCTCGAATCATTAAATGGCGCTATAAAAATAACTTATTATTATTATTCAAAGCATTCAACACCAACTAAATCTTATAGTTTTCTTTTCTCGAAATTTCACAAACTGAAAAACCATAGTTTGTTGATTTTCCATGTATTAATTTTTACATTTATTTTCAGGGTACTGAGGAGCGCAACCATGATCTTGTGCAGGTTTACAAATCATACTTCTCTTGTCACGTGAATCCAACAAATCTAGCCCTTCTCATTGACGCTTACATACGTCGTACTGATTTGAACATAACCCGTAGTATTGTCAACGAAATGATGGGAAGACGAGCGTCTCGAGATGCGTCCACCAGTACCACCCTAAGAATGCCAGTGATAAACATCACTGGATCCCTCAGTCCACATGTTGACGATACCGTTACCCTCAACGGTCGTTTGGACCCAACCAACTCTACCTGGATGAAGGTAATCTATTGGTTTGCTTCCAAATAAGATTTATATGAATACGAGACAGGAGTTGAAGGAGACAACAAAAAAGTGGTTCAGTTAGTTTGATATGTGACTCCTGAGTCAAGGTGTCGAGTTTGATTCCCGGTGGAGACACTGTTTGTCTCTGTGTTTTCAATCTAGATTTGTGAGACGATTTTAATCACAAGTCTCCAGAATGTGGCAACTTAATATTGGGTGTATGTTAAATAAGTATTTGACACGGTACCTGTTAGTTGCCTGAGAGACAATAAAAAAATATAAATGACCTTCTTTATATTTCGTATTTACCAAATACATTATTCAAAAGTTAAATAAATGACAACCGAATATGTTGATAATTTCCTGAATAAATTATGTTCATGAAATTTAGTTTATCAATCAATGATTCTTGATGAAACTCCACTTTGTTACTTGAAATCTATAATAAAATTATATAGCAAAAATGTATTGCATAATTATTGTTAGTATTACCTCAGAACAGGGGGGGGGGGGAAGTCTAGTCAACCGGTGGAATCAAAACCATCCAAGTTTACCCATATCATGGATATAATAATCATATGGAGTTCTATAATATCTTAAGATGATATAAAACTCCATATGATAATTATATCCATGATATGAGTAAACATGGGTGGTTTTGATTTCACCTGTTGACCAGACTTGCTATCCAGGCTTAGTGAGGTAATTAATTCTACTATAATATTTTAATTCATAAAATTGTTTATTTATGGAAATAAATAAATGATTATTTACCTTCCACAAAACAAAATTATATGAGGTCATATTCAATCACAAACGTAAGTAAATAAGAGAAATTAGGTTACACAATTTAAGTAAAAATAAGGAAAAAAAAAAATTACATAAGTTAAGAAAAAAAAATTAAGTTATAGAAGTTACGTAAGTCGAAGTAAATAATGCCATCTTATTGAGCTCCCTTATCAATGTTATTTTTGAAAGTTCTATATATTTAAATAATGTGTAACAATTCACCTGAAAATAAGACATTATTACTATTGCCATCTATGAAGTAATGAAGAAACCTTTTTGTAACACTATCTATTGAGAAATTGGTTTATTTGTAAACAATGAAAGCAACGGTCCTTATTAATGAGGTGACAATCCCTATAGAAGGTACAATTGGTGAATGTTGCGCAAGTGCATAAAGTGATCACATAGACCAGCCAATGACAGGTGGTAAGCACTGTAAGTGCCTCGAGTTCCTGGTTCTTCTATAATATCCCAACTAAGTCTCTATTGAGATGTTAAAAAGTTTGTCAATACAAATATCATTTGATTACCGACAGGGAAAAAAATCCAATGTTTGCGTATATGCAATTAAAGAAATATTGATTTTTTATAATGAACTCAAAGTTCTTTAGCTACATTTTTAATATAATATACTCTGTTGTTTTAGATTTCTGACTGCGGAATGGTGCTGGAAGAACAGCCTGGAAAAGTTTCTGAAGCATTTAGACTATTTTTACAAGGAGAAGGATATGGTAAGTTCTTAGGAAACAATTTGAACAGTCCAGTATTGTTCTAAATTGTGTGATAGCCACGTATGTTGTTATAATATTTATTGTTATTAATTTGTGATTAAATAATTTTATAAATAATTGTTAAAACCAATATATTGTGATGATAAAAACGAATATTTTAGAATTAAATGTGCTTGGTATGTTACAAATAAATATTTCCCGAAGAAATACTCTTGGAATGTATACAAATAATGGTAATGATTGTATCTTTTTGTTTAAAATAAATGAATAAATACAGTTCATCAAAATATAAATCCGAATAATAATTTATCAACTTAATTCAAACAATATAGCTTTTACTTGTTTTTATATAAAGTATTTTATTTTATTGGTGTATTACTGTTCACTTGGTAATGCAATGAATTTGTATTTTTTTTATAATTCAATAAGAACAAATCTTATTTTCAATATTATTTTGGTCCTTTATACTTTTGTTGAATACTTTTTATTGTTATTAAAAAAATGCATTTCATTTATTAACTGTACCAAAATTTGAATTTGAAGTTTTTTAATAAGTAATTATGTTTCCGATGGAATGTAATAGATTTCAAATTTTTATTTATATATTTATTAATAAACTTTTTTTTGTGTTATACTATCATATTTTTAGCAATCATTCTAAAAGTTTAGATTACAAATTGTGAACTGAAATTATTAGATGTGTTTAAGATGAAAAATAAATTTGTTTTTCTTTAAATACATAGAGTTGTACAATATCATTAAACACTTGTTTAATTTATTTACTTATATGTTTATCAAAATTCGTTTGTTCAAAAGGAATCCAGTATGAAGAATATAATGTATATGATATCTACTACAGTATTTTATGGGTAGTGTAGATGTGATGAACATTATATATTGAACAATACTTTTGAGATAATTAGTTAAGTATTTTGTTGCAATACACTGTATTACAGTAGTGTATCTTACAAAAGTACTGAAGATTGAGAGAGGGTCCAGTAAAGAAGAAGAATAATTACTCAAATTAATGTAGATACTAAATAAATAATTGGTAGTTTATATGTAGTGTATTGAAACATTGTTACAAATTTAAGATGCATAATATTATACAGGGAGTTTAGAATATTTAGAATCACTCGTTAAAAATATAATTGAATTGAATATGTTTAACCACTAGTTAAAAGACCTGAAATGAAATATATATAAGTAGTTTTCATTGATAGCTGTCGAAAAAAAGAAAGAAATATGTAGATATTTATTAAATGCATATTTTTTTGTTGTAATATATTTTTTTCGTTTTTATATTACATATTTTGATTTAATTTATTAGGTTTGTCTCGTATCATATTCACTAAGTATAATAGTAAATTTTTATTTAGGAACCTCATTGTTTCCTTTAATAATGAGTTTTAGACATAATATTTATTTACGAATTTACTTCATATTTAATATTTATTACGAATGTTTTATGAGATTTTTTAATTATTTATATTGTTTTTTGTAAATTTGACGTGTTACCTGAAATTATAATATTTTAAAATAAATTTATTTTCTATTTAATTTTCTTTTTCTATACTCGTAGTAATTTCCAACAGTGATTACAGTTTTTATTCATTATAAGTACATTTATTTATTGCCCATAACTATTTCACTTGCCATATTTTTGAATATTTCATTATTTACTACAAATATTGGATTTTTCTTCACTGTGTATGAGTTAATTAATTTAATCCATGTTTAATCAGAAGTATCCAAATACTGTAAGCAATGGCAAGTTTCAACAAATACTGCATTTTATATTGGTATGTATTCATTGGTGACGTAATTTCAAGAATATTTCTAACTCTCAAAATATTTTAAAATCATTTTTCTATGAAGATTCAAAAGTTTACAACATTTTCAAGATAGTACAAATATTCAAATTCACTCTAAAATGACATTTTTTTTCTTGCAATTTCTGTCACTGACTATGCTACTTTTACAGAGCGTAATACACATACTAAGTATTATGTTCTACATATATGCCTATTATTAGTAGATACAATGTATGTAATTATTCAACCTTAGTTTTTCAACATGTATCATTAGTAATTTTTGCTATTAATTCCTATATAATTTTTTTATTTATGTTTAGCATATTTTAGCCCAAATATTTTTTCATATCATACTATCGGTGTAAACTACAAATAAATAGGTTTCATAAAATTGGCTTTGAAAATATTTTGGTGTAAAATTTTCAAAAAGATCATCGCAGTTTGCCAAACACCTTTATACAATGTTAATATTATATAATTTGGTCAATACTAGGTACCATTGTGCAAAGTTCTACAGAAGAAATCATAAATGATTTTGTTTCATAATCTTTTAATTAAAAAAGTTTTTATTTCATAAGATGTGTTTTGAAATATTGTAATTAATATAAAACAAGTTAATCAAAAAAAAATTGGACACCTTTATAAGTTTTCTTCACATTGAAATGAAGAATAAAAAAATATTTTACGTCAGTCTGTAAATTGTTTGCATTCAAACCACCAATGTTAAAAGCAGTTAGTATATACAGCAAACAAATTCAAATACAGAACACATAATCTATTGTGAAACAATATGAATGGTACTTATACAACTAGTTGCATGTAACACCTCAGATCCAACTGTCGATGGCGATTGTATGTCAAGTTGAAGAATATGTACCAAACTATAAACCCATAAATCCAAATTATTCAGTATTTTATTGGTTTTCTATACAAAACATGTAGGTATTTAAGTCAAGATAGGATTGTATGGAAGTCAGTCCTTTTTTCCTACCCAGAATATGAAAATAGCATGATGGTATGTATAAATTATTAAAATAACAATATAACTTTGTTTATTTCCACTTATTTATTTTTATTCCACAACTAGTTTCAAGAACTACCGTTCTCTTCTTCAGGTGGGTTTAAACTAAAAACTAATTTGGTGTGGTGTGTGGCTGTGTCATAGGTATAGCGGGAGGTGGGGGTAAGGGGGGAAGTGGGCGTTGCCCTAACGGGAACATGGATAATAATGGTGAAGTGTTGGGTTGTGTCTGGTTGTTAATTATTTTCTTGTGACTGTTTATGGCTTTGTGGATTTCTAATGTCTCTAAATTATTTTGTTTCAGTCCGTATGTATGCTTATGTAATAATTGTGCGTTTGTATTGTCAAATGTATGATTTTCTTGTATTAGGTGGTTTGCATATTCTGAGAAACCGTGTCCATTTAGACAGCGTTTATGTTCTTTGACTCTAGTTTCAATTGTCCGTCCTGTTCTCCCTATGTAAATACTATCACAGTCCCCACATTGCAATTCATAAATTCCACTTTGTTTCAGATTACTTGTTTTTTCTGTGTTGTTTTTCAGTATAAGTCCTATATTGTTGTCTGTATACAAGGCTGGTTTTATGTTTAAAGGAAGATGTCTCGTTATATCATGTGTAATTTTATTAAGATATATTATTTTTCTCCATTTGTGCCAGTCAGTACAAAAATTTCTCACACACCTTAATACACTACATAATAAAATCAAATTCACAATGGAAACGGAAAAAGACAGAACTCTAAATTTCCTAGATCTGACCATAAAAATAACAAATAATACCTTTACGTTTAACATATTTAGAAAACCAACATACACTGACAATATCATTCATAATACTTCACAACACCCAATCACACACAAAATGGCAGCCTTTCATTCAATGATCACTAGATTACTCAAGGTACCGTTAAATAAGACAGACTATAATAAGGAGTTACAAACAATAGAAACTATAGCTCTTAATAATGGTTACAAGAAAGATATAGTTCATAAAATATTAAACAGAAAAACACGTACAAACATCATTCATAAATACATATACAAACCAAAACCACGAGAGACTGGCACAAATTGGAGAAAAATAATATATCTTAATAAAATTACACATGATATAACGAGACATCTTCCTTTAAACATAAAACCAGCCTTGTATACAGACAACAATATAGGACTTATACTGAAAAACAACACAGAAAAAACAAGTAATCTGAAACAAAGTGGAATTTATGAATTGCAATGTGGGGACTGTGATAGTATTTACATAGGGAGAACAGGACGGACAATTGAAACTAGAGTCAAAGAACATAAACGCTGTCTAAATGGACACGGTTTCTCAGAATATGCAAACCACCTAATACAAGAAAATCATACATTTGACAATACAAACGCACAATTATTACATAAGCATACATACGGACTGAAACAAAATAATTTAGAGACATTAGAAATCCACAAAGCCATAAACAGTCACAAGAAAATAATTAACAACCAGACACAACCCAACACTTCACCATTATTATCCATGTTCCCGTTAGGGCAACGCCCACTTCCCCCCTTACCCCCACCTCCCGCTATACCTATGACACAGCCACACACCACACCAAATTAGTTTTTAGTTTAAACCCACCTGAAGAAGAGAACGGTAGTTCTTGAAACTAGTTGTGGAATAAAAATAAATAAGTGGAAATAAACAAAGTTATATTGTTATTTTAATAATTTATTAAAATGAATTTCCACAATGTTAACGCCTCTACCTTAGAATATTTGATGGTATGTACGTATGTTTGGAGATTAAGTATCAAAATATTGAGTCCCCTTAGATATTGTGTAGATACATTGTATGAAATGCCTTGATAAATTGTATGAAACAATGTCGTCACTAAATTCATTTTTTTTTTAATTTTTAAAAAAATGTTTGAGATGAACTACTACAATGTTCATATTTTTTATAGAAAATTAAATTATCTAGTTGGGGTGTTGTAAAATTTTGGAAATATAGGCAGTCAAACACATAAATTTATCAGAAAAAAAATATTTTTCTCAATAAAAAATGTTTGAGAAACTATAGGATTTATAAAAAAAAAATTGAGATTTTGTATTTGTCTATATTTGTACAATTTTTCAGCGTTCTAGCTTTTATGGTTTTTGAGATATATGGAAAAACAAAGTGAAAATTCAAAAGTTAAGAACTCCTGACTTAAACAAAAATTCAAAATTCTGAGTATAAAAGTTTTGTATGCCTATAAATTACTATATATTCTGAAATATTAGGCTCTGTGCACACACACAGACACACTAAATGATCTACTCCGAATTCTGAGTAATTCCATACATAGAACATATATGCTGCGAAGCCTCTAAGTTGTTTTTTTACTTCAAAGTTGGAAAAACCGTGAAAAATATAGACCCTGCATACAAATCTCGCGTATCTTGGCTTTATACTTTGTCGATATGTTAAGAGAATAAAATTCTCTTGAACGATTCGACAGTTGGATTAGGTACACTAAGTTTGTATGAAACATAAATTTGATATTTTTATCAACATATCAAATTAATCAAGCTGGAAACAATTAACATACATGGTCATTGGTGATACACACATTCTGAAAGTTTCAGAACTGTAACTGTTCAGTTTAAAATCAATTGAAAAATTGCACAATGGACAGACTAGTGAAGTAAAATAAAATATTGTGAAAATATAGGTACTTGTTTATTATAAATCAGTTTCCGAACTATACCTATATTTATCAATTTTTGTATTTTAATAAGAGTAATAAACTTATTGTGCATAATATGTTATATAGTTTAAGTACTAAATTATACACCAGTATTTTTTTACCATTGAATGTGTTAATGTGATAAAAAGGGAATTAGTAACCAAAACTCACTATAATCAAATTTAAATATTTCATTTTAGTAAATATTTTGTATTTTGAATATTATCTAAGTTTTATTAGTTTCCCCTCTGAAATAATATTGAAGAGTAGGTATTTTGAATTTATTTTGTTTTTGGATAAGCATTTTAGTATTCAATTTTGCATTTCATTATAGCAAATCCATCCTCCAATAGTTTTTTTTTACGTAGACTAATTTTACAACTTATTTTATTATTCATTTTTATTTAAAACTAAACTTAGTTTATAGTTTATTCTAAGGGTCCATATAAATTTATTTTTAATCGAGACCATTATAATCTTGATAATTTTATATATTTTTTTTAATTCAATCTTATTTTTCACCAATACATCATGGTCTTTACTGGCAAGGCAAACAATTTTATTGTCATTTATGCTTTGTCAAATGAAAATACACATTTTTATTTTTCAACTTTGTGATGTGCTTTCTTCATCATTCATTTACATGTTATATGATAGTTTGATTTTCATCCTGCAAATAGTCATCTGTTGTATAATAATATCATGAATGTCGTATTTCATTTATTTATTGAAATTGCTTTATCTATATGTTATTTTTTTCTTGTTACATTTTATTTAGATGATTATTTTATAGTGAAGCAATGTTTATTGTTTAGTATTTTGTTTGCTTGTAGCTTTTCAACATAAGTAAAATGATGATTACACAGCATTACAATATGTACTTTCATCAAACATACATTTCAAAAACCAAAATGTTTATTATTATTATTAAATGTTATCTTCAATACATTAGCTTCGACTCTTTCACAATCATTATTTTTTATCAGAATACATAATATGCTATGACAAAATCTTCAATTTTTTTATGAGGCCTAAAGATTTCCGTTTAATTTTTACATTTCATTTTTTTTTTTCTGCGATGCTACATTAGTGGTAAAATAATTTATTTGATATAATCTCAATATTATTTAAAATACATGTAATTTATTATACTTTTCTTGCTAAGGATGACATTCAATACAATATTAAACACATTGGTTATTTATTTCATGGACATGACATATAACATAATTGGCATAAAAATCGTGACAAACCAATTTTTTTTCTAATTTCAAAATTTTTTCTTTCTTCCGCATAGCTGTCTATTTGCTCCAAAAAATATCCAAGCACCAGTGACGCCCAGTTTGACAGAAGATATTTAGCAGTAGAGCACTTATACATTAGGGCTATTGACCACTGTAAGTGTCCATATTTGCACCTTTTTATTTTGGCTTCGCTTAATCTTACTCCTAAATTTAATTTAGTTTTTAAGTTCTCATTACTAACACTCTACTAAAATTATGCATAGGTACACTAACTTCGATCTATATGCATCAAAACTAACCTTAGTGTCCATAATTCTTTTATAGAAAATCATGAATAATGTCATATGATATTATGACTACTACTAACAAATTATTCTTCCTTCGTCATTTCATTTTATTCTAAATTATTACAGTTGAAAAAATATGATATTTTTAAAATTTTAGCGATATTATGACTGTATTTTGTGTTTTTTTTTTATCTTATTCCTTTCACCAATAGTTTATTTTGAAATTATTATTCTACATTTGAATATACCTTCTCCCTTGCTATATCCCAACTCTTAGTCTGTGTTGACTGTTGGGGTCAGCTCTCCTCGTCCTCAAATTATAGATCCTTCTGTCCTGTATTATGTCACCTAGGGCATGTCTCTACAATTGGTTTTGTCTTTGCACGATTCAGCAATTCTTTGGTCTTCCTCTGGATGTATGTTAAGGAAGATCCATGGAGATCGCTTGGTTTACTATGTGATTTGGCAGTTTACTTTCAACGTGCCCATACCATCTCAATTGTCTTTCCTATCATACTATGTATATCAGTAACGCCCAGGCTTCCACGAATGCGTGAACTTTTTATTTTGTCGTAAGAACACTCCAGCCGCCCATCTCAGCATATGCATTTCAGTAGTTTCCAGTTGCCTAGAGTGAGAGTTGTACATTGACGAGCATTCGAAGCTATAGAGGAGTGCCGGTCTGACGATGGTCTGGTACAATTTTCCTTTCAACTTAGCTGACATTTTTGGATCGCATTGGACTACCGACATTGATCTCAACCTTAGTTTTCAGGTTCAGATTGATCTACATTTTAATATACCGTATCATTTATTTCATAGAAATGTTTCAATATGGGGCTGATTTAGCTGCAGTTGAGGAGATAGCTAACATTTTCACAACAAATATGTCACTCCAACAAAAATTTTAATTTCAATATGGCTTTGAAAATGCTATATTAATAACACAACTATGTATGTATATATTGAAACATGCTCTTAATTCACATAACACCACATACATTTTTACATTTTCAAATATATTTGTAAAATTATATATAGGCATGTGCCTGATTGTTGGAATTGATGCTGACAAAACTTTATTCCTGATGCTTGAGCATGATAATCATTATTTTTTTATCTCACAATATGCACACATTCAGAAGCATTTAAACAGCCATTGTCTTACAGGTAAATAAATCTATAATTTGGTGTTTAGTTTGTAAATTCAATATTTTTATTGACGTTCAAACATTATTTCAAAATGTAGTGTTCTTTCATTTCGAGGATTAAAATTTTAAGTGAATTCATTAATAATATGTATTTTGCACACTAAAAAAAATTGCCTTAGGGTGTGAAGGTAAAATTAATGATTGCATTATTTTTATACCAAACAACTCTAATATACGTATTTATAATGTATAAATAATAATTTAATACCCATATTTGCAAATGGTTGGGTTTTAGGTACAAGCATTTTAATCATATCAAAGAGTTAGAGACTCAGTAGCATTCCTTATTCTTATCTGCAGGCTATACTAATCATAACCATACGAATACTTATTCTATGTCTATTTCTAAAAAAATAATACATTTATTAATAATGTTTTTTTATTATTAATATTTTTATATATTTCTCATTTATTAATAAACTATTTTATATTAATGCAAAGTTTTCCATATTAAGTAGTGTAATTTTAAATATAGACATGTAGAATTATTGGCAAACAACTTGAAAGATCACATGGGGTACACAGAACAAATTATTTGCCGATTATAATGTACCACATAACTTATTACTGCACCTATTTTGTTTTATTTTGATGAAAAATATGCCTTTTGATTTAATCCAGTATACTGAAAAATTTTGACAATTATGATTTTATTTAAAAATAAATACTTAAAAAATCTTGATTTATTAAAAGTTTATTAGTATAAATATTTAAATAAAGTATATATTGCATTATGCAACTTTGGTTTGGAAATATTGTAATAATGAGGGTATAATTATACAATAACATATAAATTGAATTTATTTATCTTTGTAAGGTTTAGTATTCTTTTTATAGGTCAATATTTCAAAAAGCATCAACTATGTATAAAAAATGGAATGAATTTTTACAAGTATTCCTTTAATGAAACATTGTTTCATAAAATATACCTTATTTTTTTATAAATCTGATTTGAATAATTACACTTTAGTCAATGATATTTATACAACACAACAAAATCGTTCAACTAAAAACACATGCAAAAAAAATAATTAATGACATATTTTGTTTTACAAAATGAAATATTTTAGCTTACTGTTTAATTATATAAATCAAATATAATCATAACAATGCATTTTTCAGGCATTATGAATTTTTATGAAATGGTTCCATATTTTTTGATTCTTTATACTATCACTAATCTAACCAGTATATTTATTTGAAGTTCATATCTAAATATTTATTTTGTCTTGCACAGTTGCCCCACTCTCCCCGACAAAGATTCATGCGTACCGCCGAAGTTCTTTAGAGGAGCTACGTCAGGTTATTATGAGGGAACGAGAGCGCCAGAAGACTTCAAGGTTCCACTCTTGTGCAGATCAATCGCCCATTATCCATATCACCGAGAACCCTATCTCGGAAGCAGTTGCCTGCTAATTTACAGGCAATCTGAAAACATACATATTTGATTCTAACCAAGTGTCAAAATAAAGAAATGTCTTTTTATCTATTTTCTTAATTTAAAAAGTTCTTCCACAGTACATATTGTGAATGAAGACAGTAGTGAATAATCATTACATTGTAACAATGGATACTTTTATGTTACCAACTGCTTTTTGTGTTACTTCTCTTCTTAATTAATATCAAAATCGAATATATTTTATATTAACATGTATGTATATAAAAAATAATCTGTTACTTTAAGGGAAGTTTGTTCCCATAACATTTAGAGGAATTTTTATTCAATTGAATAAAAGTTATAATTTTAGTGGTGTACATAAATTTGTGTTTTATTTTATTTGATTAATTGTAAAATGATACCACAAAGCAAAAAACCATTGTTTATTGATGGTGTTATTTTTTTTAGTTTAGTTTAATTTGAAAAACATATTTCAATTTCATGAGTAAAGACTATTATATATATTAAATACAAAATTTAATCATTAGTACATAGTTTAAAATGACTGTTTTTAAACTTGCATATCATTTAACGAGAATGACATTTGTAACAAATCAATTTGTTGTTCTTAAAATAAAAAATGATTGAATGATTTACATCATTTTTATAAGAAAATCTTTATTTTGACACTTGGCAAACATTTTGAATTACCAATATTATGTTCATTATGAAAGTGAGACACATTTGGTCTAATTTATTTTATCACATTCATAAGCACAAGATGAATGGCCTTACTAAATAATATTAAATAATCTTGTTTATGTTGCGAGGCTCTACTTTATAATTATCTATACATTTTTTTTTTAATAATGCATTAATGTATTTTAGTCACATTTCGAATGCATCTCACTTTGATAAAATTATTATTCTACATTTTATATTCATGAACTTCATATTTTAAGTTCAAACATTATCATTAAATAATATTTACATATATAAATTTAATCTCAGTTTCTCATTTTTGACACATACCAACCTGTATTATTTATGTATTATGACACCTATATAATCAATGATAAACATAAAAATTATCCTTTATTTGTATAATTAATATTTATTAAATGTAAGAACATAATTTGAGTTACATATGTTTAAATTAAATTCTGTCTGAGTGTATGAATTTTGGGAAATTATGTATTAATTATCAATATTACTTTTTTATAATAAAATATTAATAAGTATACTTTTTTAAAAATCATTCATAATATTGGCATTTGTTCTCAGGACTTTCAGCATCGCTAATGGAATTATTGAAAATAACTTTTTTCATACGATGCTGGTAGATTGTGATACAAAATCATGGAGAAAATTTGTATGCTCCTCTTTATTAATTGGCGTGTTAGAGAGAGAAAGTCTGTCCTTTATAAATATGTGTGTATTCAGTCTAAAAAATCTTCTATAATAAAAAATATTTTATTTGCATATATAAGTGGATACGTATTATATTGTTGTCACTCCCTATTAACAAAACAATATTACTAGCGGCAGATCAAACAGTGTCAACTTTATATATCTCTATTGTACCTAATATTCATTTATGTTTATTACATAATTTTGAGATTCAATACATTTATAAGCCATTGACCTATATTAGTTTTAATTTGTATTTGAGTAAATTGTTAATGTATTCTTTAGAATAATGAAAAATATTTTGTATAACTGAAATATGTGTCTCTGCAACCACCACACATAACTAAATAGTTTCAAAATGTACGAAAATAAGTCATTTCATTGTTATTTAAAGTATTAACAATGTTTATACATATATGGCTTTATTAATCAAATAAATATTAACGTAAGTAAATACTGACCAAAATATAATTTGAATGAATATTTTTTTATTTCATAAACTAATTGTACAAAAATGTATGGGTTGTGGTGCTCAGGAAAGTAAGGTGCTTGATTGGAACAGGTTTATGACGTGTAGAATTATACTGGAGAGAAAGGGTGGTCAAATAAATTGTGGTGATATAATTTTAATCCTGACAACTGATTTTTTTTTCTGATAAATAATGATTGATTACATAAATAACAAAAACAATTTTATTTATTAATTAAATGAAATAAAACACAAATTTGTGAACAACTAAAAAATATAACTTTTATAGTAAATTTTTATTAGTAAATTCAGAATATAAATGTGAATTGAAAATACTATCTTACACAAACATCTCATCATTCATTTTGTTCATTTATGTAATCTGAATATCATATAGATAATTTTCACTTAATTTGATTATTAAACATTCCAAATTTGATGGATTTGGATTCCAAACTTTAGTTTTTATTATTTGGTATAAGAATTTTAACGTAATTTTTATTTTGCATATTTTCATTAAAAAATATTATTTTATTTTATAGAAATATATTATAGTACCTACCTACTATTTTCACACCGAGTTTGTATCAAAATAAAGTATCATTAATGATTATGCAATATGAAGAAATTATTCCTTATTTTATTGATTAATGATGTAAAATATAAAATAAATAAATTTAATTTGTTCTTTGTTTTTAGCTGGAAATCATTTATTATAAGTATCAATATAATTTATACATATTTATTATAAATTATTGTTAGTGTAATTAATTTTTATAGAATTCAACAAAATGTATGTAAGGATATTATGAAAATTACTCCTTAACATTTTTATATACAAAGCATTATAGTTTCAACTTCATATCTATGTATATTTGTTATCTATGTAGGTATTATGTATATTCATAATATTAGTAGTGTTGTATATTTTATTTAAAACAAAATCAAAGCTTTAGTTGTTAGATGTATTTCTATGTAAAAGATTTTAGAGCATTTTACCAAATCAAAGCTGGCTTGCATTTACAGCTATACATTGGTAGGATATAAAAAATAATTACATTCATTTTCTAGTCAAATTAAGTTATATTTTGGAAACATATATTATTATGCTATAAAAACCTAAGAATGAAAAAGGAATTGTATTGGCTAAGTAAAATTTTCACAAAAAAATGATATTTTGATGTTGGTTCATTTTGTATTTTTATTCAAATGATTGTGATTATTGTTTACGTAAAACATTGCCTTTTAGCAAATAATATTAAGTCTACTTAATATTGCTGAAATAGAATACATGAAAAGGCCATGTGCATATTATAAGTATAATTAAAATATTTTCGCACTATTTCTTACACATGTAGAGAATGTAGATTCTGCCGATAAATATTTAAAAACGAAATGGTGCTTAGTAGAAAAAAAGAGTTATAAAAACAATAATAAATATTTCTTAGAGTGTGTATGACAACCGAAAATAAAAATAATCATTTAAATATAATGCATTTTGCAACATCAACAATTTTTGTTTCTATATTTTAAAAATCAGGATTGTTTATTAAACATGTTTTCTCATGAATAAATGTGCAGAAATAACTCTATCTTTAATTTGCTAATACCAACCTTTTCAATTTTTTAATGAGCAATGGAAAAAAAGGGTGTAGCATAATGGTAAGTCGTTTGGATTGTGTGCAGGCGCTCTGGGTTCGCAGATGAAATGTATATTTAAGAATATAAGGCTGCTCTGTTGGAAAAATTCTTTTTTAATTAAATAAAAAAATAAATTAAAAATACATTCATGCAGCCCCCCTCCACCATAAAAATTCTCAAGTTATTTGCCAGAAACTAAAATATATGCAGAAGCATGCCAAATTACTAATCTCAGGCTTTACAGATAAAATATCCAAAAAATTCCTTACCTTAAACAGAGAATTCATCAGGATACTGTCTGGACATTGTAGATTAAACAGATACTTATCTACAATTAACCTGGGAGACATGCAACTGTGCAGATTCTGCCTAGACGAACACGAAACTCTGCTACACCTGCTCAAGGACTGTGGACCACTTATGCAGACAAGAGCTAGAATATTTGGCTCACAAATCACTGAGCAAATGCAGATCAGAGAAGCCAGCCCACTGAAGATCTTAAAGTTCATGCGAGAGATCAGACTGTAGAAAGACCTATAGAAGCCACTCATTCACAATGAGCTGTACAATAAAACTGACGTGAAGAGTAGAAGGAATTTAAATGAATATAAAAATATGTGAACGAAATCGGTCAAGCCAGAAATCAAACTCGCAAACATTGGATTACTAAACCTCTGTGCCACCAACCTAAATACACTACGTTTTCGAGGAAACCTCAGCATTCCATAAACTGATATGAAGAAATTCAATTTAGGTTAGGTACTGCATTTTGAGTGCATAAGCACTCCACCTAATTGATTTACCTTTTGAAAAAGATCCTGTTTTATTCTCTAAGACTTAGCAGAAACATTATAGTCCTTTCAGGGTAAGTTGAATTGTATCAAACAGTGGGAGTGTAAATTTTATATAGTCGGATTTAAATTTTATAAAGTTGGATCGAACACTTAACTTTAAAAAACAAATCGACTCATCATCGTCAGCCTGTGTTTGCCCACTGCAGGACATAGGCCTACCCTCTCCTTCTCCACTCCTCCCGTTCCTGTGCGACTCCCATCCACTGTGGTCCAACAAATCTTTTTATGTCGTCCATCTATCTATTAGGTGGTCGCCCTTGTGGTCTCTCCCCCCCCCTCTTAAAATGGAAAATCGACTCACTATGCGCAAAACTCAAAACTAGAAACAATGTCATTCAGAAGCTGGCGGGATCTGGATGGGGCGCATGTCCTGACACACTACGAACAGCGGGACTATCACTTGTCTACTCTACTGCTGGATACTGTGCGCCTGTGTGGGGCGGCAGTGCTCATGCGAAGAGGGTGGACACTCAACTCAATACCACCATGAGAATTATAACCGGTGTGTTGAAATCCACACAATGTCAATGGCTACCAGTACTAGCCAACATAACCCCTCCCAACATCCGAAGGGAAGCATCTACAGTCAGGGAATGGGCAAGAACAAAAAATAACATCTCCCTTCTGAACTTAATCCTGAGGGATACCCCGGCTACCAGACTCAAATCAAGAAAGCCCTTTTGGACCAGAGCCCAAGCTCTAGAAAACAGCGGTTTTACAGTCGAACAAGCCTGGGCTGAAGAATGGAGAAATGGGCAAATCAAAAACAAGCACCTCATCGTGGACCCATCAAAAAGGGTTGCCGGTTTTGACTTGGAACGTAAAGAGTGGGCGACACTGAACCGAATAAGGACAGGTTGCAGCAGAAGTGCAGCTGAGCGCCACAAATGGGGCTACATCAGTGACCCAAGTTGTGAGTGTGGTGACCTGGCTCAGACCATAGACCACATTCTAACTGTGTGCCCATCCCACAGATTCGATGGAGTGATGGAGGATATAAACAACCTGACGACCGAAGCCAGAATATGGCTTAGGGAACTTTTAGTAATCTTATGAGCGCCTGACCCACCATACGAGTATATATAGTCGGAGTCTAGACGCTTTTTCATTTCAATAATAATATAATTATTTATTTGTTTTACAAAGCTAATATTAACTGCGAAAGCATGTTTTATAATGTAAATCTATTTATATTCAAAATAACTTCATTAATATTATGTTTTTATGTAAGTATGTTAACAAGTTGCCTTTGCAACTTCTCGAGTGATTTCCTCATTGTTTCAAGCTTGGTTCTGCTTGACCATACTATATTG
Organism: Molanna angustata; assembly: GCA_963576475.1. Classification (NCBI taxonomy): domain Eukaryota; kingdom Metazoa; phylum Arthropoda; class Insecta; order Trichoptera; family Molannidae; genus Molanna; species Molanna angustata. The sequence goes on from OY754966.1 coordinate 31,057,411, forward strand.
CACCATAGGTGATGATAGGTCTTACTATTCCAGTGTACATTCATAGTAGGATCATTAGGTGTCATCCCCATATTTTTCCTGCATTTCTTCTACATATCTTTATACCTAGCTGATTTTGCTTTGTTGATTTTTTCTTCAACATGCTTGTTCCACAACAACTTTTTATCTAGTATCACTTCTAGATATTTTGTGTGGTCTCTCCATTCAATATCTCCTCTATTTAGCGGGATATTCTTAATATTGTGGAGATTTCTTTTGTTCGTTCGTTCGAAAATTTACCTCTGATTAGGATGACGATGTCGTCGGCATATCAGCTGATAATGCTCAGCAGGCATTGAGTGTCCATCGTAGAGCACTGGATGAATATTGTGGCACCGTGCACCTTAGGAATTTCTTCCCCAGTACATACCGCCAGTTCTACTCTTTCCCAATTTCTCAGCTTATAGTGACCGTGTTATCCAGCCATTCTGTATGCCCTTGTTGAGGCATTCTAGGATGAGCATGCTAGGGCGGAACTTTATGCTTTTCAATTTTAGACTCCTAAAGCTGTGTGTAGTCTAGCGATAACGCTAGACTACACACAGCTTTAGCCATTCAGCAAAAAATAATAGAGTTTGGCTGAGAGGTGTTAATCCGCCATATAGCCCTGACCTTGTTTGTACCTTCAGATTTCCACCTGTTTCGGTCTCTTCAGAGTTCTTTAGGCAGTGTCAGAGAGGACTGCCAAAATTACTTGTCGCGTTTTTTTGATCAGAAGTCCTAAAATTTCTACAGCAACGGTATCATGTCACTACCTACAAGATGGCAGAAAGTCAAAAATGGCACACACGTACTTTAATTAAATGTAAATAAACTTTGAAAAAAAAATGTTTTGTGTTTTCATATAAAATGCGAAGAAACTTTTTCACCAACGACCTAATATTATGTATTACAAAAACATATTCACGCAAAGGTTCTTTTTCGTATCTTTGAATAATTCCTTACAAATTTTTAATTATATTATTTTATGAAATTCTTTACAAATTATACAAAACATTATTTTAAAATACTTATTTGCTATTTTACAACGAAAAGAAAAAGAAAAACTACCATTAAATGGAAAACTAAAGCTCTAAAGAATAAAGAGGTCAAAGATAAGTTCTTTGAAAGGACACAAGGTGTCATGAATGCTCAGGAAGAGGTAGATGAAATGTGGAGAGAAATAAAGACGAAAATCAAAACTATGGCAGAGGAAGTCATTGGCAAAAGTAGACTTAGAGCAAGAAAATAGTGGATAACATAGGAAATCCTAGATATGATAGAGGAAAGGAGGAAATTGAAAAATGACTCTAGGGCACAAAGTGAATATAGAGCATTAAGGAACAGAATAAACAGAAAGTCAAGAGAAGCCAAAGAAATGTACTACTTAAAGAAATGCAAAGAAATTAATGACAATATGGAAAAAGGGAATATTGAAACAGCTTATGCCTCAGTAAAAGATTTCTTTGGAACGAAAACTGGAATAGGATATGCGATAGAAGCAGAAGACGGCAAATTACTTTTTGAAGACACTCAAATTGGAGAGATATGGAAACAGTATTTGGAAATGCTTTATAATGGAAACAGTACTGATAATCTTGTAAATTTAATAGAAAATGAAGTTGATGTGGACGCTGATTATTTGGGAGACTCAATCATCAGAGAATAATTTGACTACGCCTTAAAAAGACTCAAAGATGGAAAATCTCCAAGAATTGATTAATCACCGGCCGAGCTAATGAAATCAGCAGGAAAAGGAGTTACAGGCGCATTGTTTAGAATGACCCAGATGATTTATAATACAGGAATTCTGCCAGAAGACTTCAAAAAATTTCTAATTGTTACTTTGCCCAAAAAAGCAGGTACCAAAAAAATGTGAGCAACATAGAACACTAAGCTTAATATCTCATGCCTCCAAAATACTGACTAATATTGTTTTAAAGAGATTCGAACCAAAAGTAGAGTATTCTCTTACAAGAGACCAATTTGGATTTAGAAGAGGAATGGGAACTAGGGAGGCTATACTGTCATTACGTGTGTTATTAGAGACACGAATAAAGAGAAATCAAAACATATATATTGCTTTTGTGGATTTAGAAAAAGTATTTGATAAGGTAGAATGGAGAAAGCTCTTTAATGTTACAAAAAAGTTAGGAGTGAAATACAGAGATAGGAGAATTATATTCGAGTTGTATAAGAATGAAGCTGCTATAATTGCATGTGGAAATGACCAAAAAGAAACTAAAATAAGACAAGGGGTCAGACAGGGATGCTCTCTATCTCCAGTGCTTTTCAATGGGTATGTTCAGTGCAATAGATGAAGTCATAGATAAAATGAGTCATAGAGAAGGGGTGAAAATACATGGGAAGAAGATTAACATGATTAGATTTGCTGCTGACATCGCACTGGTTTCTGCAAGTGAAGAGGAACTCACAGAAGCTTTGATAGTCATGGAGAATGTCTTTAACAAGGATTATAATATGAAAATTAACAAAAATAAGACTAAAGTGATGACTGTAGGCCATGAGGAACATCAAATTAATGTGGTAATGTTCGAAGAAACACTGAAAAACACAAAAGAGTTCGTGTACCTCGGAAGTAGGATCTCTTGGAATGGGATAACAAGGAAAGAAGTTGACAGCCGAACATATCAGGCAAGGCTGGCTTTCAACAAGAAGTCAAAGATCCTTGAGTCAAACAACCTAGACTTGAAGCTACGTAAGAGACTTACAAAAACATATGTGTGGAGCATACTGATGTATGGCTGTGAGACATGGTGTCTTGCCGAAAAAGACAGAAATAGACTAGAGGGTTTCGAGATGTGGAGTTACAGAAGAATACTGGTAATTTCCTGGAGGGACTACATCACGAATGCCGAGGCTCTCAACAGAGTTGAAGAAGGCAGGCACCTACTCAAAACCATCTTGCGCCACGGATTGGTCACATCTTGCGCCACGAGGGTCTCCTACATGACCTAATGGAGGGAATGGTTGAGGGGACGAACCACAGGGGGGAGCCCCCGACGGGAGTAGGTATTTGGCCCAGGTGTGCGAGGACATGAACTGCGCCACATATTGAGCTGAAGAGGGCTGCAGAGGATAGAGAGAAGTGGAAAGTGAGATGTACCTAGACTTCTTCTGCAAACCAATCCGCAGGATTGATACTTTTGATGATGACAACGAAATCGAATTTTTGAACTATTTTGAATTACGAGGCACATAACCTCGATCTTTGCATAAATATCAAATGCAAAATAATAATAATCTTTTAAATAGTTTATGAAATCTAATAAGAAACAATATTTTTTTATTTCCCGATATTTTAAAGTTAAACGATATATTCGATACGACTCGAAACAAAAAAATACAATATATTATCACCAAAATCTTGGCGCTAAATGACAGTAATATAATCTAATGGTCGTTTTTGTAGATTTTTTAAGAACAAAGCTTGTTTGAAATGAAATAACTTTATCGGTCATTCACATTGGTTTTATTCACTTTTTAAGCATATAAAAAAATATTTCTCAAGACACGTAGCTATGGAGTAATTTTTAAAAAATGCTGTAAAAATGGATATTTTTTATAATTTTTTAGGGGAATATAAGCTGAATTTAAAAAAAATATGACGAACATTCACTAGAGAATTGTTGATAATACTAATGGTATTTTTTCTACAAACTCACTTTTTAGCATATTTGAGGAATTCGATTTAAAATTGGGATGTTTAGGTTTATATACCCTCTTAAAGTCAGTGTAGCAAAGAGATGAAAATAATTACAGGAAAATTGAGCCTACAAAGTACCAGTGATTTATATTTTAAGAAATTCATATCTCCGTTAATATTTGCGCTAGAAAAAATATAAAAACTGTTTTATGAGATTCGTTATACGTTCTAGAACTTGTTTATTATTAAAAAAAATCGTACAATATTTTTCATTTTTTTTAGTTTTGTTTTTTTTATTTTGATAGTCATGCATGGAGGCATGTATGGCTAGCACGCCACTGCTAGAGCTTATACGGCCGGTGCCTAGTTATATTGCGCACACGCGGAAATTTTATTGGTATAAACGTTGGTGCAGTTTTTAAAATTGATGTGTTGGTAAATGAAAATTCGTTTCAACATAAAAAATAATAAGTAAGTAGTACTAGAAATCATATACTTAACTTCGTAAATAATATGTTAAAAAATGCGAATAGGTACATAATAAACTTATTCCTAACCTCAAATGACAAAGGTATTGATAACATTTTTCCTGCAACCAATTTCTATTCAATATATAAAGCAACTCGCTCACGCGAGTCGCTATTACTGTTAAAAATTAAGGGGAATGGGATTACCGTACACATCGTTCTATTATTTCGTTGTCGTTTTTTATTCCATCCCGTATAATTTTCCCTCGATTCATCTGTCGCTAGAAGCTAATGTTTGAATTGATAATACGACAAGGCACCAGGGTCGTATAGGCGTTCATCTTTCATTGAAAAAAAACAAGCGTTGTCTCTATTCTGAAAAATAATAAGGTTTATTAATTTCAATACAAAAAGAATGAGCACGGCTCATTTGCATCGGAGCCCTTTCCGACGCAGAATCTGCTACTATTCCAGGACCGCAGCAGCATGCTCACTTTATTGGTGCTTTGACGTCTATTGCTGGCACTTCAGGGCAGGACCTCATGGGAGGGAAGGCCCGACTGATGTCTCTCGACATGGTCTCCGCGTGAGGAACGCTGATTAGGGTTCAACGGGCGCGGTTCGTGACAACACGACGCGTATGCAATTTCTAACTCTTCTAATAAAATTGTCATATTTTGGAATTAATATGACGGTCAGTATTTGTAAGAAGAATATTTTTCTGACGTTTAATAACGTATTTCTTCGATTTTTGTTGTTTTTGTTGTTGTTGTTGTTAATCGATCTGCGGTTTGGCGGCGAATTAAAAAAAAAATGCGAAAAGAAGAGGTTGCTTTAGTTAGAATGATCTTTTGAATTCTGTGTTTCCATCTTCATACAACCCGGGTCGTTTAAAGATCCGAATAAAAATTTTCTTGAGCAGATTGCAAACCCTTTCCAACGATACATAGTGCGCTGAACCAAAATTGATGTCGTGATGTGTTTGTATGTATGGCGTATACCGTATTCTTTTTGTGTCCTCTATATGAACTCAAAATATAAGAGTTCATATTTACATCATAGTTGGAAAACTCATAAAGCTAAAGCTGATTTGTTTTTCATCTTCTCTCTTGCTATATCCCAACTCTTTGTCTGTGTTGAGTTGGGGTCAGCTCTCCTCATTCTCATATTATAGGTCCTTCTGTCTTATATTATGCCACCTAGGCCACGTCTCTGCATTTGATTTCGTCTTTGCACGTTCCAGGAATCCTTTGGTCTTCCTATGGATGAAAGGCGAGGAAGACCCATGGGGATTGCTTGATTTACCATGTGATCTGACAACTGTCTCAACTGTCTTCCCTGTATCTTACTAATGTATATCAGTAACGCCCAGGCCTCCGCGAATGCGAGAACTTTTCATTTTGTCCCGTAATGACAAAATAAAAAGTTCCACTCCAGCATCCCATCTCAGCATACGCATTTCAGCAGTTTCCAGTTACCTAGAGTAGGAGTTGTACATTGTCCAGCATTCGGAGCCATAGAGGACACTTTTCCTTTCAACTTTGCAGGCATTTTTTGATTGCATAGGACTACCGACATTGATCTGAACCTCATCCATCCCACACTAATTCTGTTCCATAGATACCTATTATGATTTTTTTACTCTCCACTATTATGAATGTAATAGTATTAATCTACATACATACTATCATGCAATCTTCCTCACGGGGTAGGAAAAGAGAACCGAACACCGCATTCGTTTATCTTGACACATATCTATCGCCTGATCAACATTCATTCATTGTTTTTTTTTAATGAATATGTCCTTGTTAAACAAGTACATATACATCTTCCTACGTTCCCTAAATAAGCAAATAAATGCTTGTGGTTAGGTGAACGAAATCGGTCTAGGCAGGATTCGAACTCGCGACCACTGGATTACTAGCCCAGCGCGCTAACCGCTCTGCCACCGACCCATCTAAATCTCTTGTATCATACATGCTTATTTTGCTCAACAGGTTTCATGTGCATACTATGAATCTCGTGACAGTGGTTTTTGTGTGTATTTTGAAAAATTTCGTCCTCTGGGAAACGATTATTTCTTTTAGAATGTTATATAAATGTACTTTATAAAAATACTTTTAGGGATTGTCAACCTTTCAAGAAGAAAAAATGTACATTTACTTCTATTTAGAGTTCAATGTTGGCCACAACCCAATCGTTATTAAAAAATCATATTGTTTTTAAATGGAATGGACACATAGAACGAATGAGTGATGACAAATAAGTATACAAGGCTTATAAAAAAGAAATGAAAAGTAGAGGTCGTCCAAGAAAAAGTTGGCACGATCACTTAAATTGAATTTTGAAAGATTAAGACGTTAGAATTAAGAATAATAGAAAAGCGTATATGAGACGAAGCATGTCAAGACAGAGGAGTTTGGTGTTCGGTTTCTCTGCCTATCCCAAATAGGAAAATGGCGTGATGGTATGGTATGGTTTTCACAATTTAAAAATTTTATTTTATTTCTGTAAAATAATTTTGGGTTTCGCATTCTTATTGCGATTATTTTAGGTAAAATAATAAAAATATTATATGTATCTTATAGGTATTTGTCTATCTTAAAACCGATCGTCCGCGTTGGTGTGTTCAACAACATTTCAAAGTTGGCGGTAAAAAGTTAAAACGGTTTTAACCAAAAAGTTTTTTCATTACTGATTTTAAATCATGAGACAGATATGACGACTTTAAGTCCTTTTGTGCTAGATCTTAAACTCCCTAGCGCCACCAGTGGCAGAATACGGTACCAAGACATCGTAACCACCGGCATTATTCTTGTTTCTGACGCGAAGTGTGGAGTACGGCCCGTGCGTTGAGAAATAATTATTCGTTCTCGATTCAAAAAGAAAAACTGATTCTCTTCGCGTTACCAACACCGCGAGATTTTCTAAGATAAATCGTTCATATTGTTTAGATATAATTAATCTTATCTAATCTATACGTCAAAACAAATCGTTTACGTTAGATAAAATGCTTTACATAAATAAACATTAAAAATATGCTTGCAATAATTGTTATTGTTTGAAAAAAAAATGTCGTTCGAGTTCGTGATTTTGAGTGAAAACGTACTGAAATGCAACAAGTGATTGTTTTAATAAAATGTGTGTTTGATAAATTTATTAAGTATATGATTTATTTTTAACTGCGTACGGTATAATATTTTTACATTAATAATAAATAGTAAATAAATATACCCATTAATTTAAGTTGTGCAAGTATATTACTACTCCGTACTAATTAGAAGTGCTAACAGTAGATTAATTAAACCTGTAGCAATGTAAGACATTGACACAAGTGTTTGTAATTTCTTCTTGAAGAATAAAAGCCGTCAGAATAATTATTGCTCAATCAAGATGTCTAGATTTGCAGCACTCATTTTTCTCATGGTTCTGACGATTTGGAGATCGGCATCTGGTACTTCTATCCTTTCTTCTTCAGCAATAGAAGAAAAAGGTATGTTTTTTTATAATAATTAATTATTATTTATAAAAAAAATCAGATCTATCAATTGAGACGGCTTCTAGTTGGTAGAACTCCATAATAAGAGGAAAAATATGAACATAATATATTTGTATTCTACAATTTGAAATTAACCTTACAGGGTCTGATAAACGTGTCTTTGCGCCCGTAGCAATATATTTGAATCCGCCCCCCCCCCCCCCAATTTTTTTGGAATTTTAAATATAGAACAATTTAAAATTATGTAAAATTACATCGGGTCTAAAATGACTAAGCGGGATTTTTCACATGCACACCATCATGCCGAGCCTCTATCCGGGTACGCAAAGAGAACCGAGCGCCATACCTGTAAATTTTTGATTTATATGATTAACATTTTAAAATTTAAAGCACCCTTTTTAAGACAACCGCCCTGACTTCTTGTTCCTGATTGTTCTATGATTTATCCGGCCCTGGAACTTATAAGCCGAAACAGTCGCCAGAAGACAAAAAAAAAACAATCGAATATTTTTTTAAAAGTTGCATAATATACGAAAACATTGGAAGTTTCCCTGTCGTGTCAATGACATTTTTGACATTTTTTTAGTATCTCAATAGAGACGAAGTTGTAATATTATAGAAGAACCAGGAACTCAAGGCACCTACAGTGCTTACGACCTGTTCATCGGCTGGTTTACGTGATCACTTTATGCGTTTGCGCAGCGTTCACCAATTAATAATTGTTGGTGGTGCATAAAGTGATCACGTAAACCAGCCGATGACAGTAAGCCCTGTAGGTGCCTTGAGTTTCTGTTTCTTCTATAATATTCCATCTTCGTCTCTATTGAGATTTTAAAAAATTGTCATAAATATATGTAATGTGTTCCTCTAAAAAATCAGAGGAGAGAGACTCATGTAACCATAGAATTATAATGTAAATCTAAGCATGTAACATTTATTGCCTTATTGTGTAAAATTATTTTATTAAGTAGTTGCACACATGTTGATAGGAGAATAAGCTTGAACGGTCGTCCTGCAAAAAGGAAAAATAAATATGTGGAACAAGAATCAATTTGTTTGATAATACACCCAAAAGATGAAGTTCTACAACATCAAAACCGCCTTCATTGACAAAATAATAAAACATATTTTATTGAAAATTATTTCCAGAAGCATATTAATGTTTTGTTTGACGCACAAACATACATTTTCACAATTATACAAATCTCATATTTTACATTTTTTTTTTCTTAAAAAATGAATACTTATGTCCTTGCTAAACAAATACTTAAACATCTTCCCACAATCCCTAAATTGAGCATAAATGCTTGTGTTATATCAAGTGAACGAAATCGACCCAAGCGGGATTCGAATTCGCGACCGCTGGATTTACTAATCCAGCGCAATAACAGCTCACCATGGACCTATCTAAGGCCGTATAACACCGAATATCTATGTTTACAAATACACACTGATGACAGCATTTTAAACAATAGACACATCTTTAGGAATAATATGTCATCGTATTATTTGAAAATCGACTGCATTGAAATAATTACTTAGAAGTAATACACAATGAAAGCTCAAACCAAATTATACTTTTTAAGGGCTTTTTCCGATTTAATAATGATATTAATAACAATTCAGTACTACAAATAATAATACTCAATTATCATTATTACCATTTTGCACTTTATCAAAAGAATCAGCCGATCAATGCGTAAATTGCAAATTATATAATATATGAAAAATAAAAACAATCGCATATATAAAACTATATAATTCCAAAGCCCTAAATTGAGCAATATTTATTATGATGTACATCAATGACAGTATTCATTGAAATAACAAAAATACATTAAAATTCTGAACAACTTAAAAATCATACATATGCCATGGAAATGATTTCTTTCTGTAGAAACTTTTTAATTTTTCTCTATATATATAAATCGAGATTCATATATTATTATGACACATTAGTTAAATATGCACATCACTGGAACATATAATATCAGAACAGGCCTGCTTTGTGAGATAAAATGATGATATACATTCTCTAATATATTTATTTTTAATACATACCTACACACAATCAAATGCAGTGTATGTATTTTAATAATTAAAAAAATATAAATTTGTCGATAAATTTTGAAACAATAAGAGCAATATTGCAATATACATAATGCGTAATGAACCCAATAAGAAGCAGATATAAGAGTGGAGTGAAAAGAATTTATCGCGTAAATATCTAAATCTAAATGAAAAATATTTAGGTGTGAAAGTCGAAAAATAATATAATAATGTACATATAAGGCGGTGTTGATTGAAGAAAATTATTTTATAAACATTTCCTGGCTTTGATCAATTTGCAGCGTGCTTTTTCAACTAAGAATTGTTGCTCCCAAAGGCAAAAATTACATGTTTATACTTATCACTAACCCACAGGGATTTAGTGGGGTCGCATTTTTTAAGGCTATTTTGTTTCTATTGCAGATTATATCAATTATTTTCATCCTGAGATTGCATTATGAAAGATTCATCACAATGTATCTGTGTGAGCTGTATATTACATATGTCATGTGTGCAATGTTCGGCGTGTTTATTTTACTTTATCGATTATAGACTAAAGTACTCAATTTTCAAATTTCGCAAATTTGTATATCTAATACTCTCTTAGACCCCGTTAGATATTGAAGGATATTTGAATAGTACTTCTCATTTTTTTAAACTGTCAAATTAATATTTCAACGAGACCCCACGCTCAGAAAATTTGAAATTGTTATTTTTATTTTCAAATTGGTTAAAAAGCACGTCACTCTCATAAAATGGCTCCGAAGAATAATCAAGTATTAATAATAAAATATACAAATCAAAAATAATTCCACAAAATATTTCATGAATATGCTGAATATTTTCTATACACAATTTGAATACTTTGTGGAGTGACTTAGTAGTGGGGAGTATAGCGTTGGTCACAACCCACTCATTTTAAATTAACTTGTCTTTTGCTGGGAATCGTACATTCAGGAGGTCGGCATAAAAGTCAAATGACAAATGAAACGACAAATATATTTGTATAAATTGATAATTGTAAAAAGCATATCAAATATGCGCTCCCACGTTCAAACAGGATAAATAAATATGACTAAGAATTTTCATTTTTATTTTATTATGTTTTTTTAATAATCAAATACTAAGTTGTTATCATATTACTTATCATAAGTACTTTTCTGATGTTCATGTCGTTGGTAACGAACCCGTTTCAAACAAATATTTCCTTAGAACGTCCAAATATAACCATGTGGGTATTATAAATATATTCGTATATAATATTTTTTTATTTATTTATTACAAAATCCAGTAGAGTCGTAGGTACCAATGTTGCTTAAGAAAAATTATATTGAATTTATAATATATTTATTTACGGGAAAAATAGATTGGCTAATTGATATTTATAACCGTTTCTTACAATTCAATAATAAATATCGAATTTACAGTTTTATTGTTACTAATTTTGCTGTGTATTTTAAAAACATACCAAACAAAATTAAAATGAAATCAAAACAATATTGTCATTCATTATTGCAATACAAAGTTATTACATAAAAAATTAGTTAAGTCTGACAACTATGTATTACCCAAACAATAGTGCATCTCACGGCAATTAGGGTGACCATACTTTGATATCTTTCAGAAGATGTATGTTTTTGTGTTCCCTTTCCACTAATTTTATTATTATTTTTAGTTGGACAGTTTATATAAATCTGTTATTCGAGACTGGTGTATGGTCATGCACGCATGTGTCGGGTTTACTATTATAAGGTAACGCACACCCGCAAATGTGTCGTTAGTTACCCCACGTTGTAGGATATGCCGTGATGGTATTTACGTATGTTTTTACCTCTCCTCAAAGATAATATAGAATATGATTTTAGAATTAACATTCAGATTTTTTTGTATGTTAAATAAAGTTATATTTCTTTGTAACGTTGAATTTTGTTAATTAATAATGTAAAAATACTCACTTATTTCATTAAGCCTGATCGAATATTGTACCACACACTCAACCTTGTTGATCCACCATGATGTGCAATGTGCATAGTTAATGTCAATAATTTGCCAAACCGCAAATGTCACTATCATATACCTATATATTATATTGGATTCGCGTCAAAGACCTAATTTTATTATGGCAACAAATAATAAATCTATAGATATTTCACAAAAACAATAATACTTTGATTTGAGTAGCATTGTTTACTAAAGCTGGTGGTACGAATTCATCCTGGGGCGATTTTTATAAACAATATCTTGATATGAAATTTGTGATTAAAATTTATAAACATGAAATACATTCAAACTAGGTACACTATAAATGAACTATAGCTACACTATAAATTCTGTTTGTATATAATTTAACAACAATACATATTTTTAAATTATACGCGAATTACATGTTAAGTACAAAGTATATTTTGATTTATCTATTTACTGATTTATTTATTTTTTATTTTTTTTATATTTATTTTTATGTGTTAAAATATAAAAAATAATTACATACAGATAAAAATAAACTAAAAATTAGACACCGTACAAACAGTATTAAATAGTTTACACAAAAAAATGTATCAATTGATAACTCTTCAATAAAGTAGCAAAAAAAAAAAAGATAAGGAAAAAAAAAAAATAAGCCAATAGAACATCTGCAAAGTTGGCGGTTATCGATATAGGAAAGACCCATAAATTTTTGTTTTGAAAACCGGCAAGCTATCCCCGAAAATATCTTCATCGATACACAATTCTTTTCCTCGCCTATGCAATTTCGGCATCGGCACCTCATGAAACTGCATAGATTGTCTTGACCGTCTATTCGGAATGTGAAAATTTATTGCATTCACAACCTCGATACATTTTTTAATCAAACATTTATTCCATGTGTCATTTATTTTTCGGATAGTTTTCTATTTATTTATATAGCAACTCTTTTAACTAGACATTTTTGAACATTTGTGATATTTAATATTGTCAAAGATCTTGTCCTTTATACACATAAAAGTCCATTGCATGGATACCCTATATTTGTAGGGTTGTTGAATAACCTGTACGTGAAAAAGCCCTGCTGGCGGTGCATATTAGGAAAGAATCCATTATATTCTGGGTTGAATGTAATTCATTGATAGATCTGGTGGAGCTGCGGTTCAGTCAGTTTTGATGTAGGTACCTATTCTGAATTCCTGCTTAGAATGACCAACTAAGAACCGTTTGTAGACCCCCTTTGCGCAGGTACCGCCCACCACAATAAACAGTCGACTAATCACGTGTATTAGTTAAGTCGTCGAAATCGAAATATTATTGTTATTAATAATGTAATAGCAACATGGAAAGTATTACCCCCAGTTCTACACTTTCGCCAGTTAGGAGAAATTAAAATGGATACGTAAAATATTTTTTTTTTATATTTATTTAAGTATTTTTACACATTCAGATAAACTTTTTAGAACATTAAAAATAAATCATGTTCTTTTCTTTATTTGATGTCATTATTTTCTTTCTCGTAATAATTTTATGACATTCATAATAAATTCAATTATTTTCCTTATTCAATTATGTCATTTGTTTTAATATTCCTAATATTTATATAAATTTGAATGAAATCAACTTATTGTCTTTATTGTTTAAAAATAAAAACTTGGGTTATTTTACCCCATTTATTTACACCGATGCTTGAAGGTATAGAAATGGTTGTAAAGCGGGGATAAGTACACCTAATGGGCGGAGACATTCGCAAATTCCTGGTCATTCTTAAAAGAAGTAGAGAGTACATGTAGTTTGTTTTTTGTTTACAATTCCGTGAAGAGTGCTTCTGTTTCGTGGATCTTAATCTGAATAATTTTATAACCAGTCTATGTATAGATGATATCCAAAACCCATGAATATTCAAAACCAATTTATTTTTTAATGCCCGACTTCGATGTGTTTATTTCATTTATAAAGACGAACTTCGGACGTTGCTTTGACACGAACATTTATTCATACACAAGATCATGTTTCATTCAATGAATATTTTAAAATTTAATTCTTTGATTTTATTGGTCATATTTCTACTATTTATTTGAAACGGCAGACTTAGTCATTACAGTCAAACCTTGCCATTTTTAGCTATCCCAGTATTGCCTGCACTATGGCTATTGAGTATTTTATAATATATTATATTTTGTATTGGTTCATTAAGGCGTGGTTTTTCTGGAATTCCGGCGACCGACATATCTCTATTTATTCCACATAACTGTTTACACTATGATTAAAATTGGCTATTCAGTAAATGTATATTTTTATTATTAAATTCAGTTAAGACGTATAGGTGTAATTAATACGCATATGATATTTAGATTGTTTCTAGACTTAATTCTCAACAATTTTGCAAAATTATAATGTTTTAGTATGAAAATATATAATTAAAAATAAATTTAAATGTAGAAATTCTTGATGCCGCCTAAAAATAAATTACGAAAATGACATATAGATAAAAATATTTTTGTTGAACAATGTTATTGATAACTGCGAATTGAATGAACTTGTATATTCAAAAGGTCAATTAGTTTCGACGATAGTGAAATTGATTATTGCCAAACGAAGAAAATAAATAATTGTTTTAGAAAATAATTTATTATATCGAACCGAAAAGTCTAAAAATAAATTCAAAATAATTTGGATGGACCTAATGCAATCATAATATGAAAACCTATCGTTATATGAAAACCTATGTATTTCCCTCTTTATCTTGGAAGTACAGAAGTGTTTGTTTTATTCATTTTAGGTTTGGAAACATTTGAGAAGATATAGGCACCTATATTATTTATATATGTTTAGAGAATTTTCCTTTTTATCCACACATTGTTTACATTAAAAGTGTGAGATAATTTATTCCTTATGATAGAATGCACAAGATTACTTAAGTACTAATTACCTACATATATTGTTGACTCAAAATATTGGAACATATCATAATTTATATCTATAAGCTCTTTTACTTTTATGAATATAATATTAGTGACATATTATGCAAATGCAATTTAAGTTTCTGTCTTACATCAACTCCTTTAAATTACATCCCATCAGGTTAAAACCAGTTTGGGACTTTTTATATCCTTATTTTTTAATGAAAGACATCCGTTCTCGTTTCAAATTGTGGAAATATTTTGCTTTTAGAGTATAATGTAGACTTTTTTTTTATTAATAAAACACCAATGACTTGATACTTTGAAAATTCACCATACTTAGTTAAGATTCGCTCATATTTATTTATTTATCTTCTTGTACATAATGTAAAAAAAATATAATGCACACTGGCAGGCTTATTGCCATTAGACAATTTATTCCAACCAAACAGAATATTTCACCACCAAAGGCGCTACAGACCATCATGAGCCATGGCGTCTTCAAGAAATTTCCGTCACTCGACCCGGTCCATCGCCCGCACCTTCCAATTGGTTACACTGATTGCTTTGAAGTCCCTTTCTACACCATCCATCCACCATAATTCGGGTCTTCCCACGTTTTTGCCTCTCATCTGGTCGTGTATTGAGGATCTTCTTCTAGACTCGGTTCTCCTCCGCGCGCTGGAGATGTCCCAACCATCTGAGACTATGAGTTTTTGTGTAATTTACTATATGTACGTGTGGCTCATTGTACATATTATGTTCTAGCTCATGGTTATGTCTAATCCTCTTTCAAATATCAAAAGAGCATTTTCGTCTCGTTTACGCTCATATTAAAAAAAATAATATTTCAACCTTCCTTGCACCCTGTGCATGTGGCGAGTTTATCGCCACATGGAAATTTATTCCAACTAACAAGTGTTTCCAGCCCAGAGAAGCAATATTGAGAAATAAATTTGTCCTATGCTGGGGATTGAACCCAGGACGCCCGAACAGAAGCCAAACGTGCCACGGCGGTCAGCATATTTATTACATTAAAATATGCTAAAACAAAGGATGACAGAAAAAGAAATGAGGATATGAGAGCTGAGTGCAACTTGAAGAACGATAGAATGTTGACAGAATGAAAGTAAACACACTTGTCACATGGAAAGAATGACTGAAAAAAGGATGACAGAATAAGAATATGAGAGCTGAGTGCAACTTGAAGAACGATAGAATGTTGACAGAATGAAAGTAAACACACTTGTCACATGGAAAGAATGACTGAAAAAAGGATGACAGAATAAGAATATGAGAGCTGAGTGCAACTTGAAGAACGATAGAATGTTGACAGAATGAAAGTAAACACACTTGTCACATGGAAAGAATGAACGAAGAACGACTGAAAAAAGGATGACAGAATAAGAATATGAGAGCTGAGTGCAACTTGAAGAACGATAGAATGTTGACAGAATGAAAGTAAACACACTTGTCACATGGAAAGAACTACTGAGAAAAAAAAAATTGTAGAGCTGAAAGAGAAGGAACGATAGTTAGGGGCCAGCACATAATACATTGGCACGACCATGTCATCTCTAATATGAAAGAAGGAAATGTTCTTTGCCACCACCACCCGTTCAGCTTATGGAGACTGATAACGGCACCTAGCAAAACTCTGAATGAACACAACATAAAGAACATCAATAGAGTCCGGAAAACTCTAAAACCTTGCATACATTGTCGGCCTTCATGGATCAGTTGGTTGGGTATCTGACTGCTGATCTAAAGGTCCCGGGTTCGATTCCCGGTGGAGACACAGTTTTTAATTGCGTTTTCAGTCTGAATCTGTGAGACGATTAATATCGTAAGTCTCCAGAATGTGGCAACTTGTTATTGGGTGCGTGTTAAATTAATATTTGACATAGTACCTGTTAGTTGCCCGAGAAGTAATAAATAATAATAATAATAATACACTACACTTAAAGTGATAATTATGAACCGTACTTTTGACAGAAAGTCTTGAAACCTACGATGTCCAATGGCATGTTCAATGGGTTCAAAGAAATTTTCTCCGGTTAGAAGTGTGAATAGCAGACGAGTATGTATGCTAATACAGAAGTGTATGGCACTTGGTTCTGTCTGCCTACATCAATAACAAGTACATGGCGTGATATTATGTATGTATATAAAAATAAAGGATTCCTTCACGGTATTCAAAAATTATGTGCTTTGTGTATTTTGTAGTGTGAATTAAATACATAGTTATGTTGTAGCAACATTAAAATGACTACGAACCGTTGTAAGTGTAAGTACCTATCTTTAATACATGTAATTTGTGGTTTAACCTGTGTGTGTGTCTATGGGATAATGCTATAATACTGAACGTGTAGTCGTCTCACGAGGCTCTTGCAGGCCTCTAACAGAAATGCATCCAACCAACGAATATTACAAAAGATACAGCGTACAACAATCACTTCATGGCTCGTCTAAACTAAATACACATATACATACACATACCTGTGTGCGTCCTTGGATTGTGTATGTTAGTGTCTCCTATTTGAGGACCAACACCTTCTCATAAATCTATACCTCAACGTGATGCCACTTGTTATTCAACAAGGAATAATAACATTTTACATTGTTACGGGATCTCCTCTACTTTTCAAAATCATTTATTGTTGATTTTTTTCAGAATAAAGAGAAAAATTCGCAATCTTAAATTTTTAAGATCAGCAAAACGTAGCCAAAGCCAAATCTTTTGTTGACTGTTTGATTCATTATTCATTACTAGCCAACATTACCTACCTATTACCTTTTTCGTAGAGAAACATGCATCTTTCATTTTACAAAATAATTTAGATATTTAAACAATGATTTGTTATCGTCTTATAGAAATGAACAATATTATTGTAACCAAATATTGTAACTAATTCTTATTGTCACCGGATTGGAAGAGAGTTACCACTCTTTTCTTTTATCATCGTTTACGGGTGTCATATATTTATTTATTTTATTTTTATATTTGTCTATTTATTAATTTTGTATTTATGTATTTACTTATTTATTTTTTTGTATTTATTATTTATTTATTTTGTGGTTAAAAAACATTTACATAAAAAAAAACATAAACTCATTATCTCAAATAAACTTTAACATATTTCGTTGTAAGAAATATAAAAAGAAAACAATAAAGTAAGAGAAAAAGGAAAATAAGAGAACATATAGTGAAAATAAAATTAAAAAATCGTTTTCCTTTTATAGAAATCAAAATTCTTAGTCGAATAACAAATTATATAAAAGATCAATAAACAAATATTAAAGTTACAAGACAAAAAAGTAACAAAAACACAAGTACATAAGTATAATAATAAAAAGAAAGAATAAATATGTAAAGAATAAAAGAAACATAAAATAAAACAGGCATAATAACCTCTCACATAGTTCAGCAATGAGATTTACCACACATTCTGATTTTAGTGCCTTTTTACGTGAGACGAGTCTGATCTGCGGGCATACACGCACGTGTCGTGCTTTATTTTTATAAGGTAATGCACACCAGCACACATGTGCCTGGTTATCGCACATTTTGGGATATACCGTGGTGATATAAGAAAAAGTGTATCAAATAATTAAATTCAATTATAAGGTAGATACTTACTAGATTCAAAATTTGGGTTGGAGTTTGAATTACATACATAAGGGGGCATATTGTGCTAAATCTAGTGACTGAAAACATGATAAGTATATTAAAACCGCCTAATACAGAGTGAAGATACGTGTTAGTAACGGCATTTATCGCGTGCGTTAATTACCAAAAATGTATTGATTTTTGCATTTAAGAACAAACCTGACTTGACTTGACCTGACCTGAAGCACACAAAAGATTTATTTCTATACGACATAAATGTAGTTATGAAGTAATTTTAAATAATTGCTGTAAAAAAGGATATTGTTAATATTTTTTTAGGGGAATTTACACTGATTTTTAAAATTGTGTAACGAAAATTCACTAGAAAAATGTTGGAAATACTTATGGTATTTTTTTAGAAACATATTAATTTGTTAACAATGTTTCTTATTATTGTATAATTATTAATTTATATTGAAGATAGCGTTTTTTGCTCAACTTTCATACAAATAATGAAATGTAAAATATGCAACTTGAAGCTGTATCTTTCTGAGATGAAATAAATAAATAAACAAATTGGATTGTTTAGGTCTATAGGGCCCCTTAAGGATATAAATTATTTTCGAAGATAACTGATCTATCACGTAATATTTGTCAAGAATTTTTTTCCCCGTAGATATCTAAGTTGACGTTTATTTTACAAAAATGACAGTGTGAAAATAATCTGCGTTCGTAAGTGAAACGACCCAATACCAAGAATTTTATAATAAAAATCTTATTAAAAGTCCGCTAAATTTATCCTCTCACCCTTTTTAAATGGTAATAAATATTATTTTGAATTTCAATTCATAAATATCGATATATTTATTTTTAGTTTATTGTCTGTTTTCGTGGCTCAGTTGGATCTATAAGACAATAGCTGATATCGCACCTATGTAATATACCTGTTACTGGGGAAGCAATAAAAAATACAATAAAATTAGGTATCAATATATTATTTTATTCCTCATATGATGTATATGAAATAATGATGTACCTAGATAAAATTTATTTACACATTATACATATTATGTAGCTTCCGTCATACTTTAGTAATTTGTCAACGTGATTTTTTTGTGTTAAAAGGAATTTTATAGATAAGTACATACCAACGTTTTTTTTAGCGAAAATTAATGTCAATTTGAGACCGTGATCTACGTACAAATATCATAACCCGAGAATTTAATCTGAATCGCTTGATATTATGCAAACTAACAAACGTGTTTTTCTCTGTCATATTTCAATAATAGTACCTAATAATTATTCTACATTATATTACAGACTTATAGTTCGTCGGTAGTATTGTTGCATTCTTGGCGAGTATATTTATGTAGGTAGGTACTTGCCTGAATACTCAGCTACTGTTTGTTGGTTCTCAGTATTGTGGTGTCTACAGGTGCCATGAGAAAATATTATTAATAATTATTATCTTGGAAATTCATTTTCGACCTTCTTTATAATAATACTATTCGGAATATAACTTACATACTACGTAAAAAATATAGTCAATGGTTTGTTTGTATCCAAATAGTGTACCTACCTACATATCTTTCTAATTTCATTTTCGAAAAGACCACATGTACATGAACGGTGTGTCAGAAGCATTTAGTGTAGCGATGTGATGGTGACAGGTTATAAATTCATAGGTTATTTTGTATCAAATACTCGTTAAAAATACGAGATTAATAAAGTGTCAATAAGGATGATTAAATATTCGCATTTAACGATATAAATATTTACCTAAAAGATATAAATAGATACGATATAAATATTTACCTAACCACTAGGATAATACTTTCAAAACATAAGTATAATTAACATTTCGTTGCACCCTGCGCAAGTGGCGAGTTTATTGGCATATGGCAATTTCCTCCAACTAACCTTCGGTAGACTTCTTAAGTCTGCCTTGTTTCGTAGAGCCAACAAATAAGCTACAGCGCCCTTGGAGTGATCTTGTATCACTAAACGGCGCTTTATAAATTTTAATTATTATTATTATTATAACCAGTGTTTCCAGCCCAGAAAAAAATAACTGCGTGAGAAATGAATTTAAATAGATTTCTTCTCTGCTGGGGATAGAACCCAGAATGCCCGCACTGAATCCAAACGGCTTATCAACTGTGCCATGGCGGTCGGCAAAGAAATACCAATTTTTATTTATATTTATGCGTATATATTTTTTCTAATTAATATTTTATTCTACAAATTAGAAACCGTATCAATCGACATATTGAAATATATTTTGAATAATAATACGACTTGAGATTTTTTGGTGAAAAAAAAATGTAAATTAAAAAATATTAGGTACTGATTGAAATATAGGTAAGTATATTTTTAAGTAACACACTTTACCACATTTTTTTATTTAATTGTTTATGAGTAATTGTAGTTTTTTTAAACATTTTTATCAAATAAATGTTCTTAAATATATTATTTATACGTAGTACCTACTACTAGAGTAGTCTGGCGTTCGGTTCTCTCTACCTACCCGGCGGATACGGCGTGATGGTGTGTGTGTGTGTGTGGGTGTGTGTGTGTCTGTGTGTGTGTGTGTGTGTGTGTGTGTGTGTGTGTGTGTGTGTGTGTGTGTGTGTAACTACTACTTTATTGAATAAAATTGTTCAGTACAAAATGTTTGCATGAATACGAATGAATTTGGGGGTTGGTTTATGTAAGTTACAGAATTGGACCTGGTTATTCAAACATTGAAAAAGAGCAGCTTTTTGTCTGTATACTCTGAATCAATGAATGAAGGATCTTTGGAGTATTCTCTGTCATTGTTATATAAGTATACGCACCTACCTGTTGGATGATATACAACATTGTTGCCACATCTATTAATTTTCGAAATTTATATGTTTATGTATATGTTTTTTTATATACATCCGAATAACCTGTAAATTATTATTATGTAACTATTTTTTTAACCTGGCGCTGCTCAGAAAGATAAATGTGAAGCAATAAGCTAACTCATCAAGAAAATAGATTTTGTAAATTTTGAACTGCTTATATGTTATGATAAATTTATAATGAGTTAAATATATCCACACAATAATTAAAATTTAACATACATTAGTAAGTATTTAAAAAAAATCACTAACCGCCTTCACTTCAGTCCCTCCCTCAGTCCTTTCCTTCTGCCTCAAATAATGGACTTTGGGAAGTGGTTTAAAATTTGATTGAATATAACCATAGTAATGAGTGTAGTATTAGCCACAACTCATTTGTTTTCATATATTTTCATCAGAAACAAGTGTGCATACAAAATTTAAGTAATATTAGTCGTTGGGTACATCGTAAGTAGGTACAACGTTTTCAACAAAAAATCCTTTGCGAGATAAATGAAAATGTAGATAATTCATAAATAAATAAATGAACTAAAAACATTTATCCTTCCTCGGTTCTCGTCTGCAAAATTGCGGAATCATATATACCCCTTGGGGTAATGAGAAAAATAAGATGGATACATGATTCAACCTTATATTACGTACTCATTGTTTGCACTTGTACTAATAGGTATATTTTTATATGAATTCGTTATTTTATGATTTTTCATCGAGAGTTCATATCAATTTATAATATCACACCTGTGTCGATTTCATTTTAGATTTTATAAATATTTGAACATTGATAAAAAGTAGGTACGTATTTTCTAGAATATATTATTAATCATACGATGGTACGAAAAGCAAATGTAAACAAAATTATCGCTTAATAACTGGGAATAAACAATACTATTTAAATAAAATGGTTGTTTATGTTTAAAAATTGTCTAAATATTAAACAATATGTCGGTATTATTTCATTCTTTACTTATTTCTGGAATTATTGTTTGGGTAGGAGCATATGGCAATTTTAAAACCAAGTTAGAGTTGCACAAAAATGAATAGTTAAAGTTATACTAAAAAAAACATTTATTTAATTCATTTAAAGCTACCTTTATATAGTTGTATAGCGTAAACTTGTGTATTGTTAATATTTTTAATTTGTACCTATACCTATTTAAATTTTTGTTTTTATCTTATATCATAGTACCTAGTGACAAATTTAATATCTCCGATCTGTTTTTCATCCTTTCCTTTCTGTCACAGGGAAACATACAATAAATGTTAACTATATTTTTATTTATATTTTGTTGATTGTTTAATGATCAACATCTGTGGACGTAATTAATAAGTCTGTTTTTTGTTTACTTCATAGTGTATGTTTTTTTTGTATATTAGTTATATAAGACCGTCGAAAGCGCTCAGGCACTTATTATAAACTCAATTCGTGAATTATAACTGTGTTAATTTGTTAATTTTTAATAATTTTTCATATAAGACTGTGTTTGTCACTTAAATAAATTATTGTAAATTGTAAGTACGTACAGTAGCGTACATAAAAAGAACACGAATTTTCATCTTATTTCTCTTATAGTCAGATTATTTTTTATATAATTGTAAGTAGGTACTTATGGCAGCATACATAAGTACACGCGTTTTCATTTTATTTATGTAATAATCAGATTATTTTTGATTGTTTTTTATAAGGTAGGTATGTCTTAATAAATAGAACATTCTGGAACTCTGTTCTGTGTGAAATAACGTTGTTAGTTGTTAGTAGGTAAGTACTCGTACAGTAGCGTAAGTACCTATGTACATATTACGCGCGTTTTCGTCTTATTTCTCAAGTTGTCTGTATTCGCCAGTGTTCTGCCTCGTTGGTCATCTCCTTGAAGATTTTTCCCCTCTCCCCTTACCTACTCCCAGCTCTGCCCAACGTACATACAAGACTCGCCCGTCAAGTGGAACGAAAACACAGCCTACCCATTACCCATCTAACCCAACAAATAATATTATCTATCACTAAGTATATTATAATGTTATATTTCATTATCATTTTGTTTTCCCGTACAAACATCTTAAGAGGGCTTATAACGCTACATCCAGTGACTAAAACATAATATTACCCCGTATTCAGTAACTATTGGAACTAAATTAGGGGGGCAAGTCTAGTTCAATCGGTGAAAAAAACCCTCACGATTACCCATATCATGGATATAATTATTATATGGAGTTCTAGAATATATTTACATGTCATAGAACTCCATACGATAATTATATCCTTGATATGGGTAATCACTAGGGTTTTGATTTCGCCGGTCGAACCAGATTGCCCCCTAGGAACGTTCTAAAAATTGTAGAATTTAGATTTACGGTCTTATTTCAGTGTTATAAAATATAAACTTGGACTAATTGGAGGAACGTACCTATTTTGGCCGGAACGATCTTAAAAAGTTACTGAATCAGACGAATTATGAATAATTTTGAAAATTATGAAAATTTCATAATTTTCATCATTATTCATGATACGTCTATTCCATTTAGTCCATGTTGATATTTTATAACGCTGAAATAAGACCGTAAATCTAAAATCTACAATTTTAGTTTGTTCCTATTTTAGTTACTGAATACGGGGTATTATTATATTAAAAAATCATGATATTAAAGCGTCAAAAGGGTTTAAACGTCATCGGAAACCCAAAAAATTTTAATTTTAAGATCAATCCTGACTTGAAATGAAATCATTCACTTTGATTTTATGCATTCTTAATGCGCATAAAATATTTATTTCACTACGACATACAGTTATGGAGTAATTTAATAAAAATGCTGTAAAAAGAATATTTTTAATATTTTTTTTTGGTGAAGTTATGCTGAATCTTTAAATTGTGACGACGAAAATTCATTAAATAAATTTTGAAAATATTTATTATATTTTTTAAAGAAATACACTGTTTAACATATTTTAGAGATATGATTTCAATATGCGATGTTTAGATTTATATGCCCTCAACGCAAATATTTTCACCATTTATTTCAAACGAGATCTAGGTACTTTATAAATGCAGAATGGTGAAAAACTTTTTCCTATAAGAATATGCTCTTTTTACAGCCAATCGTTTCTCTGAATTTTTTGATATATTTTTCGTATTTTTAAAATATCATAAATATATATTTGGAAAAAAACCCATTAGTATAATTAATAATTTTTATTTTAAGAAAAAAAATATGGGCTTAATATTTAAGAAAAAAAAAATTAACAGGTTCGAATTTTTTTTCTGTGATATACCTATAACATATAAGTAAAATTCTGCCTCCTCGGAACAGGCACAGCCTAGTGAAGTGGTTTATATAAAAAAAAATG
Source organism: Molanna angustata (assembly GCA_963576475.1). NCBI lineage: Eukaryota > Metazoa > Arthropoda > Insecta > Trichoptera > Molannidae > Molanna > Molanna angustata. The sequence goes on from OY754966.1 coordinate 31,081,817, forward strand.
TTATATAATATTTTTAAATATTTTGAATTGAATTTTTTTTTCTTATATTTATTGTTTGTATTGAGTATTTTGGTTTACAATACATAGTAAAATATTTAAAATAATTTTCATTTTCTTTGACAATTTGTCGCTAACACTAACTATTCGTAAAATGGAGATCTTCTAAAAGAATCTAGATCTTCTAAATAAATATTAACGTTAATTAATTGTCAAATATGAACGTCTTTATTTTCTTACATTGTGACGATTGACGTATAATTTTTATCGAGTTTTTTTATCACAAAAAATAATCACGGTCCCAATACAATTGTTTAATTCCGCTTTGTGTCCAATTCATCATTTTTTAAAGTATCCAGTGTAGGGTACGCAACAGCAACAAAAAATAACGTTTTAATAATATAATTACCATTATTCGGCGAAGATACAACATATTGAACAATCTTTTGTAGAAATCTTGTAGTTAATGGTCGTGAGAATTTTCGTTGCTCCATGTCGATTCCAAGGATGTGTTTGTTCACAGCCAGCCCAGCGCAGATGGCAAACAGCCAACAGGTGTTTTGTCCACATTATCAAAGAATCAAGGAAATAGGAAACCACCGAAATTAAGTTCCTACGCTCTTCATATTTTTTCATCGTCGTTTTCAGGTATATGGGCCAATCCGGATCTATAGTTCGGAGCATGTTTGGTATTCTTAAATCAACTTAATATAATATAATTTTTAATGTTGAATATTCAGGACTTCCATTGTTTTTACATTTTTTTTAAGGCAATTCACCCTGCAAAGAGTGCTATGTGCCATTTACTTAATTGAATTAATTAATTCCATGTATATTGTCGATTACATAAACAAAGTATTAAAATTTTCGTGTTCATAGTAAAGAACATTGTGTTCTTCTTCATTTTTATTTTACATTTACGTATAATTGAATTGATTAATTCTATGTAAGTTGTCCATTACATAAACAAACTATTATATTTTTCGTGTTCATAGTAAAGACTGTGGAACGATCTTCCGAATTCTGTGTTTCCATCTTCGTACAACCCGGGTCTTTTTAAAATCCGAATTAATAAACTCTTTTCTAAATTGCAAACCCCTCCCAACGCTACGTAGTGCGCTTCTTCGGAAGAGTAAAATGGACCCAAATCCTAATAGCTGGCGTCCCCTACGTAGACATGTTAAAAAAAAAAAGAACATTGTGTTCTTCTTAATTTTTATTTTACATTTACGTATAATTGAATTGATTAATTCTATGTAAGTTGTCCATTACATAAACAAAGTATTAAATTTATCGTGTTCATAGTAAAGAACATTGTGTTCTTCTTAATTTTTATTTTACATTTACGTATAATTGAATTAATTAATTCCATGTATTCGAGCTAGAAATAATGTATGGCGAACCAAACGTTGTCCAATACATCAAAATACAACGTCTACATTGGCTCGGACACGTTTGTAGAATGGAGGATAACCGGGTCCCAAAGAAAGTATTGGACACCTGTCCTGATGGAAGAAGAAGCAGAGGGAGACCTAGGATGAGATGGCTGGACGACATCGAGGGCAATATAAGAGCGATCGGACAGACAAACTGGAGGAGACTTGCTGTTGACAGGGCGGGATGGAGGCAGTTTCTTGAGGAGGCCAAGGCTCGCACCGGGCTGTAGCGCCATTGCTGATGATGATGAATTCCATGTATATTGTCTATTACATAAACAAACTATTAAAATTTTCTTTTTCATAGTTAAGAAAATTGTGTTCTTCTTAAATTTTATTTTACATTCACGTATATATGAGACACAAATCGTTAATAATGATATCGAAGATTTAAAATATTAAGTTTATACACCGACACTGTACAATTATTAATATGGCAGGACACAGTACGTACACAAATACGCGGAATTAAGTAGGCAAATTTGCTCTTCAATATGGTAGGGCGCTAGGGAAGTCTCAATGTTATGTTAGGAGCGTAATTCAGTGTACTTGTTAAAATTATTTGCCACAGAATCGAGATCGCTTACAAAGCTATGCTAAAACGATGTATGGTAAAATGTGGAACGATATATATCTAAGGGATGAATCTAACATGCATAAAGATATTGTAAACTGAATAAAGGTAAAAAAAAAACACACTTATTTGCCACCCGGTTTTGCCACACGGATAAAAATGAATGAAGAACTAAGAAAGAAAAATTATTTTACTGAAATTATTGATATCATACTGTAGGATGTATGATTTCGTTTTTATTAATTTTGTTTTTGCCATACATTTTTTGCAATCATAATGGCGATATTATTCATTATTTGATTTGATTATCAATTTGACTCGGTTTTATTGGTCTTTGTTAGATAAAACACAATATGTACAAGATTATTGATTCTTTTAACTGTAAAAATAACGATTCCTTTTGTTTTATATACCTAACTGAAGTTTCTATTTTATAATTTCGTTCTCAGTATTATTGAATAGAAGATAGATATAAGTATCAATTCAGTGTATCCATTTATTAATAATAGTATTACTGCAAACCCATCAATACTGTAGGATAAATTCTCATGCAGTCTCACGTTAAACGTTATTTGCATAAACTATGAATGTTGATGCATGTGTTGTGTATTTTGTGTTTGTATCGCGTATTCATTTTGTTTCTCTTTATTTTGCATGCCTACAAGCAATATCAGATGTATATCTACATATTATTATAATACATATGGTTATAAACAAGTCTTCAACATGTCAAGTAAACGCAAGATGAATATTATATCGTAAGAGGTATAGGTCGGTACATATAAAAATGTTGGTTAATCGCGACCTCTCTAGAATAACTAAACAGTGGTTTCGCCACCAATATCACCATCTTAAATTATCCCTTAACTTGAGACATGTATTGTTTTACATTTTTTAGAGATGATGGGCGCGGGCGGTGACGTCTCGGGTCTATTATACATAAATTTATATTGAAACACGCTCTTTGGCCCGATGAGAAACTCGAGAAGAATGTTTTGTTTTTCGCGTTTGAATGGTATCTCGTTCGATAGCTGGCGGTCGCAAACAAAAGAGTTTAGGGTCATCCATTCTGGCGCTAAGATAAAGACTCAATTCAATAGAGCAATTACTATCAACGACATTGTTTGCTCGGTTGATATTCAATAGCCTTCATCGTTTGAAAAAATCATTTCAATTTACCTACATAGTAATTGGTCTTGACTTGAAAGTATACATTTTACTTTGTTGACGTGATATTACTTACCCTGCATCTACACAATGTGCGTCAATTCGCACGAATAATAATTTAAAATGCTACAATTAAAATAAATGATTGAATAAGTTGGGCATGGCTAATTTCCTGGTTTAATCCATTTACTTTTTACTATGTGATATCGTGTAAAACTCATTGGAAAATATACTTTTGTTTTGCTTGTTCAAACACATCTTGTACTCAGTACATGTTGTATTTACTGGGTATAAATACAATTCAACTTTGCTTTGTGATACAAGCACCCGTAAATTACTTCAGAGGAACAATTCATGCATATTATCACTCAATTCGTCTTATGACAAATCTATTGTCCTGTTCAATTAACACCTTCAATGCAACCATTACAAAATGCTTATAAAACTAATGCGAGGGTGGTATAAGTCTTTTCCCAGCTGTGCATCTTGGTCTTGCATAGGTACTCAATATTGTACTTGCCTCAAAAGTCTTCCAATTATCGGCTTACATATAGTAACAACATCTTAATATATAAAAATCTCGTGTAACGATGTTCGTATACGCTAATATCCGAAACCGTCCAACCGATTTCAATGAAATTTTCAAAATTTTTATAGTTGGTTTCGAATTGAATAATATGATTGTTTCAGACTTAATATGTGGTGCTGTTGTCGAGATATAATTAAAAAAAATATATTGTTTTTTTTATTTCTCATCCAAAAATACATTTTTGACCACTAATTTTGACTTCCGTACACCCCCAAGATTTTTTTAAAGGAAAAAAGGGTCGTAATTTATTTAAAAGTTGTGTAAACTTTCAATAGATGGCGTTAATAACAAATCTATTGACATCTGTATTATGGTAAAGAATATACCACACTCAAATGTAGGTACGTAAAAAAATAGATAAAATACATAAAACAAGGTATACATAAAATGCGGTCTGCATAAAAGATTAGCTGTAGCAGAACAGCGTCTACCTGGCCCACTTGTAGATAATAAATTGAATAAAATAAGTAAAAAAAGTAAAAAAATGAGTATTGTTATTTCACGTACCTACCCAAACAGATTAACTGCTCGATGATTTGCATGTGTGTTTTTAGACACATACATAAACCTTTGATTCTTTTTATTTCTGAAATCCGTTGTGCAAAGGACGATTGATATTGTTGTTATTTTGTTTGTGGGTAGTTAGTTATCAATCGGAATTTTCTGAAATGTTGCAAATGCTGAATACAAAGTTACGGCGATGAAAAGACACACACCTTGAACTCGCAAGGATCGCTACTGAACAATAGTCGATAAAAGGTGTTATGTTAATGTTAACATCGATACTCAATATGGAAATACCTACGCGTATTTAAAGGAGCATTCGTGATGTTATCAATGTGTATACTGTATAGGCAGTGGGTAAGCCAAAAATCTACTATTGTCAAATATTATAAAATGAAACATCGTATGAAAAGATATTAAAATGGCGGGGTTATATGTACAAAATGCTTACTTTAAAAATAAGTTAAACATTATAATTATACAAAATATTCAAAAAAATTTTCACTTAAACGCTAAGTTATACTTGAAAATATATTTTATTCGTGTAAATACGTACTTCTAACTTTTAATCTAACAGATATTTGCGTGCAAAATGTACACTTTTTTGACAGATTTGACTTGGAAAATTTTGTATGAAAAAAATAATTATTGAAATATATTTCATAATTCAGCATTTTTATCGCATTTTTTTTAGCGTGACACTGCATCAGATATACTGGTACATGTTCGCATATAAATAAGATTTTTAGATGCTCTTGGTTTTTCAGAAGGCGTGAGACAAACACACACACACACACACACACCCTCACACACACACACACACACACACACACACACACACACACACACACACACATACACTCGTATTTCGAAGCAATATTTGTATTTCGAAGCGGAGTTTTACACTAAACAATTTTCAAAATTAATATACTTCTACTTACAAATCATATCTAAACTATACATGAAATAATATTGTAGAAATAAAGTGAGGGAATATACATATTATACAGACTTATAAGTTTACAGACATTGGATCTTTATAGAAAAATAATATACCTACAGATATAGTTTACACATACATTTACAGAAACAATATACACACAGACATAGTACAGTAAACATAATACATTCGACAATTGTACAGAATAATGTATTCGACAGATAGGTTTAGGTTAATAATACTCCGTATTCAGTAACTATTGGAACTAAATTAGGAACGTTCTAAAATAAATTGTAGATTTTAGATTTACGGTCTTATTTCAGCATTCTTCTTCTTCTTCGTGTCAGCAGCATTCAAACAGTTCTCGACCAATAGTTGGCAACGTCAGATGCTGCGCAAAGAGTATATAATACCTTACGGATAATGCTGCGCCACTACAGCGCAGTAGGTCCTCGAGTGAGCAGGTAGCAGGGCAAGCAGGGCAATCTCGTAGGTGGTCAGTGGTCTGAGGCAGGCCGCATTCACACGAGAGGCAGTCGTCGTCTGATATGATTCCCCATCTCCTTAGGTTATCTTTCGATCTGCCGACGCCCGCATTATAAAATATAAACTTGGAGTAAATGGAATAGGAATGTACCTATCTTGGTCGGAACGATCTTAAAAAGTTATTGAATCAGACGTATTATGAATAGTTATGAAAATTATGAGATTTTCATCATTTTCATAATTATTCAAAATACGTCTAATTTATAACTTTTAAAGAACGTTCCGGCCAATTTAGGTAAGTTGATATTTTATAACGCTGAAATAAGACCGTAAATCAAAAATCTACAATTTTAGTTTGTTCCTATTTTAGTTACAATTGTTACTATAATGTAATGTCTTTATTTTTTGTTTAAAAGTTGAATAGGGTTTTGAAACTTTACATTTATGTATATGAGTGAAACACAGAACAAGGAATCTAGATTATAGATTATTTGTTCTGTGGAGTGAAATGATCCCCGATTTGATCCCCCTGTACGAGTAGTGGTGTTAGCCAATCGTTTTTCTTGTATACTTTCATCGGATGCAAATATGTATAAAAAATCAGGTAGATTGAACTTTCAGGACCATGGAAAATGGTTAAAATGTGATTGAATATAGGCGTTGGTAAGAGTTAAGTGTTGCTCACAACCTACTCGTTTTTATAGTCATCGAAAGCAAGTGTGCATATAAAATTTCAGCAAGATTGGACTATGGCAAATTGTTAAATTATCACAGATTGGACCAAAACTTCATTAGCAGGTATGTTGGTTGAAACTTGTTTAATATTATGTTTGAAAATTTTTTTAAACCTACGCTTTATTTTATCGGAATCTTTGCATTTTTGTTAATCTTTGTTTTTATTTTATTTTTGCTCCTTATGCATCTCATGCAACTAACTTGATGTACTTTGTCAATTATAATGTAAACAAGTACGCAATAATAAATTGCTACTCTTTGAAGACTTATGTTGTTAAATCGATTTCAAGATATCAATTATTGTGGTTTTATTGGAGAACTACTGATCTTTTAGTATGACGTATTTTGTATCTATACTGAGTAGGTTGGCATAGTTAAATACATTCCATTAAAATAATGTCTTTGATGATATTTCAGAATGCATTTCAAGATGGATTATTTCGTTAAAATTAATTAATTAATTTCGCGCTTTTGTTGCCATAAGGTTCTCTCTGACTACGTGGCTTGATATTATATTATATATAAATAAATAAATATAAATAAATAAACATAAATTAGGATGATTTTCATAGCGTCGTTTTTGTGATAACCTCACCACAAGGGCGCTTTGAATATATTACTAGTTTTTGTTAGACTCGCGGAAGAAGTGAGTTTTCGGGTGTTTTCAGGGTTGTGTTCAGATTCAGCGCTCGACGTCGGGCGTCGAATGTACCTGATGTTGCAGATTATGGCGTTTTTCACACTAATCTCACTGAACGCTTTCGAGCGGCGTTTCAATCTGAACGCTAAATCGGGCGTTTTTAATGTCAAATGTCATTTATAATACATGTCCCTTTTTAGGTTTTATTTTCATCGAAAGACAACAATTGGGCAGTGGAGTAAATAATGATCTCTGACCTTTTATTTGAAATTGTTGAATAATATTTTTATCAATAAACCTCTTTGTGAATGCATATTGTCATCATAAATGATGTCAACTGACATAATATATACCACAGAGACAAATAGAAGACATCATTACACAGATAAAATAGAAGTTTGGTGCAACGTTCGACGTCCAATCTGAACGCCACAGAGTGTCTTTAGAGCTTCTGTTTCCGGTCATTATGAACGGCTTAGAGCGTCACTAAGTGCACTCGGCGTTCATTGTGAACGTAGCCCTGGGCCAAGGGCCAAAATGTCGATTCGCCTCAGTTTATTCCACAAGGCTGGTCCAGCCACAGCAAAAACACGATAACCGAAGGATGTGGTGTTGACTCTATTTATTTCAGTTAACTTAAAACTCACTTCTTCCGCGAGTCTTACAAAAACCTGTAATATATTCAAAGCGCCCTTGAGGTGAGGTTATCACAAAAACGGCGCTATAAAAATCATCCTAATTTATTTTTATTTATTATTAATAATATCTTCCCATACACGTTAAATAAATCTGAATCTTCGCCACATAATATTTATCCCGTATTCAGAAAGAAGGTATGTATGTATATTTCAAAGATTTGGAAGATGATGAAGTGGTACAAATCTTGTATATTCCAGGCAAAAACTTCACATAGGCACATGCAATCAAAACATTTTTCAAATTTATTTAATTTACAAGTAGAATCCATATACAATATAAAACTAATTGGATAAAATGTTTTTTTAACAGATTTTTAATTATCTCAATAGAGACGAAGTTGGAATATTTATTGTAGGAGAACCGGGAAATCAAGGCACCTACAGGGCTTACGACCTGTCATCGGCTGGTTTACGTGATCACTTTATGCGCTTGCGCAACGTTCACCAATTATGCCTTTTAATGAGATCCCTATCAATTCAATTTTGAAAGTTCTATATATTGTAATACTGAAATTCTTTTCGCTTGAAAATAAGGAATTTTTACTACAGCCATCTATGGGTGAAATTATGAACAACAATCTTATTATTTTTATTTATTTTGTTGGAACGCCATCTATTGAGAGAAATAAATATCTTTGACTCTCGACAGGGAAAAAAATCCAATGTTTGCGCATATGCAATAATAAAAATATTCGGATAAAATGTATTGAAGTCACACCATTGAGGTAATAATAAATGCCCTAAAATAATGTTCTAAATATAATGTTCCGTGTTCCTAGGTTTCGTGGTTCTACGATCCGTGGTTCAAAATCAAAATGTAACTCAACAATGTATCTATATTTCTTATGTCTATAAGGAATATTTTTTGTGGATTATTGTCTGTGGATTTAAACTGTGTTAAGACTCGTATTAATTTAATATAGATATAATTAATTTGCGAAAATCTTTGTATTTATTTTATGTACATATGTTGAGTTTCAGAATGAAAATAAATGTATTTACGTTGTTTGAGAATATTAATGGTATTTATCTAATAACAATTGTTCTTAGTTAGTAGTTGCAAACTCTTGCACTTCAAAGATGAAAATCTTACTCGTAAAATGGACTATACTTGGCGTTTATTTCTTCTTGCCTTTCTTATTATGGGCAACATGATGGTGTCAGGTTTGTCAAGTAATTTTCCATCTCTTGGAAGTTGGTACTCCTGCATTATTATTGTTAATTTTCCAAACTGACTTTCGAATAAACTTTTCATCCAACAGTTGGATATTTGAATATAAAATGTAAATTGGTATGCTCGAATAAACAAAAGTCAGAAATATTTGTTCCACGTTGAATGGGTATTTATTATTTTTGATTCAAAGATGAATCATTGTTGAAATCGCGCGAACATCTGGATTCTTAAGTTCCATTAATTTGTGGAAGTCTAACAAATATGAAGCAATCCGAACTAGTTACAGATTTATTTGTAATAGTTTGACTCTATACATTATAAGGCGTACGAATCATTCTTACCCTACAAACATATTTCGTCTTAAAATAATCATTAAAGATTACCAAAATACAAGTTCATCTTCCGATGGCTCTTCAACTTGTATAAAGCTTTGGCCTCCGTCAATCCTGTCCCACAAGGATCTTCTGTACGTGTTCAGCCTAACTCAGCCTGCTCAGTTTAGCATGTATAGAGAGTCCAAGAGTCTTATAGATGGTATATATTTCATCATTGTATCCAATTCTCCACATTTCTTTATCATTTACGGATCCCAGTATTTTAAGTAACACTCTTCTATCAAATATGTCCAGCATATTTGTGGATCTTGCTATCATCGTCAACACTTCGCTCCTGTATATTACCATATAGGTATATATAATTAATTAGGTATATATAATTTTAATCTATAATAATAATTATATAGGCTTGATTCGACACTTTTACCGTTATTTTATAATCATCATATTCCATACTGTTATTCCATAATCATATAATATAAACATAAAGATATTTTTTTTATATTATTTATGTGTTTTAATTCTCATTGTTTTAATTTCATCATTTTTATTAACCTGGCAGAATACGTTGAATAAATTGTTGTTTTTTTTCCAGTATAGTAACGGCATAAATGTTACAGATAGAGTACAGACAAGTACCATGGTCAGTGCAGATGATGTTACTTGAAAATTGCAAAACTCAGACATCAACTGCTATGAACCATCACACAGCTCGTTGTATTTACTCTCTAGATATGCCACAAAGACTTGTTAAACCTGTCTTGTTTCCGTTTAAACATAACGTTTAATGATATTTTTTGTCATACTTAACTGTTATTATAAGGACAGCTAACGTAAGGTCTACTTCACTCTATTTTTATCGATTTTTCCTACAGAAAAATATTTATTTAGTTATACGCTTTTATAAGTTCAGGTAGGACATAAATACGTGAATTCTTAATATTATATAGTATCTAGAGCTCACACGTTAATAAGTAATGAACTAAATAGATGATTTTACAAAAACTTTCTTATGTTTACATATTTAATATTTGCCAATACCTTACTAAAAACAATACCTTGTATTATTAAATTAAATACTCTACTTATGAGTGTTAGTGTTATTGCTTGCATCCGTATCTCTATACACATAATATAAATTGAAGCAAATTAAATTTAGTTTTTTTTATAAAATCGTACCTCAAATTAAATAAATCATAATTTCTACTATTATATTAACTAGAGGTACCAAGGGTAAAAAGCCTGTCGGTGATATATTAACTAAAAGTACAAGGGCAAAAAGCCCGTCGGTGATTAATATATTTGTTCAAGTTAGGTAAATAAATAAATATAAACAAATTAAAATATTTTTTTTCCAACTGGTGTTCATAGTATGTAAAACAACTTATATCGGACTAAAAACAAAATCACTTTACTCATATAATTTTTCGATTTATTCAACATTGAATAGTTTTTTTTTCGTTGAAATTATGTCAATAACAATAAATACTATCAAAAAGATCGCGTTGGTATAAAAGCTTCTGCGTTTGAGAATGCCCTTTAATTTACAACTAGTCCTTTATGACATGAGATAAATATAATGAGCCTTGAATTGTGTGGATGAATTATATTATTTTTCTGCACATGTGGATACAATATGTTGTGTTATGTAACACATACATACATAAACCTACGTAATTTAAAGTAACGGTCGCCGAGTAAACTGTCTTTAGCGTATTATTGCTATTCTTGTTTTAATTTTAAATAGATCATGAAGATACTTATGTTTTTATTTCAAGAAATAATATTAATGATATTATTCTTTGATTGTTGAACAGAGAGTTGGTAGGTACATCTAGCCATACTTGGCTATCTTGACAAACAAACTTACCTCCATAGTTGTCTCTAATAAATTAATGCTAAATCTTTGTCATAATCATAATCAATTGAGCTTCATATTATTCCAATCGAAAATATTATACTTACACGCCATACTGATTCTTAATCGTTACATATTTTGTTTATGATTATATTATATGATACAGATACCTAGTCAGCGCAATGAATGTATGCCAACTAAAACTACGAGGAAACAGAAGAATTTCTAGTATACGTACACCTACCGACACGCATACCTACATAAAACGTAGACCAACCGATCTACCGCCTCACAAACACATGTAAAAAAAAAAACTTGGCATACATTTGAATTCGAAATTTGTACTAGACGCGGCTTCTGTACATTATAATTCTATGTCTATTCCATTAATATACATTTTTTATTGTTTTAATTTATGTAGATTTTTATGTTTTTAAATTATTTGTTTATATATCATATCACAAAAACAGAGTTTAAATGTTATAATCCATATTCTGCAAACATCATAAGATTGAAACCGAAAAAAATTGTTTCCAAAACAAAAATTTTAAATACTGTATTAGCATCTAAAAAATATTAAAAAATTCCATAAACAAAATTTGATATGACGATTACATTTTTGTAACATCGCTCTTATGACGTAGGTAGGTACCTATTTCCGATATTTTTTTAACGAGGTCAAATTAATAAAATTTTATTTGATACAAAAATACTATGACAAATAATGAAGTCGGGGTGACACGTAGTAAAAAAATACTACGATAGTGATGTGTCACACGTCATTCCGACTTTGAGATTGATATAAGTTTGTACAAAGTGCACATAAATATATGTATAGGTACATTTGATTGAATACAACCGACTTAAATGTACACGATAAACTCCAAGACACACTGTTCACATATATGATTACGAAAACATTTAAATTGTAAATAGAAACCTTATCACCAACGCTAAAGACATGCATTTTCAAATCACCATTTAAACAACTCCAACTGAACACATGTGATACTTGTTCATTTGTAAAAAGCATAGGCATGTTATGATCTTGAACTCAGCAGTGTAACGCATAAATTTGCTTTTTGTTATATGACCAACTCTGACACATACACTAACAATATTATATTCTTGTTTTTTTTTTGGGTAATCATCGTACCACAAAAATTTGGTTCAGATGAATAAAAGATTATTTTTTACCATGTGATGTGCAGACTATGAAAATGAAATGCATTCATTTGGTCACAGCAATAATACATTTGTATCGAAAACAAAAGTAAAATTTTGTAAACAAAAAACACAGAATACTGAGAATATATTATGTTAAATGAACTAGACATCTGTATCAATGTGTGAATTTTCTCTTCAACATTATTAAAGAGTCATATATTTTTTTGTTCGATCTAATCATTATTTAGTACCTACCTATAACATCTGTATATAATGTGACATTACGTATCTACCAATTTTAATTACATTAAATTGATTTCTTTGCATAGTATAATATTACTTAAATATTTGAACATGTTTATTTGAACGTTTTGGAGGGTGGCAGTATAATACATCCACGATGTATAGAATAATATTTTCAACATTGGCGCTAGCATCGATGACATTTTTTCTTCTTCTTTACCATGTTTGATCCACTGCTAGTTAAAGGCCTCGTCTAAACTTTTCCATTTGGTTCGGTCTTGAGCAGTTTGCTCCCATCCACGACCCGCATGTTGATTAATGCCATCGAGGACTATACGAGTGTATTTAGTAGTTTTGATATTGAAATGATTTAAGCTGGGGGGAAGAAAGTTCTAAAACAGTTTCTAATTTCAATGCCAATGTTCTGTCAATTTTTGTCAGATCGTAAAACCGCTAATAAAAATAAATCGTTAGCATTTAGTTCTTACTGATTAGCATTGAGTGCAATAATTTGCCATAAAACTATAATTTGTTCAGTGAGGAGAACCTATTCAGCTAGAATGGTATTGTTGTTTTCAATTTTTAATATCTCAATAGAGACGAAGCGGAAATATATATATATATATATATATATATATATATATATATATATATATATATATATATATATATATATATATATATATATATATATATATATATATATATATATATATATATATATATATATATATATATATATATATATATATATATATATATATATATATATATATATATATATATATATATATATATATATATATATATATATATATATATATATATATATATATATATATATATATATATATATATATATATATATATATATATATATATATATATATATATATATATATATATATATATATATATATATATATATATATATATATATATATATATATATATATATATATATATATATATATATATATATATATATATATATATATATATATATATATATATATATATATATATATATATATATATTTGTTTGCGTTTATACAATAATGAAAATATTCGATTTATAATGTTATTCTATCTCATAAGTGAGTGAATATTATCTATTGATAATGTAATATTAGTTTTTGTCATGTATCCAGTGGGTAAATGTTTGAAGCTGTTTGTATAAATAATCTATTGATGTAATAGGACTAATGGCTTACATTTCACAACACGCATTGTATAACGTAGTGCAAAAAAATGATAATACATATTTATATAGCGTCGTTTTATGATAACACGATCATTCTAAGGGCGCTCTTGCTTAATTGATGGCTCTGCGAAACAAAGCAGTCGTAAGTTATCTGATAGCTTCGAGACAACACAAGTACTAAGGGGAAGGGAAGCTTCCCGCCAGCGCGCAGCGGCTTGTCGCTACTTTATCCGAGTTTTGATTGGTGGCAAGTGTTGGTCTCTTACACCCGAATGCAGAGTCCGACCTAAATACTAAATTCTAAATACTAACCACGTTTTCATTGCACAGTCGCTCACTTAAGTTAGGAGATCACGTGGCTTCCTAACTGCAGGATGCTACGAAGTTTTTGTATGAGAATTGCATTGCAGAGACAATATCTAAATACTTAGCGCATGCGCGTCGGCGTAAACTAACATTTGCGAACTGTCAAAAAGTAAGGTTGATCGCGAGGAACCTTACGAGTAGATTAATACTAAAATACGAGATGTTTTCGCTGGATGATGATTTTAGCGAATTCGTCACATATGTATTTGCAAAATTTGTTAAATCGAATCCCACACAGAGTATTCAGCGAGCTATATGAGATGCCGAAAATTCGCTGAAATTTCAGAATAATTGTGATATCGAGCTGTCCGTGTGAGCTTGGTTACATGTGTTTGTGTTATTATGAAAAAAAAAACATTTTAAACGTCAGTATAATCTCATAGAAAACTATCTATCTCTTTTCTTTGTATACAATAATGTGAAATTCTACGCCATCGACCTTAAGTTTGACGTGGTATTAAGTTAGTGATGTCTCTGCAACGCAATTGCTAACTTATGAATACTGAATACTCCAGTGAGGTTAAAAAAAATGAACACTTCCTTGCACCCTGCGCAAGTGGCGAGTTTATTGCCGTATGTCAATTTATTCCAACTAACCAGTGTTTCCAGCCCAGAGAAGCAATATTTTCGTGAGAAATAAATTTAAATAAATTTCTTCTCTGCTGGGAATCGAACCTAGGACGCCCGCACAGAACTGTGTCACGGTGGTCGGCAGGTTAGAAAATAGTATTTAGTTACCTAGGACTGTGCATTCGGGTCATAGTGGCAATGATATAAAATTTGCTTGGCAGTAGTCCTTGTGTTGTCCTAAGAACAGCCACTTCGAAGATGAACGGAACAAACGTCCTATGACGTTCCCGAATAGGATGGAGTGGGAGACAATCTTCTTATGAAAGTTTTGAGACTTAGCACTCCACCTATGCCGGAAGATGATTTATGTATTTCTATTAATAGGTCTATTTACGCTAAAAAAACCATGGTTCCCACGATTCCCTTAAATAATTTTTATTGTGACGATCTCAACGGCTAAATTATCCAGTAGAATTATTGTTGTCATACAAAAATGGAACAGTGCGCACTCAAAAGCGTTCAATAAATAGAACATCAGTTTGCATTTTTATCCAAATTCTAACTATAGATGCCTTACTCTAGTTTTGACTTAGCGTGTTTCGTTGTAAGCAATTAGGTATGTATACGTTTGTATTTCGTCGTGTGTAATATTGGTGAGTGGCATAGAGGCAGCGATGGTGACGCATCAGACTGTCCGTGGGTCAATTGGGATGACCTCTTCGAGTCACTGAGCGCCTGATACTTGTCATCAGCTGTCCCAAGATGCCGTAGCGTCTTCATGTGGTCGAATGGCGTCAGGCATGTGGCGAATAGATACTCAATTTAGGCCCATTTCATTTCAAGTCTATTTCGAACTCATTGGATATTATTTGTACTCGTTAATGACAGAGTTCGTTATCAACTTGATTAGTTTGGTTGGTTCTTGAACTAAAAATATACTCGAAGATTATTCTAAGGTAGAGGCGTTGACGTTGTGTAAATTTAATAAAAGATAAAATATTTAGTCAATTTTGCTGTGTTAATTTTTTTGGATACACAACTAGTTTTGAGAATTTCCGTCCACCTGAAAAAGATAAGAGGAAGAGATTTTTTACTTGAAGAGTATCTGTATTATTTTTTCTTCAGATAACAATCGAATATTAAAATTACTTTAAAGAAACCACAAGAATATTAAAAAAATACAACTCAAAAGTATGCATATTATTATTAAATATATGTCAGCCTTTGTAGCTCAGTTCGTTAGGTATCCAAACTGCTAATCCAAAGGTCCCGGGTTCGATTCCCGGTGGCGAGACAGTTTTTATTTGTGTTTTCAGTCTGGATCTGTGATACGATTAATATCGTATGTGTCCAGAACATGGCAAATTATTTTGGGTGTTTGTTAAATTAATATTTGACATAGTAGGTACCTGTTACTTACCCGAGAAGTTCCTTATAAATTAAAATTATAACTAATAATTTATTAAAAAAGATACAGTGCAAAAACTCTGAAAGTGGAATAAAACACTTGATTCAGAAAAAAATAAAAATAACATCGGCCGTGGTATCCAGTTATATAAAAGACCATCACTAACGTACATTTTAAAAGAAGAATTCGAAGATTTATTAATGTCATAGGAATCTACCTACTTTATACAAACAAAAAATTTAGTGGACCCCATCGTATAATTAAATTTGACGCAAAAACGTATATTTATTTCTGTTATAATGCTGCTTGAAAAAATAAATGACGTTCTGGATAATATTTTAATATGTACGTCCTTTTCTGTTAAAAAATATTACATTTAGGTATACCTATATACGTATACGATGTAGAATGGTTAGTACAATATGTAAGACATATCTTTTCTTTGGTTTTTTGAGAGGGCAGTATCCTATAGCTAATTAGTGAGAAATTAACTATAAATTAATAGTTTATTGTTAATATGTTGTAATTAAATAACTTTTTTATCTAAATCTGGAATTGGATTGCATATAATAAGTAATAAGGCAAGTATTGGCTATAAAAATGCTCACGTCATACAAGGACAGTAAGGTAAGGCAAAGGTATAATATTTTCAGGGCTACATAAATGAAGTTTTGAACTATGGGAACAGAAAAAAATTGTACAATAGGTTATAAAACGATTAATAAAGAAACTTGTAAATACTTGTAGGTATTTGCTGTTGGACTTTACCCTGTTTGATTGTATTGTTTACTATTATGACGTATATTTCTCGAAATAAAAATTATATTTAAAGATAGCTCCACGACCTAGAAGTTTCGTGATAAGATTTTTTTTATATTTATCATAATCAGGTAAACAGCATGCTTTTGTTGATATTTGGGACTGAAGATAAAACAAATCTTCGGGACAATTACGATTGGATATATTTCATTTATTCCTTATCATATAAAATTCAATAAGAAAAATGAGATTTTTCTATTGTTATGTGTTTCTATGAAAAATATGATTGTGTGTTATGACATCATCAATAATGATGCTCAAATGTATTTTAAATTTTCATAATTATTATAATAATATTTATAAATTTTATTAGCCATAAAAAATGGCATTCATTTTTTTATCTATTTTGGGAAATTAAATAATGTTATAATGATAATAATGATGATAATTCCTTCACTTAACTATGTATGATGAAGAAGAATGCAGAAATAATGCAATATGAAGAAAGATAAAATTAACAGAATGCAAGTTAACACATTGAGATGGGTAGACCACTTGGAAAGATTGATCGAAGAGTGCCTGATGAAGAAAATATACAAAGCCCACAGGAACGGAATAAAAGGTCGGGGGCACCCATAAGAAAAAGATGGCACGACCATGTTAACGATATTCTGAAAGATGGAAATGTTAAGCGTGAACATCATACGAAAATTTATAAGACGATGAATGAATGTTGTCGTCGAGGCGATCGTCAAGATAGAAAAATGTGGAGCTCTGTTCTCTCTGCCTACCCGCGAGGGACATGGCATGATGGTATATACGTTTCTTTTTTATTGGGAATTGAACATATGATTTTAACACATTGATCAAAAGACTGATCACTGTGCCATAAAAGTTAACAATTGGTACCTATACTATGTCAAATAATTATTTTACGTTGCTGAGTTTCATTATTAAGAACACGGGGTGAAATCACAATACTGTACGTTTGTCATGGACACTGTTTTAAAGGAATATTATATATGGTTTGTCTTCAGTATATTTTTCACGTCAGAATAATTTAAATGTTGTAATAGTTTAGTTTAAATCATTTCCCAAATTCGTGATTTTAACTAATCATCATATTGAAAAATCGGATTTTATAAATTTCTTGGATTTGTAATATAAGTTTGATTGAAATATTGCACGTAGATCAAAATATGTATCACGAATAGAATATAGATACAAGTATTTATTTTTCTCTTAACTAATGCCTTCTCTTCTTTTGCTCACCCTAATCCTGCCCACTCCTGGGCGAAGTCCTCCTCCATCTCCCTCCAAGCCACTCTATCTTGTGCTCTCAGCATCCAATTAACACCAGCATGACGTCTGTTGTCATTCCTCAATCTCATTGGGGATTTTCCCAACACCTCTGGTTGTTATTCGCGGTCTCCAAGCTAACATTATTCTTAGCCATCTGTCTTCAGTGTAAGAATGCGGTGAACGACATCAACCATTTTTGTTCTTTGCCCGATGACGTCATTTCGCACCCTGTCTCTCAGACTTATTTAAATACTTTGGTATTTAAATGCCAAAATACTATTCCTCCATTCATAGTATTCGGATCTGCGGTTAACGAGTACTTATTATGCATATTTAAATATACCTTCACTCAAAAATAAGCTACTGCATGTGTTAAACGATGAAGTAATAAAATAACTTAACAAAATTATAAATATAATTAAAGTAAGTCCTCTGACCTATTATTATTATTATTACTAGAGAGACATATATCTCCAATATGATGTAATGTACACACTAGGGGACAATTTATCTATTTAATTAAATTAATATCTCCCCTATCCGTGCTGAGAGTTGACACCAAATAATTGTCAATTGGGGGAAATGAGTGTCTAATTTCTTCAGAATTCCACTAAAACTGTTATTTTTTTACCATAACCAAGTGTGAAATAATGCGGGCGATGTGTTTTTATAATAATTAGATGCCTCTTTGAGCACCAATAAAAAATTGGCCTCTTGCAACACTTATAATGGAGTCCGCCTGATTTTGAAAGTATTATACCTCACCGATGGCGCTGGTAGGTTTTTTATTTATTTTATTTTCATATTGCTTCTCGGGCAACTAACAAATACTATGTCAATTATTAATATAGTTTAAAAAATCATTTTTGTTTTTTTAACTTTTTGAAGTTACGTTATGACATTTGAATAATATACTGACAGCCTTGGTATGCTTGACGCGTCCATTGTTGTTCTTGGTTTAGTTGTCATATTGGAATTTTTATGGGATGCTGACACATCTTCTGTAAAAACCATTTGAAGCCATATTTTTTTAAAATCAACAAATCGACGAAGCCGACGACGTCCCAATGCAATGAATCTGTAACAGATTATTTTTGCTTGATGGTCCAGCGAAATTCAATAAACATACTGTAATCAATGCTTAACATCTGAACTACATTGCAACTATTGAGTTGTATGTGTAAAGAAATGATTTGTCCGGACGAAGGAGCGGTTACGTCTCCGAAACTAGTTGACATATAAATATACTCAACGTGGTTAAAAACCAAGAGATTTTATTTAATTATATTAGTTAAAATGTGCCACAAAGCAATAGCAGCAAAGTATAAAGATATAAATGATCTGTTTTAGACTAATCGCAAGTCATTTTCTATAATTTGCTTTGGGGCTTATAGTTTTGTAGGTCTACTATATCCTTTAAGGCCCTTGTATACCCTGGGTATACGGATGTAGACAAAAATGCATGCTAAATTACCTTCTAACGTATGAACACAAAAAATTATTGTATATCACCTAATCTGTTATATACAATATTTTACTGTGATAAAAAAAGATAAAATTTAGAGTTTTTTTTAAATAGCAAGAATAGTTATTAAAAAAATGTAATAATAAATAACTCAGCCGGTAGATTTTTATATTCTCTTTCGATTGAAGTTTAAATATACTTCATAGGCCTTGTAGTTTTTTAGTTACTTACAATAAAAAATATAAAGGTTTTTACTAAAATTAACTTTATAAAAAAAGTATTTGACAAATTCAAAATTCAATAAAATCATGCAATTGAATATAGATGTACAAACATATCTTTATTTCAAAGACGTATCTTTTGAGGGTACTGGGGAAATTATTTTCAAAATAAAGGTAGGTACTATGTAGCCTACTATAGCCTCTTAAAACCGATATTAGCTGGCTATAATGATATGCGATAGCCGGAAGTATAATAATATCAATGTATTGTTTTTCTAATATGAACCTACATATGTAGGTATCAAGTTAATAACAAAAAAATATTATTTGCAGACTGTGAGAATACCCGTGATTGTCGTTGTTATGTGCACATGTATTAAATTAATAGATAAAACTGATTTATAAATAATTCAATCATAGATTGGTCTGCAAAATGTATTTTGATATGTACATAACGCATCTTAATGAAAGGGATTCAATAGTACTTTTGACCCTCTACTGATACCTACTTGAGGCTGGGTCTTGAAGGATGTTTTTGGAAAATATGAATTATTATTTTTGATGTTTGAAATTTCTTGATTTTTTCAAACTAAATAATATGAGTTCTATTGCGGGTAGAAAATTTTATTATTTACTACGTACATCCGTACAAATTAAATATTAGAGCGAGGATGACAGCTCTCCCGAAATTGACCAACATTTACTCTCTTTCAAATCAACAATTGGCGCATGACATACTAGTATAACATGTACTTATGCACTTAAAATGACATATTTATTATAACTACTGCATTCTACGTATTTTATTTTATTATATATACGCCCTTAATAGGGCATTTACAAAAAAACAAGATAAATAAAAACAATGTAGGCACAACAAAACAACAATAAGTGTTAATACATCGATTATGTATATAGGTTCATACATAATAAAAAATTTTTAATTTCTAATAATTTCACAATTTTATAGACATAATCGAATATAAACAAGCGAATACGTCGAATAAACTCGCACAAAAAATATATTATTATATATTTAAGTACCTTTATACTCCTCACTACCACAAGGGACATAGTGGGAAGTTATGAATTCGCAATTTGTAGGTTATTTTTTATTGCAGAATATCAACTAGTATCATGCTGAGATTGTATTCTGAAAGTTTCATCACAATATATCTGTGTGTGCTATGTACTATATCCGGCGTATTTATTATACCTACTGTATCGATTATAGACTAAAGTAGGTACTCAATCAATTCTTTTCAAATTCCCTAATTTGTATATTGAATGCTTAGATTAGGAAACTTAAAATTAAATATTTTTATTTTGAAAATGCTATAAAGGCACGTCACTTTCATTAAATGGCACTGGAGAATTTCAATTAAGTTTTAACATTAAAACAATTTTTTAAACTCATGAAAATTCTGTATATTTTCCATACATTTTTATACTTTGTGGAGTGAATTGGTAGTGAGGAGTGGCTACAAAACACTCATTTTTTAAAATAATGTATACCTATATACTTGTAAAAAGTAGATATACATCCTCATCATCATCCTCCGCGACACAACCCTTGATTAATCTTCACCATACTGGAATATATTGCTGGCTACCAACTTCCAATTATGCTACCCCCATAGGCTACCCCATAGCTCGACAATCCGCGACAACGCCGTCCAACCATCGTAGTTTAGGTCTTCTCATACATTCCATAAATTAAGCATAAATGATTGTGCCCATAGGTGAACGAAATCGGTCGAGGCATCTAGGGTGGGGTTTAAATTCGCCATCATTGAATTATTAAACCTGTGCGATGCCCGCTCTACCACCGACCCATTTAAAAATATTTTTATCTAAATTATTAAGTTCTGACATAATTCTGTGATGATATACTTATTCCTCTGTATCAAAAAACAATAAAATAATACTTAATAGGTAGAGACGAAGCACGAAGACATTTATAATTGAAAAAATATGCCGTATTGATAAATGTATTTACATATAATTGTAAGCGCGACTTTTTCTATTGCTTATAATTCATTTTGTATTGTACAGTACAGATGATAAGTATTTTTTTAATGTTTGTTATAGTAATCATCTCTATAATAACAAAGATCAAATGATTTAAATAATTTTTGAAATGGGGCGCATGCGCGGAATGTTATTTGATTGTTTGACCAGTTGTTTCTAGCACACGTCATCATATTATTATGTATTGTGTGTAATATCTCGGTAGAGTCATAAACTTTTCTTAATAAACCCATACTGGTTCTATTCAGAAATAATAATCATCTTTCAGTCAGTCATATTATTGTATTTTGACAGTTCGAACATGCAATTTAATACTTTTAATATACATATTATCTAAAAAAACACTTATATTTGACTATTTTCGAAAATAGACTATAATATTCATAAAATAGCGAAGATCGACTTACATAATGAAATTCATGAGTATTGTAGGTATAGACGTATGATAAATACATAGATTTTCATATAAAAAAATAAATAAAAAAATATACTAGATAAATATAAAAATATATAATATAGGCTGGCCAATCTTGACTTTGGTATGACTCATCGCAAAAATATGTCGATCGAACAAAAATACTTCTGCTTTTAATGTATCTATTTCTTATTCTCTGTATATAAAAAAACAAAGACGGAAGATGAAAGTAAGTCGCAGTGAAAAATCCAAACACCCATATAAAATGTTGAAACGTACGTCTTTTATAAATCATACACTTATTTCGAAGATACCACGTGACGTTTGTGAATGTGAATGACGTTTTAAAGAAATATTTCAAATCTTCGTCTATAGGGTGACAATTTGTCCTAGTGCGTATTTTTAAACAACAAAAACATTATTTTAACAAATAGAATGTATGAAATTTGTTTCATACACACCACAACCATTTATTTGTCATTGATATTTTATTATTTATTAAATATGATGTGTTTAACATGACCTGTTTTACTTTTGAAAAATTGTTTATATTGTGTAAAGTCCTCAGTTGCAACATCAAATCACAGTAAACCTTCAACATACTCGAACCAGTTGCTTCTCGGACTCCTCCATTAACACAGCAGCCCTACTATAGAACAATCTTGACCGAATTCTGTGTTTCACCTTCTCTTATTATAAGATCGAAAAAATATATTATTAATTTATCAGATTGCAAACCTTCCCAAAGGCTACGTAGTGCACTACTTCGGAAGCGTAGAATGGACCCAATTCCTTATAGCTGCCCTTACGCAGACATGTTAAGTAAGGTAAGAATTAATAATTAAATTCTTTATTGTCTTAAATGATGTAATAAGTGAAAATGGAAAGATGATCAAAGTTAAATAAAAAAATTGGGTCCATTGTAAACAAAATGATGGTCACCGTATTGGCATCCAAATTACATGTACAAACATACGACTTACGACGGGTCGCATAGTTTTTTGATGACGTCATACTAAAGTCAAGCGTGGCCGGCCTATATACCTGATGTAGCAGTTAGCAAATTTTGTATGAATCGAAGTGAGGATTTTTTCCGCGGGACTTTTGACAACAAGGTTGGCAGACCACATCGTTTTTCTATAGAGAATAACGACTAATGTGAATTATTTTCGGATTTATTTGTCGAAAAAATTACTCTGTCCATTAAGATTTAGAGAACAGTTATCTAGGAAGTGTTCAAATGTATGGAAAACTGCAATATGTTACCTACCAAGACGTCAAACGCGCGATATACCATGTCTCACATATTGCACGGAGTACTCCATCTAGTATATTATATGAAAATCTATGGATAAATATAATAAAGTCTTTTTACTATTCAATTTTTTTAAAGTATTTTTAAAGCGTATATAAGTATTTAATTCATATTGAAGTGAGATAAATTATAGCGAGATATATATTTGTACATATTTCTACATTATTTTATTTACATATAATATATTTTTTTTCTTTCATGAAATGGATCCCTCTAGGGTGAAGGCGTGCTCCAACACAAAATAAAAGATATTGTTCTTGCATATTTTGTTAAAAAGAAAACGACTTCTATATAAACCTTTAGTTACTCCCATGTAACGGAAAATATGTTTGGTATGTTGTTCTATTCTGCAGTTTATTTTACTCAGTGAGAGTCCTCAGTTAATATTATCGAAAGCGTGTATAAGTTTTATTTTAATTTATTACAAGATGTATATAATTTTGAAAATATTTAACAATTTTGAAAGTTCTAACGTTTTTTCAATTGATGAGAGAGACGTTCTAATCTTGCCTTCATCTTAAAATGTGTAAATCAGTATTCGATCATAATCTAATCTGATATACCTATGTTTTAGGATTATAAGGCGATGCAAGAACGTAACAGAAGCCATGAATGTTTACAAGGATAGAGGTTATCCCTGCCTATCACGTATGGACACGGCGTGATGGTACTATGGTATTTATCACTCAAGCCCCGTTGTTTTCATAGGTTATTGAATATTTTGTTTAACACCTTCAATGTTATATGGAAATACAACAATTCTAGTGAGAGAACATATATCTTACCAAGAAAGTGCATAATATATGTAATTGCATTTTCACATTATAAATCAATTTGATTTATGTGATTACACTTTCAATTTTAATTAATCATTCAATGAACAATAATTATTATTGAAAAATATCTAAATTGCCATTAAAATTTATTGAAATTGTGTGAACATAATATTGTATCAAAACGTTATTCATGTTTTTTTTTATAAAATTCAAATTCAACAGTAGGTAATAGTGATATTTCATACTAAATAATAAAAATGTTGATATTTAAATTTTGATTGATACTATCTACACGTTTAAGATGTATATATTCGGTAATCGTCGTAGATTTTTTTTCAAGTGATGTTCGATAGATATCTGTTGGGGCCTAAATAGTATAATTGACTGTTTCCACTTAAGTGGCTATAGTAGGCTATATAGTACCTATATTTTGAAAATCTTTTCCTCAGTACCCTCAAAAGATACGTCTTTGAAATAAAAAAAAACAGTTTGTATCTTATTCCATTGCATGAGTTCTTTTTTTAAATTTTAATTTGTTTAATACTTTTCTTGTAATATTAGTTTAAATAAAACCCTTATTTTTTTACTAAACTACAAGGCCTATGAAGTAGATTTTTATTTCAATCGAAACTGAATAAGAAAACTCTAATGTTTCCCATCTTCACGAAAAAATATTGTATAGGTATCACGGAACAAGTGATTTTTTCGTGTTTCATAGTGGAGGAGTTTTGTCGGGGGACAACAATGATTTTCGAAGATGGACATAACCTGGTTGCTTGAAAGAAATTGCCTAAAGTCAATAAACCCGCCAGTGTGCTTTATTTGTATACCTATATTGTATACAAGAAGATAAATAAATCAATAAATAACCTTCAGTAACGAATAACACTACTAAGAAGAGAAAGATAATTTCATACCATCGCGGCCTTTCCAACAATGTGGGGTGACCAGCGACAGGTGTGCGGGTGTGTTTTACATTGTAAAACTAAACACGACATATGCGTGTATCCACACACATACACATACCAATCTCGTCTCATCTAAATAGACACTACATTCAAAATGGGTGGTGAACCTCATTGCTGAACTCATCATCAAAAGTCTCAATCCTGCAGATTGGTTTGCAGAAGAAGTCTACATCTCGCTTTCCACTTCTCTCTATCTTCTGCAGCCCTCTTCAGCTCAACATATGTGGCGCAGTTCAAGTCCTCGCACACCTGGGCAAAATACTTTCGTCGGGGGCGCCCCCCTGTGGTTTGTCCCCTCAACCATTCCCTCCATTAGGTCATGTAGGAGACAATCCAGCGAGCACGTCTCTCGGAGATGGTTTTGAGTAGGTGCCTGCCTTCTTCAACTCTGTTGAGAACCTCGGCATTCGTGATGTGGTCCCTCCAGGAAATTCCCAGTATTCTTCTGTAACTCCACATCTCGAAAGCCTCTAGTCTATTTCTGTCTCTTTCGGTAAGACACCATGTCTCACAGCCATACATCAGTATGTTCCACACATATGGTTTCTTAAGAAGCTTCAAGTCTAAGTTGCTTGACTCAAGGATCTTCGACTTCTTGTTGAAAGCCAGCCTTGCCAACTTCTTTCTTGTTCTCCCATCCCAAGAGATCCTACTTCCGAGGTACACGAACTCTTTTGTGTTTTTGTGTTTTGCTGAACTATGTGAAATGTTATTGTTGACTCTTTAAATAAAAGCAATGATAACGAAAAGAGTGGAAGTATTATTCTATACCGATGCTTCACAGCATAATTGATAAATTTATAAAGATACATATAAAATTAATAAAATAAATTAATTAAAATTAAATTAATTGTAATTAAAATTATCTGTAACAAAAATCATGTGTTAGCCCGCATAAACACCTTTGGTGTTTATAAAAAAAATAATAGATTTTATAATAAAATCGAATACTAAAATATTCGGAAAGGATTTTTTATCATTATAATATATGTGATGAACGAAAAAATATATTTGTATTTATAAAGACGTTTAAGTATATAAAAATAAAATCAAGAGTGTGTATGTATGTATTGTTAATATTTTTTTCTTATAAGCTAAAGTTTCAGTTAATGTTATGGATTATTCACGAAGCTCTCTTAGCTATGTACTTTGGGAAAATCTTAAGTGTCAAAGGGCGTTAGAAATAATACGAGAAGATTCATTCTTATCTTCTATAGATATACCACTATGTGGCACTTGAATATTTTAAACCTTTGTGCACTCAGTATCCGTTTCCGGTATTATGCATTTAAGCATTACTTATGTAGTAGGTACCTACTTCAAGTGTATATATAAATATACCTTCCGGTACATAGTATTTTGTATTCAGACATTTTATTTATAACTCTTTATTAAATATTTTATAATGTCTATCAAATCCAAATATTTCAACACTTGTATTTCAATCTGTGTTGAAGAACTAAATAATGTAACCTGTATATTAATATTTTTATTTTTTATTTCTTTATATAAAATACACTTTTTTCCTTATATCTAGTAACAAAATTTTTAAATGCATAATAATATATTTAACTTACATTAGGTTACATAATAGTTACCAGATATTTTACTATTGTCATAAACTGCCTCACTAGGTAAAACCTGTTCTGAGACAGTGTATAGATGTCGTATTAGTTTTCAGTTTTGGTTAATAACAATGGGAGTATTTTCAGAGTTAAGGTGATTCATTTATTTTTAATATAGTCTCTGCCCTTTTTTTTAATCCAAATTTTAATGTCTCGCTTAAATATTTTCAAGTGTTAAAGGTAGTTGG
The DNA here is from genome assembly GCA_963576475.1 of Molanna angustata. NCBI lineage: Eukaryota > Metazoa > Arthropoda > Insecta > Trichoptera > Molannidae > Molanna > Molanna angustata. Next base: position 31,108,973 of record OY754966.1, read on the forward strand.
TTGTATAATTTGACTCCAAAATACAAGAAATTTCTTTGTCCAAAAGTTGTCTTGAGTCTAGGTATTAGGAGTTTAGCCTGCTCGGTCTGTCTAGTTGGTCTAGATGTTTGCGTAGAATCAAGTTTGTCTATGTTTTTATATATGTATGTACAAGCGTTCTTTGCGTATAATGCGTATATTACTGAGCTTTATAATTATGTTGTTTAACTTTTAAATCAAAGACTGTTCCCAGTATAACATAGGGATTATCCTTAGCATATTGGAGAGCAAAAAACTGAACAAAACATATGTAAGTGTCGATGGTATGGATTTGTACTGTGTATGTGTATCCTTTCATTGTCTCTTTTTTAAGCGTTTAATTATTTACTTTTATTCTGCTTCTTTCTCTCTTTTGAAGCCTGTTGGCCTGTTTATGTCCTCCGCCAGCTTCCCTCCTGTAGCGTGGACTGTCAGCTGTCCTTCCATCTCTTGGGAGGACGTTCTGGAGGTCTGATTTCTTGGGAAACATTATCCCTGGCCACTTTGACGGTTCTTGAGTCTATCATTCTTGACACGTGTTCGTTCCAGAACCTTCTTCTCTGTCGACACCATCTTACGATATCCTCAACTTCGCACAGCCTTCGGATCTCTGAGTTTCGTACTCTATCAAGAAGAGTTTTGCCAAGGATGGTTCTGGGTACCTTCATTTCGCTGGTTCGAAGGAGGTTTTTGGTACGGACAATGTCTGCTTTGGATTCCGTATGTGCTTAAAATAAATCTTTAATGTGCTTAAATCAAAGTGAATGACCGATAAAGTTTTTTCATTTCAAGTCAGGTTTCTTCTTAAAATGAAAAAAAAAAAAACAACAAATTTGGGGTTTCCAATAATTATCACGTATAAACCCTTTTTAACGCAAGTGATAGTTACCCTTACTAACGCGAAACTTCATAGTGCATTAGGCGGATTTAATATATCATGTTTTCAGTCACTAGATCTAGCTTTATATGCCCTCTTGAAATATTTTTTTAATGTTATTAACATTTACTTTGCTCTGTGTCCATCTTTTGTATTTTTTATCTGAAAACAATGCAATTAAAATTATATCTTATAGTCCTGAGACTTAAATAGAGTGACAAGCTTCCGATCTTATAATAACTGCATCAAAAATATGATGTAGGTATTCAATTCCATTATAAAGAATCAAATATTTGTCCGTGACCACCGGTCGATTTGATAGCTTAGTATCTCTTCATCTTCCGACTGAATGGGAATTGTATATTTCTATATTGTAATTGCATTTTTATTCAGTCGCCTTGCACTATGTTCCCCTTTAACAAAAGAAAAACTTTGAACCTTCTTGAACTTTAACCATTATGAATACCTACGTAAATATTTTATACTTTAAGAATTCATTTTCTATGCTGGTAAAAATCAATCGAGGTTTGACAGTATATGTATGAAAATTCATTCCTTTTATAGGATGATCAATTTGCTTGGTAAGGACCTCAAAGACTGATAAAAGTATATCATAAAATTACTTACGTATTAGATCAAATCGTATCGTAGTTAGATGTCTGGCTTATGTCCCGGAGTCCTGGGTACCATTTCCAGCCGAGTAGAAATATATTTTTCACATCAATCTTGCACCTCTATCTAGAAACCTTAGTTGGTTGGAAGATATTTAAATTTGTCAATAATGTCATAACTGACATAAAATTTATAATAATTCAGGCGGAACGATCGTCTTATAAAAGGATGCTCCTGGTTTAACTAAGAGTTCAACAATCTTACCGCTGTTATTGATCGCAAAAATAAAACGTTTAAAAATAATAACTGATTTGTATGATTTGTTTTGATATTAGTTAAGTTAAAAATAAAATTGTAATTTTGGTAGGCACATACGTGTAGTTATTTTAGGGACTGTCCTTTTTTGGGCGTTTGTAAACAAAATATTAACATTATGAAACTACATATGTACGTGTATCAACAAATTGATTTTACTGACTGATGATATGAACTGACGTTTTCAAAATACCGTTCAGCTAAATTATATTTTGTGAGGTATTTAAAAGCTTCGTTAAAGGCTAAATAAATATGAATACCAAGCTGAAAGAATAATTAAGGTATATGAACTCGACTGATGAACGGGTGCAATATTTGATTAATCTCAATACAAACGAAACAATAGTATATTCAAAAAAGATTTCCAAGAAACCTTGCACAGTCACACAGTTGATGGAGTGATGGATGAAGTGAGCATTTTGCACGTGGTGGGTAATATTATCCAGTTGTGCCATACTAATTCCTTTGAGTTTCCTCATCAAATACATATTATCACGTTTGAAAGTTTCAAATGCTCATTTCATAATATATCAAGAAAATTTATAAATGATAAAAGCGTTTGAATAATATAATATTATGCATGGTAAACTCTTTTCTGAGACTAATTTCAGAGTTACTTGTCCAAATGTCGAATATTCAAGAGAATTTATTTCTTTTAACATATCGACCAAGTCCTAAGCCAAAATACGCGAAAATTGTATGCCAGGTCTATATTTTTAATAATAATAATAATAATAATAATGAACACTTCCTTGCACCCTGTGCAAGTCGCGAGTTTATTGCCGTATGGCAATTTCTTCCAACTAACCAGTGTTTCCAGCCCAGAGAAGCAATATTTGCGTGAGAAATTAATTTAAATAAATTTCTCCTCTGCTGGGAATCGAACCCAGGACGCCCGCACAGAAACCGAACGGCTTACTAACTGATTTTCATGGTTTTTTCAACTTTGAAGTCAAAAAACACCATCTTAGAGGCTTCATATATATTTCATATGCATATATGGATTTACTCAGAATTCGGAGTAAAACATTTAATGTGACTGTGTGTGTGTGTTCCTCCCCCCTTATATCTTTTGATCTGCTCAATGCACAGAGCCTAAAATTTGAGAATATATAGAAAGCTATATATTAATTCTCTCTTGGTATTTGTGTCTGAAATAAGGTTTTAAGTTTTTAAAACTTTTGTGTTATTCATTGGCTGTTTTGATTATTTTTGATCATTAGAAATATGAGTGATAGAATACGACACAACGATGAGATATACAGTATTTATATTGAACCCAGCATTATAAGGGTATTTAAATTAGGGAGGCTGCGATGGGTAGGGCACGTGAAAAGAATGGACGAAGGAAAAGTACCAAAGAGGATCATGAAGCCTCAAGGTAGACGCAACGTTGGTAGATCTAAACTGCTATGCCTGGAAGAGCAGCGTGCAGTGGCGTGAACGTACGTGAAGAATACACGCAAGGATAGAGGGATATGACGATGAATGCTGGAGGAGGCCACTGCTCGTAACGGCTATGGAGAAATTTATATAAGGAGATGTCAAAAAAATATATATTACCAGACTGCCAGAATAATAATAATATTGAATAAGTTATATCACTGAAAAAACCGATTTTCTATAAAAATATCTGCTATCGTACTATATGTTTAAGATTTCCATAGAAATATCTAAGAAATAAATATATGCATTCACCAGAATTTTGTCTAAAAAATCAAGAATATATTTTTTATACAAGATTCTTATTTTTCAATCACTTTTTACTCGGTATACAGACACGTGTTGTGAAACACTTTCATATTTCAGATAGGATGTAGGTAAAAAAAATGCTTCCTTCCTGAACCAAGGTTAATCTTACGTACTAATCCAAGCGGTGGATATAGGCAGATGTAGCTCTCACGGTCTACCAGTATTTTTTTTTCTCTTTCCATCTGATATGCAGATTATAAATCGTGATAAGTTTCATATTTATTGTCAATAGATATTGTATATAAATTTGGTATATAAATATACCATCTAAACATGCATAGTATTAAGAGTTGGCACAAAACAACACACACAAACACCAATCTAAATATTCAGAATTATTTCTAAATTCGTAGAATTAGTGCGAATTGAGAATAGGTATGACAACATACTACATAGTGAGTACTTCAACAAATGAGCCTTTCTTTTTTTCTTGAGCCTTTTAGTAGTGGATTGGAGCGGTTTGAGCATAATATATTATCAAGCAAAACACAAATTTGCGCACTGCGCGCATACGTGACAGGTTCGAGAAGTTTTATAATTTTTGGTGGCATCTATTTTTCATTTATTTTTATTTAATTAATAAAGGTTTTTAAATTTTAAAAGAAAAAAAATATTTTCAGATATCTTTATTTAATATGTAGGTATTCTCGGGCAACTAAAAGGTAGGTACTATGTCAAATATTTGCCACATTCTGGATAACAAGTTGCCACATTCTGGAGACTTACGATATTAATCGTCTCACAGATCCAGACTGAAAACACGATTAAAAACTGTGTCTCCACCGGGAATCGAACCCGGGACCTTTGGATCAGCAGCCAGATACCCAACCAACTGATCCACGAAGGCCGACAATTTTTATATTTTTTTTCTTGTATTTTTATCTTATTTGCTGGGATTTCTCAATTAAGTTTCATAATAGTACCTACCTATATTAAATTTGTTTATGTTTATGTATTGTTGTCTCTGTTTTTTTAGAAACAAAGGATTTGCATATTTGACTACATTATTTTATTCTCCACTGCTATGAAAAATTAGAGATTTATTATTTCGCCCATTCCTGCTGCTGCTGTTTTAAAAAGATTAATATTGGCCAAAATACGCCCGTTTACTTCAACGTATGGAGTTAGGATTATTTTAATCAGATATCTGACTTGCTTGGATGATGAATAAATCCGTATAGAAGAAATACGGTAGGTTTAAATGCTATTTATACTATTCAAAATTTGCGAAATACGTCGGAATATTCATACTAAAAATCTGTGAATCTCCTGTTTCGTGTTTGTGTGATGAATAGCAAGGTCTGTTTACAATGTGCACAGGTAGGTGGATGAGAAAAAAAACTACACAAAAAAATGTGAAATAGTTCAACCATCCGAGATTCCCAAGATGGCCGTATACCATATGGAGCATTTTTTTTATATGTTTCAGATTTCAGTTACCCACGCTCTTTGGGTAGGTATATGATGAAGGTGCGGGAGAGCGGATGCGAACGGTTCAATATAATGCACCCCCATACATCTATGTGTCTTGCTTTGATGCACTTTAAGGTTCGAGATGCTACCCCTTAAATTACTCAAAATAATTCGCGTCTCAGTTTTTTTAGTTTGAAATTTTTACACATACCTATATCATATTAAAAAATGAACAAAAAATCACTATAGGAAGGTATGCATTGTAGGTTTATGAAATAGATAAAAAATATCCTGAAGGAAATAATTCTACCAAATAAAATGTAAAATGCACTAATACATACCACAGAATAGACAATAACATAAAACTAGCTCACCTTAACACAGGCTGTGCCTAGTGAGGGGCTAGTAACAAAAATCAAATAAAAAGAGATGGACAATTAAAAAAAACAAATTTTTCAAAAAATAAATTTTTCAAAAAATAATATATTTTTACAAGTATCGTTGGGTGTGCATGACAAAATGAAATATTGTGTTCAAAAAGAGAGAAAAAAAGACGCATATGTATGAATGCGTATGTATGTAGGTACATGTACTTATATGTTAATGTATGAATAAATAAACAACATAATAAACATTTTTTTAATTGTCCTGCTCGGACTCTTACTCTCGGAATCTTATATATAACTAGCGGACCCGACAGACGTTGCCCTGCATGAACGTTGGCTTGTTTGTTATTAGCTGGTTTAACAAACATACATAAAATTTGGATGTGGATTTTGTGGATTAAAGGAAGCAAGACACATTACATTGACCTAACTTTGATATACCTATCGTCATAATACCACTTAAAACAGAATATACTTGTAAAAAAACTAAATAGCTGTATACAATAATAGTAAAATATTATACAAATATTTAAAATATGAAAACAAATACCGCAGACAGCGCAGCGTTGAGAAAAACATCAAGTTTTAATGGCATAACCAACATTGCATAATATTATGACATATCGGAAAGCAATGTTGCCACTATTCAAAATATAGGTATAGGTATTCCGAAAATATTTATAACGATTGATATTCATTAATGTATAAAATTCCTTTTTGTGAATCTAATCCATTCAGGGACTCATGGAACATAAACACACACAAAAAGTTTCATCAAAATCGGTTCAGCCGTTTAGGAGGAGTTCAGTGACATACACACGTACAGAAGAATTATGTATATGAAGATTAGTAATATATTTCATTTTATCGACACCTTTAAAATATCCTCAAATTATATAGAGGTGCATATTTAACGTACCTACAAATGAGAAGTAATGTTCGTCTTTATTTCATGTCATTGAGTATATTATAAACTAACGTAACATGAGATTACAACTCGTATTACAATACGTTGTGTCGTAAAAAGATTCATTTTTTAAATGCAACTTTTAAATTTAACGTGTCTAAATTAATTGCCAATGTAAGTACATGTATGTCAATACTACCCAAACTGAATTTAGCAGGAATATGCGATATGCACTTGTTTTCTGTAGATTCTTGGGCAACAAACAGCCTCTATGTTAAATATTAATTTAGCACCATTTTAGATTTAGCTTGTTCCGCGTTTCGTTCAACAGTTTCATCTTTCTCACGTTATCATCGTTAGACTTTGCATTTTGACTACCCGGCATTTGACTTGAATTGGACATGATATGATTCGTTTTTGGACCCTCACTATTACTCTCCTTACTATGGAATAGTAGTATTTTTTAACATCAATTTCTCAACGGGAATCATGTAGAGAGTGCACACTGTGAGTTTCGTTGTGATGTGTTTGTATGTATGGCATACGCCGTGTCCTTTTTGTGTCGTCTGTACAGCCCAAACTATAGGTAAGTCCGATCGGCTTCATATTTGTAATAAAGTGCATAGACCTAGAGCTCATTAGTTTTTTTTTATTATTAAAAAAATGAATATTTCCTTGTTAAGCAAGTACATATACATCTTCCTACGTTCCCTAAAATAAGCAAATAAGTGCTTGTGCTTAGGTGAACGAAATCGGTCGAGGCAGGATTCGAACTCGCGACCACTGGATTACTAAACCAGCGCGCTAACCGCTCTGCCACCGACCCATCTTTATCAGTTTTCCATAGACAATTTTTAATTTCTTTTCTATAAATTCAGCATTTACGTTGTTTTTTTTTGTGTCCTTTCTGGAACCCAAACTATAAGTTCGATTGACTTCATGTTGATATCATATGTGTAAAGTCCATAAACTTAGAGCTGATTAGTTTTCCATAGATATCCGTTAATTTCTTCTCTATGATTTGATTTGTCCAAATTTTCAAAATGCTGAAAATGGAGGTATTTTTACACCGCTTGAAATTTTGATACAATACAATTACACTTATCAAAAAATGTATTCAAGGATTGTCAGCGGCGGAGGACAGGAAGGGCTGTAATATGATTCTGGAGGAAGCCAGTGCCTAGATAGGACTGCAGCGCTAATGATGAGTATGATGATTATAATAATCAATATAGTATCATTATTACTAAACATGTGTTCGATAGTACCAAAATAAGTGGGCGCTTATCGCGTACGTTGGCAGTTATTATCAGTTTGAACTCTCATCAATGAATAAACATGAATGAATGATCCATGTGAAATAGTAAACGTGCAGACCGAGAAGTGAAAGGAATATCGGATGGACCAAAGTGCAAGCTAATCACTAATCAAAACGCAGAGTAAAAACCGGTTACGAATGAACCGTCTTGCAGTTCGTCGCTAAAGACGTACAATGTATATGTAGTTATCACAAGGGCGAAATTGTTATTAAGACTGCGAATTAGACATTACATGGATTTGATAATTCCGCTCTATGACTCGACCTTATTTTGAGTTTAATTTTGTTTCTTCTAGACTTCAGACTTGGTCATAATACCTGTTAGTGAATGGTCGTGGGTTAGAGGTGCGGCCGAATAATTTACGAGTACATATTATTATATTATTATATCTTGGTACAAAATAATAAAGGTACACAATTCATTACAATGTTTCATCTGGAGGAAATGTTCCCAAAGACTTCACAGTTTTATCGACAAATCCCTGGACGAGATCTTTCTCAACTCATTGTTGGTCGATGGAAGTTTTTTTTTTATTATTACATGCATTTACATTTTATCTGACATGAGAAATCGTATGAACTTTTGATCCTTACTTTTATAACATGTAAAAAATATTTACGTACAAAGTGATATATTTCTTGTTCGTACAGTTATAATTTGTACCTATTGTTTAGTTTTTTCTGAATAACTATATTTTTCCGAATATTTTTTTTAGTTGCATAAACGTAAATAAGCCAAAAATGAAATAATATTTCTGTTGCAGTAGAGGGTGACATAACCGCGAAAGCATAACATAAGAAATAATAATGACATAACCTGCCAAATAAGAACTCTGGATTTCATTGTTTACGCATCAATTTCTCAATTGAGTTTTTTTGTAACGCACTTCATTGAGAAATTGGTTTGAAAACAATGTACAAAAACGTTTAAACAATCAATTTGTTAAAATTTAATGGAATTGAAACTATAGAGTTTTTTGAATGATCCTCGAATATTCGGCCATTATAAAGAATTTATAAAAATGTGTTAAAAAGAGAGATAAATAACAATTAATTATACACTATATGTAGTAACCATTGTTTCTTATATACAAAGGCTTACTTTAACATTAGTTACTATTTTTACTAACTTACATACCTTGTCTTCGTGTACCTTTATAATATCTGAGTCTTTTTATTTTCTTTCATCATCATTACTTAATAACTTTTTTTACACAAAATGTGTATATACTAATTTGAATTGTAAATTAAAATTGTGATTGTCGAAACGGTTATTACATTGTAGTAAATTAATAATATTAATTAGTTACAAAATTAATTTATTCTCACGATTTCTTCATTGTATGTAATTTCATGTTGGTATCGTCATGCGATTTTCACTGGAATTGAATCTCTCGCTAGCTACGATGGTTTCATTGTTCGTAGAATAGTTTTGAACCAACTCTAGGCGTGATTCGCTAACGATTTACTAAGTGATAATATGTACATATTATGTAGTTTATTTAATAATCCACTCTTATTCTAACAAAACTATATTTACTTCTCGCAAAAAAGTATTCGTACGATACAAATTTACACTCTGAGAAAAACTCGTGGATTGTGGCCAACGCTATTCTTCTCACAACAAAGTCCCTCCATATAGTAATCAAATTTTGTGTGGAAAAAATATCTCAGTATTTTCTTAAAATTTGTTTGTTAAATTATATTTGATTTAAATATGTTATTATGAAAACTTGAAAATTCTTTAATGCCATTTTATGAAAATGATTTGCTATTTTAACAATTTGAAAATGATAATATTAAGTTTTAAGTTTCCTAAAATAATTATGAAGCACTGATGTCATGTGATTTCAATATGAATTTGATTAAACTTAATTTGTGCTATATATTTATAGTTACATCTTATACACCATACACACAAAAACATGAAATACACTTAATACATATTTAAAACAAGAAATCGATATAAAAATATAATTAAAAATATATATCTCTTCTCAAACATATATTAGAAAGAAAAAAAATTGAGTATTTAGATCTATTCACCACTTTGGCTACGACATCTTTCTTTAGCAAACATAAGATTTTTTATGTTATTCCTTCATAAATATTTCAAATGTACATAGATACCTTGCTTGATAGCTGCACTTTGCAGTTGAAATGAGGTTACTGAGTTGTACATTATAAAATGCCAACTTGATGTTAAATAGTATGTACTTATTATTTTTCTATCTGTTCGTATACTTGTGCTAGCAAAAGATTAAGACTTAAGAAACCTGCTTAGGATAACATTTTAATGTGCAGTACGAAGTTCATTTCGTATCGTGCAGCTATTGGATACTTACCTTTTAAAGAGGTCGTTAACAATTCTGATTTTAATAACTAACGTTTATCTCAAACGGCTACTTACTGCAGGATATTAACTCACAATATTGAAATGTCGATTTAAATTATGTAGGTATACAGCTTTGTTAGAGGTTGTTTTCTGATTAAATTGCAACAGCACCTGATACTAATTATTACACAGAAAAAAATATTAGTTATTGGCATGAGATATTCGCTGCGTTCAAATTTTATAATGAATCAGTAAAATTGAGACTTTGTTAGAAAGAAATATAAAGGAAACATTAATTTAAATTCTTTCTAGCCTTTTTGCTCAATTTTAATATACAGACTGACCTCTTCCATAATATGTTTCCACTCCCTCCTATCTTGAAATTTCATTAAGCATTTTTTGGTATATACTTACGTACGCTGAACAAATTTGTGCAATAATATCGATAAAATGTTTTCAATCATTTTTTGTTCACAAATTCATGACTAGTGTTTAATAGCTATCCACTCGTCTAGTTTAATATTGAATCTAGTTTCAATTTGCTTTGTAATAACAGCAGAAAACAAATTATTTATATTTGAAAATTATTATATGTCTAGTATGACATATGTATGAAACACCTGTGTGAAGAAAACAATACGAATTAACATTCTTTTTTTATTACTTATCGCATGTAAATTAATTATATTTATGAAAACGTCGAACACATGTTATGAGTATTTGTAAAACACAATTTCCTTAAATCGCGGAAATCGTTGTTGTTAAATAATGTGATTTTTTTAATAATACAATTAAGGAGATAATAATTTGTATTAATGCATCCTGAAGAATTATTAATAGGTGTCTCTAGAATGAAAACAAAAAACATTATTATACATTCATAGTTTATTCATAATTGTAAACATTTTTTGTTGCACTATATATCACCTGTTGTTTCCTTTACATCCATACATTAAACAACAAAATCAATATTTCATATGTCAATATGAATTATCAAAGAAGTATGTATATTTATAGTATTCTTATGTATATACAACCATTTTGCAGAATTATTCTGTCTTGACTTGCACCTATGACACTGCGCTGGACAGAAGATTTGCTTATATTATATTAAGAATTATTAGGTATTTAGGACTTATCATTGACAAACACTTAATCTACAAAGAACACCTTGACTATGTTTGCATTAAACTAAGAACTATGACAGCAATTTTCAACATAATAAGACCTAGATTAGCCTTCTGCTCGACCAGGTTGCTGTATATGGCCCTCTGTGATTCAGTAATATCATATGGAATATCGTCGTATGGATTGGCAAATAAAACTACTCTAAATAATATTGCAAAGACACAAAGAAGACTCCTAAAAATTATTATTACTAAAAAAAGTGCTAAAAAGTTAAAAAGGAAAAAATGAATGCCTTTTCGACCGATCTAAAGTATTGTCTCTTCAGAGGAGAGTGGAGTATAGCATTCTGGTTGAGCATTTTTTTGAGACCTATAAACAATTTAGGAATAACACACGACAAACAAAATTTTACGTACAAACAAATTCAACAGTGACTATGGACGTAGGACCGACGATGTGCTGCTGGCCAAGGTCTGGAACCCCATGCCTGCCAGTTTGAGGCAGTACGGATCCATCGAGGATTTCAAAAAGAAAACCAAAGAATACATATTGTTCAAAAATCCTCGATGGTTGATCTAAAGCTGGCCTGACACAAAGTAACATTACAACTCATATTTCAACTCATTGGAATATGAACTGAAAAAATGACATTGTGCCTGACACGATATCATTTAAATGACTTAAAAATGTTATCACTCTAAAAACATTATATTGAAATTACATATCGATATTATAGCAATAATCTCTCTTGACTGTCAAATAACTTGTATTTTTGGGTGCATTAATGATTCTCGCTTGTTTTTTTTATAACATTTTGAGTTTGATTACCTGTTTCGAAATATTATGTATGATAGTCAAAGGAGACGATCTAGCATAAAATGTACGCGATCTTGATTGGATTTGGATAGGAGAAAAAAATCAAAGAGTTTTTTTAATTCATTAAACAAATAACTCTCATCATTCATTAACAAATAAATAAATAAAAAATTAAATATGGGAAATATGTTTAGAAAGAAATATGTATATATGAAAATAGTTTTAATTCTCGGGGAAATTTTACCCCCTATTCAGTAACTATTGTAACTAAAATAGGAACGTACTAAAATTGTAGATATTAGATTTACGGTCTTATTTCAGCGTTATAAAATATCAACTTGGCCTCAATGGAATAGAAGTATACCTATATTAGCCGGAACGTTCTTAAAAATTTACTGAATAAGACGTATTTTGAATAATTATGAAAATGATGAAAATTTCACAATTTTCATAATAATTCATAATACGTCCGATTCAGTAACTTTTTAAGAACGTTCCAGCCAAAATATTATTCCATTTAGTCCAAGTTGATATTTTATAACGCTGAAATACGACCGTAAATCTAAAATCTACAATTTTAGTACGTTCCTATTTTAGTTACAATAGTTACTGAATAGGGGGTATTGTATTGTTTTTTCCGCTACAAGATGTTTGCTGGTCGTAAAAATAAATACTGATACCCTTAAAAAAAAGGCAGACTAAGGATATAAACAGATTAAAAAAGTTTTCTTACATATTTATTAACCTTAGAAATATTCTCTTAAAAATACTTAAAAACGTATATGATGCTTTTGCCCATTTAATAATACAATATGGCATTGTTGCATGGGGGGGGGGAGGGGCGTATAAAACATCAATTTTGTATCTAGAAAACAAAGAGATCTAAAACGAGTTACTGAAAGCCCCAAGACTCTGCTCTCCACGCACTTCAAAAAGCAATTTCTTCCATATGATAGGTCCGTTAACACTGAAATCACGATCAAAATAAGCCGCTTTATTGGCTATTTTCAATTCCTTAAATGAATGGGTATTCTGTGATTCTGACTATCTAAATGTTAAGTGTCTCTCTGATGGTACATTCCTCTGAGACAGTTCTCGAATATAGTGTGGAGCCAAGACATGCAGAGCCTTGAAAACCATCAAGCACACTTTGTAATATATTCGCTCTGGACACCTCTATCAGTTCAGTTCGTTCAGGAGAGGCGTTACGTGGCATAATTTATCCACCCCAAATTTATTTATTTATTTATTTATTTATTTATTTATTTATTTATTTATATATTTATATATTTATTTATTTATTTATTTATTTATTTATTTATTTATTTATTTATTTATTTATTTATTTATTTATTTATTTATTTATTTATTTATTTATTTATTTATTTATTTATTTATTTATTTATTTATTTATTTATTTATAATTTATTTATGCATTTTTTTTAATTAATTAATTAAATAATTTTTTTTTATTTATTTATTATTTATATTTATTTACTTATTTATCTTTATGTACATAATATAAACAAATATATTGTGAACTGGCGGGCTTATTGCCATTATCAGGCAATTTCTTCCAACCATTTTACATAAACACTTTATTGAACACTTTGAACACTTGATTTATTTATTTATACGGGAAACTCACTGATAACATTAAGGGTATTGATATCCAACTATTCCATATATGTACTACCTGCACTCTATAAAAATAAAATATATATATTTATAATTTTGTGTCAATTTCGGAGAAACTTGTCTACGATTGCTTGACTTATGCACGAAGGAAATAAAATAACACGACTTCCCATATAACGGGAAGTCTTAATGGCAATTTACACGTTTCTAGTTTTTAGTTAGACATTTTATAACATATCATTATTGTCTGAACTGGACTTCCTGTATCAAATTAAAAGAAAACTTTCGTTCAAGACTTTCCAATGTTTGGTTTAATGACTATTATGTCTTCGTAATCAATCAATGGATAAGAATTTTATCTTATTAATCTAATCTTTTTGATTTAAGCGTCATTTATTTTTTATTTTATCTTATCAACGTTTGCATTATTATTTACTGCGAATTTTCAATGAATATTTTATTGCATTTATCTTCGATTATGAAATTAATCTATTTTACAACGTTCAGTTTCCTTAATTTACTATATATCCCCGTAAAAGCAACCAACCCTATAAAAATGTAGTTGTATTAGAATTTTCATATATTTTATTTTTATATTGCTCGTAGGGCAACTAACAGGCACTATGTCAAATATTTATTTAACACGAACAGAACTAGTTGCTTCATTCTGGAGGCTTCCAGACACACAGATCCACAATTAAAAACTGTGTCTCCACCTGGAATCGAACACGGGACCGATATCCAATCAACTGAGTCACGAAGACAATATATTTATTTATTGATTCACGGCTCAAAGCCCTTTACAAAACAAAATATTACATGACACAACATAAACCAAAGAAATACAATTTATAAACATTCATAACATCTTATCAACGGTAGCAAAAGGACATATAAAAAATGAAAACATATAACAAAGGTAAATTAAACACGAAAGTATATACATTAAAAACCAAAGAATAAATAAATAAAAAAAAACTCAAATAAAAAATACTACATAGCATTAACATAAAGATATTACTGACTGATTAATATAAAAATGAATGGTGTGTATAACTATCTACTTACATATTTAGCCACACTGAATCAGAGAATGCTGCCAGATGTGATATTATATTACATTATTGAATAAAATAAAATAAAATCAAATGTACAAAAATATATAAAAATGTAAAAATATATAAAAATGTAACAACTGACTACACAATCATTTGGGGTATGTTTTTGAAAATGTTTTCATAAAGTATATTTATAGTCCTAAAAAGAATTAAAGAAAGTGTCAGATAACCAAAGTTATTGCCCAATCGATGAATTCTATTCAACGGAGTGTTATATATATAATTAGTGTTGGATGTCTTACATTCATTTTCATTCGTCCTTTTCCTCATGACTGAGGATAGCGGCTGTAGTCTTTCGCCACACGTATGGTCCGCCTCCATGCCAATCTGTTTTGGGCTGAACGCAGAGCACCAGTCACCGAAGACCCCATTGTGGACTTAACCAAATCGCTCCATCTGTTCGGTGAGCGACCACGAGATCTCCGTCCCTCCACGCTGCCCATCACAACAAGCTTCTCGAGGCAGTCAGTCTGGAGGCAGTTTTGTCTTACATACAAAAGTTATAATTTGGTGGGTTTAAATGATAAGGGAATTTTATAAAGTATGAACATGAATTTCATATGTTTTTATTGGTAAAATAAAAAAAACTTATTATTTTGATTTCTTCTTCTCCTTCGTGGATCTGATTTTTCTGGTAGGTCTACGTCCAACTGTCCGTTCGTCTTTTGACGTTCCTCCGGGATTAAATTGACATTGATTTAATTTATTTCAACTATAATATTTCTTAGCTAATTACGTCGGTAAAGGCAGGAATTAATACCTGGTGTAATCATCTAGGGAACTAATATTTCTGCTACTGACCCATCGCATAGGCCCTCAAATATTGTCATATTGAAATTTTCCTAACAAAGCTTTATTCGATAAAAGAACGAGGTTTATAAATATTTAAAACCAATTTATTGCAACTAAGTGAACTACCTTCAAAATTCAAATGCATAACGTAATTCTGTCAATTAAGTATTAAGGGTAAAATATGATAGAGAAGCAGTGAAAATGAATCGTTGTTTATTCTACAAATAAATGGTATTAAGTATGATTATTATAATCTTCTTATACGAAAATGCATTTTAGCAACTTTCGTTTTTCACCCTGTTGTCAAGATTCAAGCTACGTCAAGATAAATCGTGAGATGAGTTGTGTAAAAAAACAATAAATCAAATAGCCGCAGAAATGTTACTGTGTTCAATTGTTTTAACAAGATTTTTTTATGGTGTTGGTATGTATATCTCTACTGATGGTTTATGAGTGTCTCGTACAGCAAACATATTTATATATATTAATCACATATCTACGTGTGTGAATTCTTATATACTTTGCACAAAATCAGATATTACTGTTTCATACTGCGAAACTCAAAAAACTTGAATCCTAGGGCCTAACTACTTTGGAATACCTTCTATGTGATATTATCGAATATTTTTTTAATTACATATACGCAAACATTGGATTTTTTTCCTGTCGGGAGTCAAATGGTACCTATTTTTACTGACAACATTTTTAACATCTCATTAGAGGCGAAGTTAGGATATTGTAAAAGAACCAGGAACTCAAGGCACCTACAGGACTTACGACCTGTCATCGACTGGTTTACGTGATCGCTTTATGCGCTTGGGCAACGTTCTCCTATTATGTCAATTAAATAATTAGTATGTTCTGTGAATAGTCATCTCTCTAAATATTTAAAAAAAAATGTTATCAATACGGTTGCTGTGGATTTTATAATGCGGGTTTCAAGTTGGTGTACAAAATTCTAGATGAGGGCGTTATATAAAAGGTAAAGTGTTATTATATATAGACCTTTTATAAGGTATTTCACATCCTCATACATTTCGCTGGTTACCCCACATCGTGGAATATTCCGTGATGGTATATAGTAATGTATAAAAAGTTTTTCCTCATTGTTTCATGGTGACAGATAATCAGATTATTCATTTACTCAATAACATATAAACAAAAATATTATTTCGCCGTTTCCCTATTTTTTTAGTAGGCAAATAGAACCGAATTCCATAATATAACATAAACATACATTTTTTTTGCTTCTAGCGTGTAAGAATCGCGTAATATTTTCTATTATTATTTTTCTATTATTGCTATTATTTTCAAAACCCCACTATTAATATGGTTGTACCAACTTTTTCTTTATCGACCCCTAAATCTCATTACTTTACCCTCTTTTCAACAAACGTCTGACAAAGAATCATTCGTTATTAATTTTATTTATGTTTTTCATAGATCCAGACTGAAAACAAAATAAAAGAACTGTGTCTCCACCGGGAATCGAACCCGGGACCTTTGGATCAGATTAATTATCCAAATTACTAGATATTTTAACATGGATTAATATAGAAGAATATAACCTTTTTATTTACCTTAGTCAATTTTCATTAATATAAAAGAACCTACATAATATAAAGATCTACTTAAAATGGAATCCGTAAGTTATCTTATATGTAAGAATAAATAAAATATCATGGATTCATTTGGAAGAATAGAATCTTTTGATTTAAGTACCTAAAACAATTTAGTAATATAAAAGATCCTATAAAATTCTATTTGAAATATAATCCGTAAGTTATCTTAGATGCAAGAATATAAAAACACGGATTCATCTAAAAGAATAGCATTTCTATTCCACAAAGTTCAATACACTTCGGAACTTACTAGGTTCCTAATTGCTTCGAACCACAGAGGCATTTACGGTCCTAACATCTAGTGGTCAACATTTCACATCCATGAATGGAATGGTGTTTCTCGGATGAAAAACAAAAACAAAATGCTAGGATGGCCTCACATAAAAGGAAATCAAATACCTATGTTTTACGATTAATGAATCCGGTTATGATACAACACGCGTTGTGATTTTACTCTGATGACTGTTTTGTTTAATTCTTAGTGTACATAGACGTTTCGTTTATAACATAAAATGACATAATCGGAAGAGCAGAAAATAGAAAAAAAAGTATACACAAGACTGATAAGAGAGGAATGCGAAGTTTGGGTGTCAAAGATATGTTAATAATGATCACGTAATGGAATCTCCAAGTATTGAAAGGAAGAATTAATAATTACATATAATAAATTGAAGAGTGTATACATATATGTGTTTAAAATGTTCCATACATTTACTATGCATATCTTGATATGTTTTCTGTGTTAAAAGTGTTATTCCATGTGATGTTGTTTGCAATTTGTTTCCTATACTATTATAATTTTTTTTTCTATGTTTCCAAATATGTAGATACTATCTGACATAATTTACTAGATATTTGTGGCCAATCTGTTTCTTGAGTAAAAGAATTTTCTTTTTTTGTTTAAAGGGTGCAACATTTATATCTATTGTTTATTTATATTTTCCTCATTCAGAACACATATTTGTTTCGGAAGAAAACTATAAAATAAGCAAAAAATAATTTGGCTGCCTTAAAACAGGAATTATTCCTATTTAGGCAGACAAAGGTAAATAATGGAACACAACCTATATACCTACCACAAAAATGGTTGAATTCATGTATCATATACTTATTTATAAATGTAAATAATATTTTTTTTTCTTTGTATACATTCAATATTGTTCCTATGTAATCTTTTTAAAAGTAAATAAACGATTATTATTATTATTATATTATGAGACGATACATTGACGAATGTATACTTTAATTTTATGTATTTTGATCGAAGTCAAAGAATTATTAATTTTGAGCATACTTGTTATATAAGTATAAAACATTCTCGTGTGTACATTTCGTTTTGAATTTAATTAATAATGATAATAGTTAACATTTATTGGATCAAAAAAGAAGTTCATATACAAAGAACAAAAATATACAAGAGATTATTCGCACAGGACCTCCTAATGTGGTGTCCATTGTACTAAAGCAATTATGCACACAAAACACACACAATATTTTAAGTACCTGTATAATTGCATTATAATACTCTTAAATCATTAATGTAAAGTGATAAAATAAAATAAATAAATATACATTTACAAAAGATTATCTAATAATTATGTTTTGTATAAATTATGTTGTTGAATTTATGTTTTTTTGTATTATAATAAATAAAAATTAAAAAATATATATATTTTTTAATTTCCGCCGTGGCACAGTTGGTAAGCCGTTTGGTTTCTGTGAGGGCCTCCTGGGTTCGATTCCCATCATAGGAGAAATTTATTTAAATTTATTTCTCACGCAAATATTGCTTCTCTGGGCTGGAAACACTCAGTTGGAAGAAATTGCCATACGGCAATAAATTCGCCACTTGCGAAGGGTGCAAGGAAGTGTTTATTATTATTATTTTTATAATTTGTTTTGCGTCCTCGCTAACTGGCTCACTATGGGTAAACGAAACATTTGATTAAGGCAACATAATATTATTACTTGAAGCAAATTATTAACTATGAAATACAGGGTGTTTAATATTTATTTAGAATTTCTTCTCGGGCAACTAACAGGTACGATGTCAAATATTAATTTAACACGCACCCAATAACAAGTTGCCACATTCTGGAGACTTACGATATTAATCGTCTCACAGATCCAGACTGAAAACACAATTAAAAACTGTGTCTCCACCGGGAATCGAACCCGGGACCTTTGGATCAGCAGTTAGGCTGATCAGCAACCAACTGAGCCACGAAGGCCGACAAAATAAAGCCGAAGGTGTTGATAAAATATATCATATTTTTCATTTTTTTTTTATTTTCAATTAAAATAAATAATGAATTACCTTTCCATCTCATAAGAACCATGATCAGCTATGTTGAGAGGGAGCAGCTTATTTTCAGCACGATTCCACCCATGACATAATTAAAGCCTTGTACCCTGAAAAAATATACAAGAATACTTTTGAAAAAATATTTATGTTTGTTTTTTCATATTGTTCTCAGTTATGACTGCAATTTCAATATACCTACATTTTTATTTGCTATGTTGGCGTGCATTGCACAAACAAATTTGCAACACTGGGTGTGCTTCAGTTCAAGTAAACAAATGTTCGTCAATAACTTCTCTTTATTTTGCATTATTGTTGTGGAAAATTTTCCCGACAGGTTAATAAGTAACCAATAATGGAGTAGGTACTTCGGCTATGGAATTCGCTAACACGATGATGCTTATTGGATTCGTTTAATACTAGTGATGAGCAAAACTATTGCTAGTCTTGCAGTCTTGGTAATGTATTTTATGTACTAGTAATAACAAAACAGCGTGTCTCCATGCTAGACTTTACACGGGGTTTAGGGTTTTCAACGCGGTAGGATAAAAAAAAATTGAACGTGTTTTATTTTTCAACGCGTTTTGTATCGTTTTCTGTAAAACAGAAATCTGTAAAATTGTTCGGTTGCCGACGACTCAACATGGCTGCCGTTTGTGTCTGGCATCTAGTAGGTACGTGTAATCACCTTTTACAATAAAAAAAAAATAGAAAAAAACTTTTACTCACGAGTGCTTGCATTCTGGCAAAGGGAAATATATTTTTTCTTACCGTGCTTCTTTTTCTATATTTTTTTGTTTTTTTTTTAATATATGTATTATAAATTTAATTAAATAAAACAAAATATCTCGACCGTATTTGAAAGACCAAGAATTAAAGATGAAGAAGACCAAGACCATAGTGATATTGGTCTTCATATGCTCATCACTATTTCATACCAATGCTATCTACACATTCATACAATGCAGTAAGCTGTCAAATAAATCAACGACGCTCGATATAACCCATGTGTTATTATGTACGAGCATATAGGTAAGTATTTATATCGTTCGTTGCGTTTCTCGTGTGAACCCCATTACAGAAGAAGATGCATCGCATTATGACAAGTGTAATTTATTTCTAGGAATAACTCATTTTTTTATTATTCAATGTTTAGATTTTTTATGACATTTTTTTACATCTCAATATAGACGAAATTGGAATATTATAGGAGAACTAGGAAATCAAGGCACGTACAGGGATTATCACTTTATGCGCTTACGCAACGTTCACCAATTATGCATTAACAATGCCTACAATTATTTGAAAGTTAATAATGAAAATCTTTTCGGTTGAGAATACGCTGAAACACCAACGCCATCTATTGCAATCAACAGTCCTTATACATAAGGTGACAATGCTTTTGCACAGATGTCACCCCTGAAGCGCGCCAATTATTGGTTCACTTTTGGTTTGTTTACTTACTTGTACCAATGTATACGTAAATCGAATAGTTTTATAGTTGCGTATACGCAAACATTCATTTTTCGATTTAACTAAAATGTTTAGGTGACAAAAATTGTTTCAACATTGAATTAATTGATTTAAATCCAGTCGCAATATTATTTGATTTCCCTTTAGCATAATGCCGACACTCATGGCACAGTTGGTAGGTAAGCCGTTTCGTTTCTGTGCGGACGTCCTAGGTTCGATCTCCCGGGATAAATTTAATTCAATTCATTTCTATATCTAAAGATGTTATAGAACTCCATATGATAATTATATCCATGATATGGGTAAACATGGATGGTTTTGATTTCGCCTGTTGACCAGACTTGCCCCCTGGCCATACTAGGTGTCGCAACTTTTGTCATTATTTGTTTTTATTTGAAAAAAGGGCAACGTATATATAAATACAACTTTAAAAACATCATTGATGTAATGTAACGTAACTGATGTAAAAATTACTCAGGCCACCTTTGATTTCATGTTACATATTTACTTAACTGCTGGTAACAAAACAATGAACTACTCCTGTCTAATGTGGCTCCTTAGAAAAGAAGCCGTGGCACAGTTGGTAAATTGGCTTCTGTGCGGGCGCCTTTGGTTCGATTCTCAGCAGAGGAAAAATTTATTAAAATTTATTTCTCTCGCAAATATTGCTTCTCTGAACTAGAAACACTTGTTAGTTGGAAGAATTTGCCATTTGGCAATAAACTCGCCACTTGCAATCATTATCATAATATTATATGAAGAACAAGCATTTGAACGCGCATATCTATATGGCATGTAGTTATAAAATGCCTTACTCAAGGTTTTATATGAAATTATTGATTAAATGAGAAATTCATTTTTATTTTAGTTAAATTTATTTTACGCCTCCCCTTACATTGAAATCGGTCATCAATGTTACTCTAGTTAATCAAACTTAACTATTGGAAGTAAATACATAATACTTACTCGTTATGTATTAAGTATATTTAGGTACTTATTTATAACAAGAACAACGAATGATGACACTTTAAACCATTTTTTAATTTTACCTTGCTATAAAACGTATATATCTATACTTTTACAATGAAAAGCGTGTTTTATTACATCTTTAAAATTCCTTAGCTTATATTACTTGTTATCAGTCCCATGAACGGGTAGTACTAGCTAGAAGAACTGTAACCAGGATACTTTGTGCAATGTAAAAAAAAAACAGTATGGTAATCACAAAATCAAAAATTACGTATTCAGGGCACGTTAAAGTTAGTTGTTTAATATGATATTATATGTGTACCTATCTAATGTTTAAAGTAAAACATCAAATCCGTGCAGCGTATAATAAAGCGTATAAAAAGTACTAAGTTGATACCTTAATAGTGAAAAGACAACATGTTAACAGCAGTGACAATATTCTTGAAGGTAGTCAGTCGGTGTGACCGATTCCATACCAGATTCCAATGATTGGTTCTTACCAAGAAATAGCGGTTAGGTTCGGTTACACTAGTGCAGTGGTCGACAAACTCATTAGCCGACAGAGCCAAATATTTGAAGTATTAGCTATCGTAAAAAAAATAAAAATCACGCCGGCTGCGTAGAACATGATTTGATTGCGTAGAATGTGATTTGGGTTATTGCTCGGTTTGTAGATGCGCTAACAGTCCCAGTCTCCACCGAAAATTATCAGGATAATTCATTGCTTCCTCCTTGGCCTCATATATTTATTTAATTTATTTATTTACGGTTACAAACAGTCAAAATTAATAACCCACATAAAGACCTGAAAATGTAACTCAAATTTTACAAAACTAATTAAAATACATGAATGATGGTGAGTCTCAATCTAAAGTATTTAGGAATGGATTATAAGGGAATATTAACAATACTACAACATACCACCACGATGAGAACTCATTACCTATACTTATCATAATATTGACATATTCAGTAACATACATGCTAACGCATACAGGCACACGTACTTACATTAAGAAGAAAAGTTCATTAAAATGTTAAGTTTCTTAGTAGACATCGCTTAAATACCCGTGATGATTCAGAACAAAATGTCTCTATTTCCACAGTATGTACTAAATTTGGAGCAAGCTCATGATAAATATTTTTTTGTGTTATTATTACGTATTGTCGGAATACTGAAAAGATCATTATTTCTGGTGAATTGCGTAGGATCTCATAGATTTATTTTTCCTTAAAAATATAGGAAGTCAACGCGATTATTCAGAAAATTGTGCAGATACACAAGGTCTCTTATTGATCGACGTTCGTGCAGCGATTGAAGCATGTATTGTTTACAGCGAGTAGAATAGTTGGAACAATGTGACTGAGAATTGCAGTTCGAAGAGCTTCAGTGATAGAAGATTCTGTAACGGATTGACAGGGTCGCTCTACCGGGTCCGTGAGCGACCTCTGGATCGTCTACCTTCCACGCCTCCCATTACAACGACATTTACCGATACCGTCTTCTTCTTCTTTTTCCTGTTTTTTTTTCCATTCTTAGACATAGACCTCCCCCTTGATCCTCCACAACTCCCTGTCTTGGGCACACTGCATCCAATTCCCTCCGGCACATTTCTTGACGTCATCAGACCACCTTGCCTGGGGTCTGCCGACACCTCTACGGCTTGTTCTCGGTCGCCATTCTACGATCTTTTTGGTCCATCGTGAATCCTGGCATCTGGAAATATGCGCAGCCCAGCTCCATTTAAGACCAGCGACCCTTTCCTTAAAAATACATATATGTATATCATCATGCCATGTTTTTTTATGGGGTAGACAGAGAGGACTAAACGCTATATTCTTCTATCTCGCCTCATTGTTTCAATCGTGTCAGTCTATTGTTCAAACTTCTTTCTCTCAGGATATCGAGACATCCTATCCTTGGACGACGCAGGCGTTTAATCTCATTTCTGTACGCTTTGTATATTTTCTTTTTTAGGCGTTCTTCATTCATTCTCCCCGCGCGGCGTATCCATTTAAATGTGTTTACTTTTATTCTTTTAACATCTTTCTTTATCTTACATTCATTCCAAATGTCTTCAAACAATTGTCATATATTGTCCCGTTACATATTCTTCTCAGCGATCTCGTTTCAAACAACATTACAATGATTTGAAATATTTGTATACTGTTGTTAACTTTATTAGGGTGCTAATTGGTCAATCTGTTTGAGATAATATTATTCACGGAAGACGAACTATACACATTTCTCAATTGTCGACACTATATCTTATTTTACATTACAACGTTTCATTTAACATACTAGGCAATTTTGTTAAAAAAACATGTGGCTCGCAAGCCAAGGTTTGCCGACCACTGCACTAGTGTATTGGTAACACAATATTATGATCGAAGATACCTATAGTTGTATCCGTGCAATTTTTATTTGTATAATTTATGTATTATTATTTTTTAATATATATTATGTATCTATGAATATGTCGATCGCCGCCGCCGCGCCGTGCCGTTTGGCATAGTGGCAAGTCTTCTAAATTATGTCCATAGGTTCAATTCTTAACCGAGAATATTTTTTATCAAATAAATCATGCTTCTCTAGGGGGAGGGAAACTGTTTATTTGTCTTTTTTATGAATTTATTTATTTTTTTATTAAGAATACCTGCTGCTAATGTATTATTCCACATTATTGTATATTTACAAATCAATTTTATAAATATCAACGTTCTCAATTATATTCTTGCATTTTTTACAATATCTGCTTAAAATGACCAATATTTTTTTTTGTTTTTTAACTTAGTATTATTGATTTATAAATAAAATATTATCGATTGTTTATTTAAAATTTTACAAAAAGAAAAACGTGAAATGTTTCTATAACATGTCTACAAAATACATATTATCAACATACAAAGTTATGTAAATGAAATTCAGTAGCGTAGCTATCAGCAGGGTCATGCAAAGCATGAGGTTCTAGCTTGAAAAGGGGCCTCAATTTCTAATCACAGTATGAAAGAATAGTAACATTAATTCAAAAATTCAAATTCAAACAGAACAAGCACCATTAAGATAATATTACTGAAATAGATATTAAAAAATACTTTTATTAATTTCACGAATATCAAAACAGGAAGAAAGGATTTTTCCAAACGATTATCTTATTCTCAATTTATTTTCGAATTTACCCTGTTGTGAGGATATTTAATACGCGCATAGTAAGTAGTAGTCGTATATATTCCTCTCTATAGATTTACAACCCTTGACGGGTCTTAGCTGCCTCCAAGACCCTCTTCTATCCAGAAAGGCAGTCCTCCAGTTCACAGTAAGCACTCTGCAATCGGCTATGACACCATCCACCCAGCGATGTTTCGGCCTTCCCATCCGTCATTTTCCCACTAGATTAAGGGTCATTACATTCTTTGCTGGCTAGCAGTCGTAAATATTCCTAATAAATATGTGCACATGCACTCATGATTTTTTTTTTCAATTTAAGGGCTCCTTAATCAATCTTTGTACGTGGACCAATATTGTCTATCTACGCCACTGATGAAATCGTTTAACATAACAATAATGTTACTTGAAAATCAGTTATTTATAAAATGACAACAACCCAACTTTGACATTTGAGTTCAAAGTTGTAATTGTAGTCGATATGTTGGAAATTGAAAAGAATATAAATTATGTCTGCATCACTTTATATGGGCAGAACGTGAATATTTTTAAATTAAGACCTTACCCGGTACTGTTTGTAACTTGATTATAATGCGATGTTTAGGCAGTTTTGTCAATAAAAAAAACATCAGGGGGGCAAGTCTGGTCCAACCGGCGAAATCAAAACCCTCACAATTACCAATGACATCTAAAGATATAATAGAACTCCATACAATAATTATATCCATGATATGGGTAATCACGAGGGTTTTGATTTCGCCGGTTGGAACAGACTTGCCCCCAGATTTAACTCGAATATTGCACATAGTCACTTATATAAAATTACTAAAAATAAGTAAAAAAAACACGAATTTTAAAATTTGTGGAAAAAAGTAAAAAAATTGTGTTTTATTTTTTACTCATTTTTAATTAATTTTATATAAGTGATAATGGAATTCCATCAAGAATTGGCAGTCAAAAAATTAGAAATAATACATACATAGTAATTTAGGCACATATGGCCTTACTTACTATTTGCAATTTGTGTTTAAGCTGATACTTAACCAGTTTTTTGTATGGCCGAAACTGACTTAGCATCGGATTAAACTCGAATTTTAAATAGTAAGTAAGGCCCATAGTGTGTGGTAGGTACTAAATAATATACGCAGTGATTTCTTTTATTTTATATGTTTGAATGTAAAAAATGTTTAACAATTTTAAAGTTTTTAAATTTATAAATAAAGCGCCCTAGAGGAGGTTTCATAAAAACGGCGATTTAAAGAATTCTGTTTTTTTTTGTTTTTTATTACTTCTTGAGCAACTGACAGACACGCACCCAATAACAATTTGCCACAGTCAGACTACCGATATTTATCGTCTCACAGATCCAGGGTGAAAACACAATTGAAAACTGTGTATCCACCGGGAATCGAACACTGATCCAAAAAGTAGTCAGATATTCAACCAACTGAGCCACAAAGGGCGTATTATTATTGTTATAAGTATTTTCAGAACCATAAACTAATAATAATCTGAAAAATATCTGATAGACTTCCTCTGAGAATCATTAAAGTAAAAACAGATGTACCATTTGAAATTAGTAATTTGGTGATCATATTGCGTATTTAAATTTCAAAACAGATTCTGCTAATTTGAAAAAAGAATCCACCAAACATCTTGAATGCACATGTCTGTGTTTTGTAATAGAATACAACACTTTTATTTATGTATACGTATTTGTTTATTTCCAGGTAAGATCTCAAACTTTTTCTGCACTCCACAAAACTTGTGTCATTTGAAACGGTAAGCAATAAATTAATATTTTTCGGAAATTAAAAAAAACAACTCCTCACTTACAAGTCATTCAATAAAGTATTCCTTGCATCCTTCGCAAGTGGCGAGTTTATTGCCGTATGGCAATTTCTTCCAACTAACCAGTCACTTCAGAAAATATTCAAAATATGCATGGAAAATATTCGGCATTTTCATGAAATGAGTCTATTAAATTATTATTATTTAAATATTTTATTCTTCGATGCCATTTTATGAAAGTGATGTGCCTTTTTACCAATCTGAAAATAAAAATTTCAAATTTTAAGTTTTTGAGCTTGGTGTCTTTTTGAAATATTTGATAGTTAAAAAAATCATCATCATCATCACTGGCTCTACAGCCCGTTGTGGACCTTGGCCTCCTCCAGCATTCGTCGCCATCTTCCTCTATCCTGACAGGCACTCCTCCAATCCCTTATTCCAACTGCTTCTACGTCCCGCTGCACACCATCCAGCCATCGGAGTTTGGGTCTACCGACACTACGTCTACCTTGGGGCTTTAAATAAATGATCCTTTTTGGCACTCTTTCATCACTCATTCTTTGGACGTGCCCTGCCCATCTCAGCCTCCCTGTTTTGATGATTTTTACGATGTTTGGTTCTTTGTAAACATTGTAGACCTCTGTGTTGTGTCGTATTCTCCAAACTCCGTTTTCCTGGATTGGGCCGAATACTTTTCTGAGTATTTTTCTCTCAAACACCAGTAGAGATGTCTCATCTTTTTTACTCAGTACCCAGCATTCAGAGCCGTATGTCAGTACAGGACGTAGTAATGTTTTGTAAATGGTGACCTTTGTTTTCCTCGACAACACCCGAGATGCAAGATGTCTTCTTAAACCATAGAAGCATCTATTAGCCATGAATATTCGGCGCTTGATTTCAGTGGATATGTCGTTCACATCAGTCACCATTGATCCCAGATAGGTGAAACTTCTAACGGATTCTATTGTGTGAGAGCCTATATTGATTGTAGTGGGGGTCTGGTTATTGTGAACAGTTTTGGTGACTGGCATATATTTAGTCTTACTAGCGTTGATGTGAAGGCCCATTCCATTAGCAGCCCTCTCTAGCTCAACAAATGTCTCCGTCATTGCCCGCTGTGATCTACCAATTACGTCAATATCATCTGCGTACCCCAGTACTTGGGTTGCTTTATAGAATATCGTCCCAGTTGTTTCTATTCCAGACTCTCTCACGCATTTCTCCAAAGCAATGTTAAAGAGCAGACAAGCCAGGGCATCTCCTTGACGAAGGCCATGTAATGCATAAAACGGTTCAGAAGTGTCGCTTTGAATCCGAACTCTACACTGCGATTGGACCATAGTGAGCCTTACCATCCTTATGAGTTTGTTTGGAATTCCCAGATACTTCATCGCCTCATACAAGTGCGCTCTGTTGATACTGTCATAAGCAGCTTTTTAAATAGAGAAGTACTATAAGCAGTTAAAAAAATAGAGAAGTACTATTCAGATATCCTTCAAAATGGGATCTACGGGAGTATTAGATATACATATTTGTAAAATTTGAAAAAATCGAATGAGTATTTTAGTCTATAATCGATAAAGACACGCCGTACATAGCACATAGCACGCAGCACACAGCACATAGCACGCAGCACACAGCACATAGCACGCAGCACACAGCACATAGCACACACACACAGATACATTGTGATGAAACTTTCAGAATACGATCTCAGCCTTAAAAATTTCTAAATCATATCTCCCCACTATATCCCCTTGGGTTAGTGAGGAGTAAAAATATTTACGATAGTATTATTACATAACTAAGAATGAAACACAAAAATGTATTCTAGTGTTTGGTTGTTTACTACAAAAAATACTTCAAACTTATGTACATACATATGTTGTTATAAAAAGTCAATATTAAAAACATGTGGCCACTGTGTTTTATGAGAAATAATATCCAGCACTTACCCGTAGGACCGATTCCACTGAACTCGAGTGATTTTTTTGTCAGATTTCGTTGCTTGGTGATGTGTCTATCTCGTGAGATCCGTTTGAACTCGTAAAATAAATTTTAATGGGGGTTTTGTGGGAATTAATTCAAATGTATAACAGTGGATAGGTTTTATGGACGTACAAATCTGCATATAATTATAAATATAATATAAATAAACTACTTTTATAGCGCCGCTTTGCGAACGTCTCACCTGAAGTGCATTATTAAATATTACATTAAAACAATACTTTTGTAAGCATCGTGTATTGTTGATTATTATTATTGATTTGTTTAAATTCCATAAAAAATGGAAATCAATAAAAAAAAATTGATTCCTCATATTTGCTTTAACGTTGTCGATAACAAAATATTTACCCTACGACGTCAATATCAAGACAATACTTAACGAATATTATCGATATTAATTTAAATTTTATATAAAAAATATACTCGGATATTTTTTTTTCATTATTTTTCTATTATCAGAAAATAATACTGCGAGGCACCGGCTTAGAATAGTGCTTCCACTCTTTTCTATTATTATCATTTTCGGGTGTCCCGTAAGAGCCGGGTAAACGAAAATACAACAGGCAACAACAACATCTCACATTGTTCAGCAATGAGGTTCACCACCCATTCTAAATGTAGTGTATTTTTAGTTGAGGCGAGATTTGTGTGTGGGTATACACGCATGTGTTGTGCTCCCTCGCATAAGGTGACGCACACCCACAAACCTGTCGCTGGTTATCCCGCATTGTGGGATATGCCTTGATGGTATGAATGAATTAATGAATGAGTATCAATTGAAATAAATCGAAATGTCTGCCATGATATTTTATATTCATAATTATAAGCATGTAATATTTTATTTTAGTATTTCGTTTTTCCTTACTTTACTTTGATTGTTAGTGAATAACTTCATTCACTTGTGTAGCAATTAAAAAAAAATATTGCCCACTTATATTATTGAAGAATAATGAATTTGCAGTTTTTAAATTCGATAAAGTATGAAGATTATGTTCTCCAGTTAGGACCAACACTCGAAAATTAATAAATATTGTCTATTAAACTTCAATAATAATTATTTCAACATCAATAAATTCTCCATTATTGATTTATTCTTTTTATTCTTTTGAACACAACCGAAGATGTTTTTTTATCCCTTTCAATAATGAATTACGAGGATATCAAATGGTAATATTATTCCTGTATATCTGCATTATGTAGTTAATGCATCATCAGTTCAATGCAAGTCTACCTACTTTACTTTTCCCATACATATCACGGGAGTTACATACAATAAGACGAGTTGTATTCACTTAACGACTGAGCGAAGTAACAATAACCCAATGAATTATTTTAATGACAATGTTTTCTTGAATATTTTAACTTTGTGTCAAGGAACATAATGTTGAGTCTCTATTCTCCCAAACAACAAACGAATTTGATATTTCACGAGATTTTATTTTGATCATATATTGTTAATTAACAAACCTTGTTTAAGAATTAAAAAAAAATGCATTATCGGTAAATTTTATTATAATATTTGATATTTCACGAGATTTTATTTTGATCATATTTTGTTATTTAAAAAACGTTGTTGAAGAATTAAAAAAAAATGCATTATCGGTCAATTTTACTGTGATATTTATCAACCATCTCTTCGTAGATAATCACAATCCTTGAGTAATCAACACTTATGAAACTTATGTCAGAATAAGTGTTTGATATATTATTATAACTGCGAATTAAAGTTGCTTGGGTTGATGGGAAGATATTGCTTTATGGTAATAAATTCGTTTTGTGTACTTGATGGGACAAACATACTCATAAATGTATTTTCGTTTTGTGCACTTGATGGGACAAAAATACTATACCTAATGTATTTTTGCTTTAGGTAGGTACCTACTCACATGAATCCAAAGTCTATTTTTTGTTGTGAATAAAACAAAGGAAAATATATTAAATAAAGATATATATTATACTTTTAATTTCAGTTAATATAATACGAAATTTATGATGTGTGCTTGCTTCTTAAAGGTCATCCGACCACCAAGGTATATCTCAGACCGTCGGCGTCGTGGCAAAGTGGTAAATCATTGTACTTGTGTGAGTGTTTAAGTTACGATTCCCTTGTTGTTGCATTTTTTCGTTAAAAGCACTGGTTAGCTGTGAGACATAACGATTTGGCAATAAATTTAAGTTCGCCTCTTTCATAGGGCGCAAAAATATGTATTCAATGATGAACCTTGCAATATGTATGCAAAAATAATTGCGTGAATTAGTGTTTAAGATTTTATATTATAAATTAAACAATATTATAGACTATTAAACCTTGAATTATAAAAAAAATAAAAAGACTGAAACTGTTATACCTGTCTAATAACTATCAATAATTATTGACACACCATACCTATCCTCTCTCACATCCCACAACCTCTATCTCCCTCTTTTTTTGTTGTTGTGATTTTACATTTATATTTTTTTAATGTTTATCTTTGTTAGGGTTATCCATTTGAATCATCTCCTTATCCATATCCTTATCATAGACAATGTATGCTTACCCGCCTAGCCGAGATAAAATGTTGTAAAAGAAAACTACCTACAAGCAGTATAGATTTCAGTACAGCGATTTACCTTCAAGAGGTTGACACAGTGCACTTCACATACAAACGTTTTAAGCTTATCTTTGTTTTAGCATTTTCTTTATAGTTTCAATTGCGTCGAGTTCATAGTCCTTCATGTGGTGTATTGTGTCTTCGGCTTCAAATTAATAAGCTTCATATATTGGTTCGACGCGGCTGGCGGTAAGTGCAATATTTACCTTGATTGTTCTCTGTTTCCCTTCAAAATATTGCCTAACTTCATTCCCGATTTAAAACCATTCTATACAGTGCATTTGCTCCAGCAATCTTTCTGTTTTTTTTTTGTTATAAATTTAATCTACATACCTACCACTACACTATTTATGGCCTCACGTAGCTTTGGATGGTTGGAATAAATTGCCTTTTGGCAATAAACCCGCCATTGTATACATAATTTTGCACATGAAATGAAATAAATAAATAATTCTTCTGTACATATGTATGTCACTGAACTCATCCTAAACGGCTAGACCGATTTTGATCAAATTTATTATGTGTGTTTGAGTGAGTCCGTGGAGGGTTTAGATTCACAATTCGAATTAAAAAATGAAAAGTGGAAATAGGAAATATAAAAATATATGAAAATTGTGTTCCTGGTATACTTAAAATGCAAACTGTCTACCTTTTGAGATATACCAAAAAATGCGAAACAGGAGTTTTATTAATTCCTTTATATATAAATTCTTCTGTACGCTTATATGTCACTGAACTCCTAAATGGTTGGACCGATTTTGAATTTCTATAATCATGTTGCGGTGTCCCTTAAGAGCCGGGTAATCGAAAATACATACAACAGGCAACACAACATCTTACGTAGTTCAACACCCATTTTTAATGTTGCCTTTTTTAAGTGAGGCGAGACTGATGTGTATGCGCACGTGTCGTGCTAGCTCTTATAAGGTAATGCACATTCGTACACCTGTCGCTGGTTACCCCACATTGTGGGATATGCCGTGGTGGTGTGTCGTCTAACGAGTCCGCTAGTATAATTTCAAATGTAACGTTATTTTTCTTCTTCTTCTTAATGGCGATGCATGTGTATCGTGCATATTAAAAAAACCAACAGCAGTTTACCCCCAATTGATATAATATGTAGTTTGAAGTTTTTAAATATTGCTGCGGGTATGTCAATGAAGAGTTTAATAAAAATCTCCTCCACATAACTTTATTAATAAATAATTGCTGCGGATTCTTAATAACACTTAATTATTGTAACTTCATAATATATTTTGGCTGATTTTACTGCAAAATGAAGGTAATGATGAATTTGTACAAAGATACGTTTGTTGTCATGGTTTGAATTTCAGGCGTTGGATGCACTGTTTACTTTTTACTTATGGATTGATATTGCATACTGCATGTGCGTCTTGATGTTTTTTTTTCAAAATTGACCCTTGTTGAATGCAGTGGATAATAATGTAGCTGAACCAATGATAATGTTGAAGTGGTTTTGCTGTATAACGAGCGGTGCAACATGTGCTACAACTTGAAGAGATTTGTTACCATGGGATATGGGCGTTGGGTTTTAGTTTTATTATTGTCGTTAATTTCTTCTATTTGCATTCAAGTATGTTTGATGTTTATCGATGTTCGAGATCTGGGTTTGATTCCCAGATGACTACTTATACCTACCTAATTATTTAGTAGGTACCAGGTACCTTTACATACTTAAAGTTCATAAAATGCAACATTTCATAGCGGGGAATTATACTGTTCGCATATGCGAAATAATGTCTAAAATATCTATATATAATACATATTTGCAAATTGCGATGTGTGGCGAGTTTATTAATTAATTTACATAAATAAAACAAATATTAATAGGGAAATATATATTTTTATTTAGTTCTTCATTAATTTCTTACAGACATATTATTTGTTATGTACATAGATTTTAATCCTAATCCTCGTGTTTAATTTTTGATTGATTCAGTCATAATTAGCAAAGCGAGTTGTGTTGCTGTAGCGAATAAAACTAAATTTCGAAATGCGAAAAACTAATATTTAAAAATAATTTCATTGCAATATTTTTGTTATTTTAC
The DNA here is from genome assembly GCA_963576475.1 of Molanna angustata. NCBI lineage: Eukaryota > Metazoa > Arthropoda > Insecta > Trichoptera > Molannidae > Molanna > Molanna angustata. The sequence goes on from OY754966.1 coordinate 31,142,388, forward strand.
ATTTTTTGTATAGTTGAATTATTTATTTTACTACAATATTTTTGTTATTTTACATTGTTTGTACCTACAGTTAGCGCCGTTTTCCGCCGCTTAACATTGCTTTTTACATAGATTAGTGATGGCTTAAGTATCAAATTAAAAGAGATATAAATTCTATATTACTAATTAAATGCCACGAGTCTTTTAGAAATAAAACCATTTGAAGTTGATCATTCAGGTGTGTTTGAGTTGTTTTCATGTGATTCTTTTAAATAGTGTGTCTTTATACAGATATTACAAGATTTTCATAAAAAATACAAATAAAAAAACAACTGGCGATAATACTATTAATACACAATTAATTGAGCACTTATTTAATTTGTCGAAGCAGAGGACAAGGTTCGAATCCTATTTCAAATTATTTTATAATCTTCCAATCTTCAAACTAATATTAATTGTAAAAAGTGTGCTTTATCATATTTTATACTATTTATATTCATGTTCTGCATTGTTCTGTAGCTCATAAAAGCAATGAAATGAAATGTATATTATATATAACGCAGATTTATATTTTTTCGCTATTTTACTGTACTTAAAAACAGACCTAAAGGTATAAGAAGAATGAGGAGAACATTTAATTTTATTTAGTATTGCTTCTCGGGCAACAAACAATTACCAGGTAAAATATTAATTTAACATGCACCCAAAAATTAGTTGCCGCATTCTTGAGACATGATATTTATCGTCTCACTGATCCAGATGATCAAACACAATTATAAACTGTGTCTCCTCCAGGAATCGAACCCGGTACCTTTCGCTCTAGAGATATCTACCCAACTGATCTGCGAAGGTTGTGGCTTTTAGTGAAATGCGAATATATTCAACGAGATAAAAATAAAAATACATAGATTTATAACCAGTATGTATTAAAGATTTGGGACACGGTTAACACACAATACACATTAACATAATTTCAATCATAACAAAGTAAAAATTATTTAGTTAATAACATTAGATAATATTATAAAAAGAAAATAAAGCAAAGTGCAAGACATTAGTACAAAAAATATAAAGAAAACAACTTGTAGATATAAAAAAAATAATCAAATTATGTTCCGTTAAAAAATCCAGTTTAAATATTTTAAACGAAATCTAGTTTTTAAATCAATATTTTTTTCCTTAATATACTTATACTTATTAATTGAATATTGCATGTCTTCGCATATTTTTTAATCGTTAATTGCATATAATATTTATTTATTAATTATGTTCTAGCTTGAAAGGAAATAAAAAAAACTATATTTCTTTATTATATTGAAATAGTTCATGCGGTTAAAATTGTGCATAAAAATATAAAGACACAATGGTATTAACCTACATTACATATATTATGTTTGTAATCCAGTGGTCGTAAGTTCAAATCCTGCCACGACCGATTTTGTTCACCTATGTATGTATAATATGTACATAATATTTACTTTGTTTAAGTAGAAAATAATTTTTATGTAAAGAAAAATGCTAAATAAATAGAAACACCTCTATTACATATCGTTTACATACGGTTTTATGAGAAAATTGACATTTTAGGTGTGTCGGTTTTTATTTTGTGTGTGTTTAAATATTTTTGACTTTAAATTTGCTAGTTGCCTATAAAGCGAATTAAATTTATAAATAAATAAGCAATTCTGCTATATATAGCAAACTACAATTGATTATGTTTACTACCTGTCGCTTTAATACACTGATTTGCGAGTTATATATTATTTACTTACTTTAATAATTCCTGACAATATATGTAACTGACTATTGTTAAAGTACCATTATCTCCATTCTAGAGAAATAAACGATAATAAAATTCTACTGCACTGGGATTCGAACCCATGACGCCGGCACCAAAGCCATGCGTATTGCCACTTATGGCACGTCGATCAATTTTTTTTTAATTCGGCGGCGAATTATTTTTACGACTAGAATAATGGTTCACAAATATTTTTTAATTAATTAATAAACCAACGAAGCAAAAAAACACAAATTTGCGCCCTGCCCAAACGGTAGCTCGTTCAAGATGTTTGGCAAAAATTATACCTATGCATTTTTATTCATATAAAATACCTATATAACGTCCGATTCTATAACCTTTAAAGAACCTTCCAGCTAAAATAAAGGTCGTATTACAGGAGTTATTTAAGAATAATTTAAGAAAAAGTTGAGGTTCCGTAAGCAGTATTCTCGCAGTACGGGACCTTACCTTTTTCTTACATTTTTCTCAAATAACTCTTGTAATACGACCCTAGGTGCGTTTCTATTCCACTTAGTTAAAGTTGATATTCTATAACGCTGAAATAGGAACGTTCCTATTTAGGAACGTTCTTACTCCAAGTGAGTTACGCATTACTTTAATCCCCTATTCTATAACCACATTTTAGTCTAATCAACAGTCAAAACGTTCCTAATTTCAGTTCACACCTAATTGGAAGCGTACTATTATTTTCACAACAGTTTGGGATATTAAGTTGAACACATCAGTTCTGTATGTAAAAAAAAATGGATAATTTTCATGTGTTGCGTTATGTTGAAAATAAAAACCAAAGAATATAAGTACTGATTGAAATTTTAGGTTAGGCGACATGACATAAATAAACATGGCCGAACAGTGCGCAGCACGCATGCGTAGTCTGCGCCATAGACAATAATGTGCTACGGTGCATTCATTTTGTAGATTTTAGTATTTAGGAACAACGTCAGTTACAGAGTACGAAAATAAGTTCAAATCCTTAATTCTAAAATTTTAAGACGTTTCTTTTTTATTTTTCAAAGTTACCAAATTGGAAGAATTATGTTATTTTGTTCGTAAAATGAAATATGGATTGCAATCCGTGTCTTGGCAGACATCCCTCATGTTCCCTAGTACAAACCACTCACAACCCCTATAACTCCCAGCGTCTTCATATTACCAGAACAATATAGGTATATAATACCTAACACAATAAAAATTATAGGTTCCTTGAATAGATTTTCAGAGGATGTTAGATTTTTTGAATAAGAAATGCGCATCCGTAGTTATTTCCGGTGTCACACACAAGTTTAAAGGTCTTACCCCTTGCATGGGAACATGAAGAACTTCCGTTTTAGAAGTGGGAACAAGTAAATTGAGTAAAGGGTGAGTTTAACTAAAGTACCTTCACATGGTAAGAGGAGTTTTCTACTTAAGATGTCTATTCTTTTATCATCTTTTTGTTTTGATGCTGTCAATGTCGTTTTCTTTACATCCATATTCTAGTAAAAATCAAAATTATCTACTTTTATTAAATTATTACTTATTCGTATAGATTTTGTTTTAAAAAGACAAAAAAAGTTATTCATTTATAAGTAAAATAATGGCTACTAGTATCGAGCAGACACTATGCAGAAGAGAATGAAAACTATTCACCCATAGCTCCGATCTCATACATGCCTTATTATGCATTAGTTGTTTCGTGTGCGTCCATATGAGATATTTTTTCAAATAGTGTGTTTTATTTTATGAATGTATTTATATAGAATAAAATGTGAATACTTACTTACTGCCGATGGTCGTACAACTCGGAAGAGCTTTAGGATCCTGAAAAATGGATTTTCCCAGTCAGATTCCTAGTCATTACAAAATTTGTGTCAACAAAATATTATATTATATTCATCACATTCAGATCTCGGGTGACATTGTCCATCACCCTCTGCCTTGGTCTTTCCAGAGGTCTCGTGCCCACAAGGTTATTTTGCAGAATGCTTTTTGTGGCTCTGTCTCTCCCGATCTGACGACATGTCCAATCTAGACTTATCTTTCCTTATTACGAATATCACACGTAAATAGACAATATCTAACAACAGGATAATGATATTACCATCGAAAATTCTAGCTCAGATTTGTGTTATAAAAGACATTGTTTAATAACTTCTGATATTTAATTTTAGAGTAAGCATACTAATGTACCAATCAATAAGGCTGCGTTGTTCCTCGTTAGAATTTCTCGGTAAAAAAATTAAATCATGCATCCAGACTGAACATTGTACAAGGAACAGCGTTTAGCAATTTGTATACTTAGTAGATACACAGATAAATAATATATTTAGTTCACCTAGACCAGAATTGGGCAAACTGTGGCCCGTGAATAATGTGCATCAAAATTTTTTTTTTCTGAAATAACTTCAAAGATTGCGATCGAAAAAAAGATAACAAGACTAAAAAGTAATCGCTGAGCTCATTTTTTTTAATTTATTGAAATAAACAAAGGAAAGTGAATATTTCTCTTTACATGAAATTTTTTTATTGGGAATTTATTGGGTTTTATAAATTGTTAGAAAACGAATTACACATAAGATATTAAAAATATGTTTATTTCTCTGACACTGACACTGTACGAATCATGGGGCTCCTAAGGGCAACGGAAATGAAGGTTCTAAGGTCAATCACTGGAAAGACTCTCCGAGATCGTGTTCACGATGTTGAAATAAGAAAAACATGTAGAATAAAGACACCGTTTGGTCGAGTAAAACCAGAAGAAGACATTGGAGGGACCACGTCTGAATGGACAGTGATAGACTTGCAAATATAGCAGCAAATGAAATTCTCCCTGGACGCAGTCTACCTGGAAGATCTCCATCTCAGGGGGCATGGTTTTTAAATCACAGACCAATAGGTCTACTATACGAAGAAGATTTTCTAAGATTTTTAATACAGTGTTACGAGGGAAGTTATTTTACTTTTGCGGCCAGATTCAAAAATTCATTTAAATTTTTGAATCTGTCTCTTTGTTCCAAAAGTTTGCCCAACACTGATCTAGATAATTATTTACTTTTAGTAGTGAGTTAACTTATTGTTCACTTTAAAACTGAACTCGTATTATTATATTTTGCGATAATTATAATCAAGTGTGGCAACGGTGTTTCCATAATATTAAAAATATACTTTGGATTGCTGCTTTGTTTGGCAACGCTGCACCGACAATGTATTGAATTGAAGAACGAAAATTCTTTTTACTCAAGTCTTGTGTCTCTTCAAGCATGAAAATATACGATTAAGCTCTTGAAGTAACACATCAAATGCTTGCCCATGAATTCCAGGCTCATTGTTACAAGTAAATGTTTAATGAAGCGCATTGTTTTTTTCTTGTATAAATCATGTAACGGTCATGTAATGAGAGTTAGTAAAAAATAGAATATTTTTTTTATTTTAAATTTGTATGTTTATGATACCGACAAAATAATTTTATAATTCGAATATATGAATTCGAATGATTTGTATTATTCGGTCAATACCGCATTTTTATCAATATGTTACATATAATCACTAAATTCCCTACTTCATATAAAATTTTCATTCCTTAATATTTTACACTAATAATCTAATATCCCCAACTTACAAAATAATTTAAAATTAGCAGATATCATCCAATTGGATGGAATGCCATGTATACTTAAAAAAAGAAGAAGAAGAAGACATATTGGAACAGGACATAAAAAGGGCAAAATTTTATAATATCACATTCAAAAAATAATGTAATCAGTCTTTATAACAACTGAGACGATATTTAGACAAATTTATTATAAATTGTAAAAAAAAATATCATGGAATTTGGATTTTCTCTGCTTACCTACTCTAAATTAAAATACTACAGTGTCTAAACTACCTAAACGACAATATCTACGTAATGTATTATATATTCAATTTAGTAAATATTTCATTGGGTATGTCATATTTCGTCTTCGACTCCTAACTTGTGTCTTGTATTTATTAAGAAGGTTTCAACAAATTAATTAATTAAAATGATCCAACACATTTCAAATGTTTTTCATTGGGTACCTATGTATGTCATATTTCGTCTTCGACTCCTAACTTGTGTCTTGTATTAAGAAGGTTTCAACAAATTAATTAATTAAAATGATCCAACACATTTCAAATGTTTTTCATAAAAAATTCTAAATACAACTTTTTCTGAGATTAATCAAACTTAGTATTTCATATAAATATATTTTTATACGCAAAGCGCAAAACAATGTTCTTACCTCCTTCATAAATGTTTGTGTTTCGATATAATCAAAAGAACAAATGCCAGTTAAGACGATTCAACACTCAACTCCGCCTTAGAAGTGACACAGATCCCACGAATGTTAATGGAATATATATGTAGGTACAAATAGGTACATACCTATCATTGTTATTGAGTTCATAGTTATACACTTACATAGGTAAGTGTTATTAGAATTATCTACATGTACTCACTTAATTATATCTTAAAAGATGCATTGCCTTTGTAGAATACGATGAATTCATGTGAAAAAATTGAAAAAAAATAAATGTATTTGATTATTTAACATGTTTTAATCAAAAAAATAAAGATTATTAATATGTGAAGAATTATGATTTGTCGTTGGATGGTATACGCGATTAATATAAGCAGATTCTTTTCTAGATTTTGTCTCTAATTATCCCGTTCAATAGACCGATGAATAGGTCATGAGGCAACTATAAATTCATTGTTTTTCCTACGGAGGAAGAAGTTGATGACTCGTCTCTAGTAAATATATAGTAAAATTAACCCTGACTTTGTATCAATTCTAATTTTTATTTCTAGGTACAGATAAATGGTAGGTATAAGTAATATTATTATTTTAATTAATTATGTTCTACTTATTAATGGTTAAAAAACTACCTGACCTTACAATAGTTATTTTTATAGAACTAAAAATTATTGCATCCGTTGTTGAAGGCTTATGAAAGCAATAGGTATATATGAATTTTAGTGGTGATGGTGTAGCGTATTAACGTAACTGTGTACCGAAATTTCCCAGAAAATATACAAAAACTGACATGACTTGTTCAAAAATAGGTCGATTATTTTGCACGACGAGTGCATCCTTATTTTTCGGGGAAGGATGATTCAGATTTACTGAACATGTAAAATATAAAATAGGAGAGGATTATTTTTTATTTTTTGTCAAAAGGTTGGAGAATAGATTTCATCTTTAATATGTATTTTTAAGACTAAAATTTTCTTCAATTTAAAATAATGATATAGACCTTTTGAATCAGAAGTTTTCCTGGTAAGATACTCAAAATATAATTAAATGACCGTGTGTCAAAATAAATAAAGGTTGTTTGCAACAACAAATGTCTCTACTTGTCTTTTTTGTGCCGTGTTAGGTCCCCCCAACGCTGGTGATCACCGTCTTTCCTGTCTTGTACTCTCGTAGCAAATCCTCCACTCGTCTTATTCCGGTCCATTTCCCGATGTTATGCAACCACGACATCAACTCCTCCTGTCTAACGGATACACGTAAATTGTAAATCGCGTCATGAATTGTTTTGTTGTTAATTGTTTACAAGTACTGTCCCTGGCCGATCGCAATATTTTTTATATCAATAGATAGATAAACGCGTATATATTACGGGAAAAATAAAAAAAAATTGGTGGTAAGGGTTTAAAAAATTTTCAAATGTTTGAATGTTAACTTTGTGGTTCATATTTAACAAATTAAATTTAAAGATATAACTTTGTATTAACCACGTTTTTTGGTTGAAACGATGCGACCGGTTTCGGAACTAACCGTTCCCTCATCAGGCTAACTTTCAACTGAAACAGAATGTGACGACGTGCTTACAAGAAATCTATGGGGGCGGAGGTAGAGGTAGGGTGGGGGTACTTAGGGTTGGGTCTTGTGCAGGGTGGGTCCGATTGGCTGAAGGATTAGAAGTAAAAGGAAACATATTTACTAATGGACTGAAAGATAAATTTAACTGATTGTTTATTATGTTCTGTTTTGAATTAATACACTTTTTAATTTCTAGCGACTCTAAATTATGAAGACGGAGACCTACTTTGTTGACGTGTAAAATTTTTGTTCCCGATTGCATATTAAATTGATGATCATTAAGTACTAAGTGTTCTGCGAATTCCGAAAAATTATCATTTTTTATACATCTAATATGTTCTTTTACTCTAGTCTCAAATTTCCGTCCTGTTTTTCCTATGTAGATTGCAGAGCAGTCTCCACATGTCAGTTGGTATACGCCGGAGTTTTCCATTTTATTATCTTTATCTTTGGAATTCATTAAACTTTTTCCAATATTATTGTCAGTGTAAAATGAGTTAGCCTGATGAGGGCATCAGGAAGTTAGCCTGATGAGGGAACGGTTAGTTCCGAAACCGGTCGCATCGTTTCAACCAAAAAACATGGTTAATACAAAGTTATATCTTTAAATTTAATTTGTTTAAAAAATTATTAAAAAATAAATAAACTTACGTAAAATGTATGGAGAATACATTACAATTTGTTAGTTTTCTGACACAATTTGAACTTCCGAAACTCACCGCTGGGTGGCAATTTTGCCTCCAAACTACTAGCGTTTTGAAAGCACATTATAAACAGTAATACAATCACAATTTGCCACATTCACACCCGATTAAATACATACAAACGTAACCAACCTATTCATACCAAAATTTTCGTAGGAATAGGTTGGTTATGTTAGTATGTACCTAATATTGCGACTTGCGTGAGCGAGTTGCATTAATTATCAAAATGGAGTCATAATTTAATCAAGAAACAAAAATGTGAGTATTATTTAAATATTATTTTGTAATGTAATTGTATTGCGCTAGTGTTCAAGTCTGGTGGTGAATTTCGGAAACATGTGTAGAGTCAGGAAACCAACCATTTTTATTATGGATTCCTTCATACATTTTATGAATTATCTTATTTTTTATAATTTTTAAAGCCTTACGACGAAAAGCGGCAAGACTCTGGCAAATCTTTAAACACTTGAAAACCTTTGTAATACACATAATTTTGTATACCTGTGTTATATGTATTATGTGTGTACCTACATATCTTTCTGTTTTTTTTTCCTTATGGGAATAACCCGCCACTGTACACATTATAGTACCTACATACATGAATTAAATATGTACAATGCATAATATCATCTAAAGTTGTGGTCCATCTATGCTAAATACTAGTTTCTGTTTCAACAGTAGATATAAAATATATTTTAAAAGAAAAAAGATTCACACCCATCATCTGTCAGTGTACAACTAATAACTACACAAATGTTGTTAATTGATTTCATGGTCGCGTGGTTCGAAATGGGCATTAAATTAATGATCTGTGTACATATTTCGTTGTGCTGGGTTTGATTTAAAACATAATATTTTACAATAGCAAATTAATGAAAAAGGAGCATGCAAGTCAAGCATTCCATCCCACCCATTGCCCTGAGACCGGAGCCAATTTATTGACCAAGTATCGACATTTAAGTATCAGAGTAGACACTCGGGGTTCTGCTTTTCAAACCTGTTTCATCTGATGTACAATCAATCCGATATAATTGTTCTCTTCCTTTCATTCCAGTCCGTCATAGTCGTTTTTTATCTATGTACGAGTAGTTGTGTTTCTATGTGAAGTAAGCGAAATATGTAACCGTACCATTAAATTGTTTAGTACCTACTTATGTTATTTGTAAATCTAGTGGGAAGGATTCATTTGAATTTAAAGTATAATATTTGGAGACGACTTTTCAGTCACCTCAATACATGGCACACACTAAATATTCAAAATGTATAAAATAATTCAAATATGTGTATTCAATCTATAATGCGATAACCTCAAGTCTCAAAATAATTTAATAACATTTTTATACTGGCAGAAATCATACTAATGATTGGGTGGAATGCCACATAAGCTCAATTGCTTGCATAAAAAAAAGCAATTTAAAAATTTTATTGTAAAAATCGTACATTACAGACAATCATTTGCTGACGTTGAATTTTGATCGCGTAAACGAGTGCTTTCATATTTAATTTTTTATCATCAATAATATATACGTAATCATCACAATATTATGATCATATTTTATTTTAAAAAGTTTTTGAAACCTAAATTTTCGACACGCAAATCTGTTTCGTCGAATGTGTTTCGGATTTTGGCCATTATAAATACCTATTCTGTAATTTTTATGCAAATATTTTTATCAGAATTTTGTTAATAAATTTTGTTTTTAACGTAATTCCGGTTCTCGAATCCATTTTAGTGCATTCAATGTACGAAATTTGACTTATTCGTAAAATAAAACATATAAATAACATTCTGTTGATATTATTATTTTATAATTTCTATTGAAAATCTGTACATTACTGTTTGCATGAGAACATCGACGACTTTATTGATCAATACAATATGAAGACAATGAAGATGTGAACTAATTGTGTATTAAGTATACGTAATATACAATCTTTAATTTAGACCAATTTGTTTGTCGCGATGCGTTTCATCGGCTCATACCCTGAATAATATTACGATCAAATGCCTAAGAGTATCACATATGTCACAAACACTTCTGTCTGCATCATATGGTGGTATAAGGACATTAAACAAACAAAAAAACAGAATTCGGAATTATCTATAAGTAGGTATGTTTTATACATGTACGTGTTCTTGAAGGAAAACCCATACCTTTTTCTCAGTCAAGGCGCGTCTAAAGTTTTTTTTATCATGTCCATGAACAGTTCTTGCATACGTACTGCGTAATTTTATTTGAAATAAAACATTTAAGTAAATCAACAAACAAATTACTTAGATAACACAGTATAGTTTAAAAAATACGTGAATATAATTAAATTGTATTCCATAGACAAAATGTGTTTACGTGGGTTTAAAAAGTACCTACATGTGTTGTATCTCAAAAATTTGAATTTGTATTTTACAATAGAAACTCCAATATTACCTAATACTAGACACAGTACCGCAATAGTTAAAATAAGTATTGAAGGTAAGGAAATGGCAGATACACTATATAAAAGAGTCGTAGTTACCGTTCGTAGGACCTAAATTAACATACGAGGCATATAGAAACAGAGGAAAAGGTTGTGGCCATAGGGGCCTAGCCAGTGAATTTGGGGGTGGCCGCAGCCCCACCCTAGGATTCTGGGTAACAGGTCAGTACCCTCTTCAATTCTTACCTATGGAAGAGCAGGGCAGACGCCTTAATGCCTCGCTCGGCGGTGACTCATCAAACGTGGCGATGAGTAAGTCTGCATCACTGGGAGATGAAAAACTAAGAACTGAAAGTACTGTACGGTGGTGTACCTGAAATTCGCCAACATGAGTACTAAGGGGTGGAGGAGCCCCTCGTGATGATTGGTCGGCACGACTCACTCGGCGGTAGCCCGAGCTGATGATGAGACAGGTGCAGCTGACGCTGCGCCTGGTGTGAAAATCGAAGAACTGAAAGTACTACAGGCGTGGCGAAGGCTCCCTATGGCAGTCTGTTGTTCGTGGCACTGTTGGGAGGGTAACCCCTGCCATGATTTACGGGCCTTCACGAGTGTGGTTGGACTCTAAGGCTGTGTTTCTCGAACAAAGATTAAAGTAATAGTATAGTTACAATACTTTGATTTCATAAAATTGTTCAAAACTTTTGGTTGTTTCATTGAAATCTAATGCCGTCAAACAACGCATTTTTGAACAATTTTATGAAATCAAAGAATTTTAACTATATTATTACCGTTACTTTTGTTGAAACAACCCAGCCTTAGTGGCAGTAGTATGAAATATGCATGATAGTAGCTCTTGTTCCGTCCGACGAGCAGCCGCTCCGGGAATGAACAGAACACTTAGTTCTATAACGTTCTCTATGGAGTGGGGTAGGTGACTGCGACTTTTCCTCTGGCATATAGAAAAAGTCGAAAATGAGTTGAATATCCTATCTGTTTGTAACAAAAAACGACATTTATACATCTTGTTTATAGTCATCATGACGACATCAGCCGACGATCATCATGACGACATTGGATGCTTAGAGCACAAAATAGAGCTCGGCTTGAAAAGAGATGGAGGACGTCTTCTTCCAGGAGTGGACGGGATTAGGCTGAGAAGAAGAAGATTTATAATTATATAATTAATAATTTTGCACTCAAGTTGTTGAATAAAGAACTAAATAAATGTTTTTTCGTGATTGTCAATAATTGAAGAAAGTGGATACTTCCGCCTTTGTTTCTATGTGCCTCATATTATGCATGGTAGTTGATTAAAAAAAAAACAAAAAAAGATTAATAGACAGTCAGGTACAGTAACCTTTAAACTACCATACATATTGGAGTGGAGTGAAGTAATCTAGAAGTTATTACATAATTTGTGCGTACAGTTTATTTACTTATTATATTATGAGTAAATGTGTAATTTTAAAAGTTATTTTCCATAATCATTCTAACTGTTTTTCGTCTACAAATACCTAGGGTTTTCTAAGCTATAAGCATTGGCCATCTTTTTATCAACAATTAATAATGTACCTACCTACTTTCAATCAACTTTGTTGAATCAAGGTTTTAAAACATCTTCTAGTGGACATATCAGCGAGGTAAAATAGATGTAGAGAAAAAAAACAATCCATTGAACAAACAGAAACTAGAGCGGTAAGATTCTTTTGTATGTCAAAAACTTACACATAAACTGCATAATGAATAATATTATGTATATGAAGGTATATTTATCATCGTTTCGATTAACGATTAGTTTGATTTTCATAAAAGTAAGGGCAAATTGACGTATGTCGAATTGGTTAGTTTCGAAAGCAGTCGCATAGTTTACAGCAAATAATGTGGAAAAATGCAAAGTCATTATGAATATATGTAGTAAATTAACATTGTTCAATAATGTCGAAAATGATCTCACATTTTGGATACCTATTGGATTTATTTATTGTTTAAAATATACACACAACAGAAAAAAAAATTTATTCAGTTATGTGTCTTTGAAAAAGAAAAAAATGTACGCTAAAGGTAGGCGCGCATGGAAGCTAATTTCATCGGCCGATTAATTATCGGTGAGCTACAACATACGAATTACATGTAAGAGCGCGCATGAAAGCTAACAGAATCGGCCGATTTAAAAATCTGTGATGAGACACCAAAAAATCGGCCGATCGAGATCGGCCGATTTTTTGTAACCAATCCCGTTGTATGAGAGAGAGCGCGCATGGCGCTTGCTCACCGATAATTTAATCGTCCGAGCGCAGTAGATCGAGAAGTACGTTGTCAGTGTTGTCAAACGAAATGTGAAAATATGTATGAAATAAATATTGATTCCGAACAATTAATTACATTAGCTGAAGCATAGTATGAATAAAAATTAAAAAAATATAGTGACCGCTAAATTAAGCAAAAATTGTGGTTGGAGATTAGCGAAATTTTAATAACTGGTTGGTGTACTTAAAAAAACTCCTGAAGGTGTGATCTTAAATATTCGTAGGACCGGACAAATTGTCCTTTCGGTAATATAGCACTTATTAGCGGATGAACCTAGTGATTTTTTTGATGTTTCTTTTTACGCATTTTGAGGACAAGAGCACAAACACATGCTACTTCAAAAAAATCCATATTTCTAATCATATAGGTATTAAAACTTATGAATATAATAATAATATTTTTATTTTTTATTTTTTATTTTTATTTATTTATTTATTTTTCACACCTTTATCACAAAGACTATTATGAAGATTACTGCTGCCCAACTAGGTAACCCTGTTCTAGGGCTAGCAGTTTACAATTTTACCAAGCCAAATATTTGACATTTTGGTTATACATAGTTACATAGAGCGGACACCAGACATCACAACACAGTAAATTACAATATTGCATAGTTACAATATCTTAAATTAAACAATAACATATTGTATTTTAAATATATGAATGTGGACCGCCGTGTTATTTCCAATCGTACGATTCTATAAGCTTCCATGCGCGTTAGAACCGATCGGCCGATTATTATCGGCCGATAAATTAATCGGATCCGATAATAATCGGCCGATGAATTTAAGCTTCCATGCGCGCCTTACCTAACAGACGTAATAGAGAGTTAGGAGTAAGCAACCACCAGCAATGACGCTACAGCCCGGTGTGGGCCTTGGCCTCCTCAAGAAACTGTCTCCATTCCGCCCTGTCGGTAGCAAGTCTCTTCCAATTTGTCTGTCCGATCGCTATTATATCTCCCTCGATGTCGTCCAGCCATCTCATCCTAGGTCTCCTTCTACTTCTTATTCCTTCAGGACAGGTGTCCAAAATTTTCTTTGGGACCCGGCTATCCTCCATTCTATAAACGTGTCCGAGCTTACGTAGACGTTGTATTTTGATGTATTGGACAACGCGAACGTTTGGTTCGCCATACATTATTTCTAGCTCATGGTTAAACCGGGTCCTCCAAGATCCTTCTTCACAGGTAGGGCCAAATATTATAGGAGTAAGCAACAATCAACTATAATTCCATAATTTATCACTGGGTATTGGGTATATATTTGTAGAAAAAATATATTGTGTACATATACCAGCTGAATTATTAATCTATGTAGTTTATGTGCAAGTACATATTTTTACAAAAGTAATGGGCAAAAACTAGGGTAGGTACACGTAGATACAATTTTCTCATAGTGTTATCCTAGATTTCAACTTCAGCGGCGGCCGAATAAAAATGTTTATACGTAGTCAAATCTACTAATGATATCTAATCATAAATAATATTTTCAATTTACTCATCTCTATTTTCAGTTCGTTTCTACAATTTTATAATTTTTGTTTATGAATTTATCTCAACTTATTTGTTGAGCTTATTTTCTTGTTAAAAAAATATAGTATAACCAAGAACCATTTTTAATTAAACATTTTATTTGTTTTTCTGTCATTCATTCATATAAAATAAATAAAGACACACGCCCGTATCTTCATACGCCAGTCTCGTCTCACCTAAATTGGAATTATTTTCAAAATGGGTGGTGAACTTAATTGCTATGATGTGTAATGTGTCTCGTATTTTTGATTACCTGGCTCTTTTGGGCCACCAGAAAATTGTAACTAAGTAAAATTATAACTAAGTACTAAAGTTTAACTAAATTTTACCCGGACCAAACTTCGAAACATATCCTGTGGGATTATTGCCACCCAATGATATCCTCTTATATGTAGATCGGGGCTCCTCGCTGCTGTCCGTGGGCCTCTTCAAAGTCCCATTGGTCATGCTGATTTTGTGATTTCGAATAACAATTTTAAAGCCTTCAAAAAGTTCTATCATAGTTATGGTGCCTTAGGTACAATTGGTTGATTCCAATTAAGTCTATTTTTCAAAGAGATTATAGTTTCATGCTTTACATTAAAAAAAAATCTGAATTCGACGACAGTCCACGTGTGTGAATCGTTTATTCACATTCGTCGATTGTTCTTTTTGCATTTTTGTGCCTAGATTGCTAATCCAGATGGCTCCATGAGCTATTTTCGTGCTATGCATTTTTTTGTCGCTCATTAAGCGTTCTGTGGAGGGTCCGTTTACAGTCCCCATATTCAGAGCGGGTGGTGGTGGAGTAACGAATATATAAATAAGTTGGAATTAATATTCTTTTCAATCTACTTTGGTACCTACTACTCTATTTATTTATTATAGTGCGTAGATACCTTCGTTTTATTTACTGTAAATACAAACCAACGAATAATATTAACTTTCGAGACCACAGAACGTAAACAATATATTTTTTTAACTTGACCAGGTCACTGACTCTTTGTCCAGGTTGACAGAATAACGGTAATACAGAGATGGACTTGTAATTCAATAAAGGTATCAGATCATCATATTGCAGGCTGTATAGAATATCTACTGTGGAATCATTGTCTGTATGTCATGTAAAGTGGAGTACCTACCTTCAAGGAATTTGATTTTTTTCAAGTTGAAAGCTCCTTGAATATACATAAGATCCTGTGATACAGGGAAAAATCAAGATGCAAAATAACATTTCACATAGTTCAGCAATGAGGTTTACCACCCATTCTGAATGTATTGTGCCGTTTTGGGTGAGACGAGACTAGCTTATAAGGTCGTGTTTCCTTTTATAAGGTTATGCGTTTCGCACACCAATCGCTGGTTACCTCACATTGTGAGATATGTCGTATTGGTATGAATGAAATACAGGAAAGATCGAGTATTTATATGAAGCATATAGCATGATCATTGATATCTATTATTATTAATATAATATTTCGTAAGTTGTATGCATTGATTTGGATTATACCTACTGCTACATACAGACCATCATGTCATATCTCTATTTTAGTAGGCAGTGATTACCGATTGCCACATTTTTCTCCGTCATTTTCATTCATCCATCGTATCATACCTTCATGTCATTCTTCAAGTTTCTTACATTTTCTTCTTTCAGGATATCGTTCACATATTATGTGCGAGCCATCTTTTTCATTCATGCACTGGCCTCTCATTTCATTCCTGTCCGCTCTTCATTGTGCAATATTCTTCATTGTGCATTATTCCATGTGGCCTAAACATCTTAATGATATAAGTACACTATAAATGTTATAACAACAACAAAAAATAACACATGAAATCCAACTGTCGATAACGATAGTTGAAGAAAACGTACCAAAGTATGTAACGATAGGATAGTATGGAGGTTAGTCCATCTTTCCTACCCAGTATATGAAAACAGCATGATGGTATGTATGCATGTTTGGAGATTAAGTATAAAACTATTGAGATTCCCCGTAGATATTGTTTAGTGTATACTGCCATACAAATTGTATGAAACGATGTCATTACTAAATTAAATTTTTATAAAAATTGTAACAAAAAAATTCCTACTATAATATACACATTTTTTATATAATCGCTAAGAAGAATCTGTGATAGAACGATGTATGACAGGGTCAGAAATTAGGCCATAAGGAAAGAATGTAAAATAAAGAAAGATGTCATTAATAGAATGAAAGTGAAAGTGAGATGGTTTGGCCACTTGGGGAGAATGAATGAAGAACGCCTGACGAAGAAAATATACAAAGCTGACAGGAACGGAATAAGAGGTCGGGGGCGCCCAAGAAAAGAATGGCACGACCATGTGAACGATATTCTGAAAGATGGAAATGTAAGAAGCATGAACAACAGACAAACATGTATAAGACGATGTACGAATGTTGATGAAGCGATAAATGTGTGTCAAGATAGAAATATGTGGCGTACGGTTCTCTCTGCCTACCCCGTAAGGGACGTTACGTGATGGTGTGTAAGTATAAACACATAAATTTATCATATAAATATGCTTTCTTAATAAATAATGTTTGAGAAACTCTGGAAAAAAAAACAATTTGAGATTTTGTATTTGACTATATTTATACCAATTTTCAGCATTCTAGCTTTTATGGTTTTTGGAAAAATAAAGCAAATATTCCAAAGTTCGAAATTCCGAGTATAAAAGTTTTATGGGCTTAAAATTTTCTATACTTTTGATGTTTAAGGCTCTGTGAATTAGATATCGGTGGGACGGAAAAACACACACACAGACACAAAAAATATTCTACTCCAAATTCTGAGAAAATACATGTATGGAAAATATATGTTGCGAAGCCTCTAAGTTGGCGGTTTTTGACTTCAAAGTTGAAAATCATGAAATATATACCTGGTCATAGAAATCTCGCATATCTTGGCTTGATACTTTGTCGATATGTTAAGAGAAATATATTCTCTTGAACAAATCGACAGTAGGAGTACCTAACTACCTATCATATTAAATAAGTAATTCTACGTTGCATGTATAAACTATGCTTTTTATTATTGCATTACTAATAGGTAATGTGTGAAATCCATTAAAATGCGTGAACAATAAAAACAGAAAAAATATGTCATGAAATCTATCCTTGATTTTGTTTATTGTTCATATTGTATTAGAGTATGGATATAGTGTAAGGTACATTATAGTTCCGACAAAATTATATAACAAAATCATTGGCCAATGATAAGTAAGTAGGTACCTTATACTTAATATTATTTCATTCAGAAAACTCATTAATGTATTAGGTAGGTATTGCGCGTAGGTTGATTTGGTTCTTATAAGATTGTTTACGAACTCATCCTGTTTAATAAGATAGTTGAATAAATTAAACGTTCTATTGATTTCATAAGTTTAGTTTTACTTTCTCGCTCAGCAGAATTATATAATATCATATAAATAAGAAGATGGAAAATAAACAGACAATTTTATCTAACTGATCGTACTCATCATATTTGTCGGTTTTGAATGACTTACAAATTTCAATTCCAAAGACAAATATATACATAAATATACATTATAAATTATTTTTTTATGCATCTTTTTACTGACATTGGTACTTTTTAAGTTAATTATTTACTAAGTTCTGTTTATTAGATATTAAGATTTTTTATACTGCCTTCTGCATAGGTATAAAAAATGTTACGTATTTTTATCATGTTTTGTATGTTTGAAATAAAAAAAAATTGTGTCGACAAAACAATATTCTTATATAATTTCACTATACCGCCATCTGTTGTCGTTGTGTGTTACTTTTTAAACAGTCAAGAAGAAATCCAACACTGTATGGTGGTGTGAGTCTTAGTTTAGATGTTTTCGTACTAACGCCATCTGCTTGTCACGTATTGACACTTTTAGTGTTCACGGAATTAGTATATGTTTGAATATATAGATGGCAGTATTATAATTATAATTTAACATTCCATGTCATTTGAAAACAAACAATACGTGTTAACATTCCATGTAATATAAAAACAAACAATACGTAGCTTTAGATAAATACTTTATTTAATTTTTTTTCCATATTTATCCATTATTTCTTTTTTATTTATGAAATCAGTGCAAAACAAAAAAAAATATTTCAGTTTACATGAAACCTTCATAAGAATTCGGGTCTAAGGTAGAATCTTTATTAAATTTTAAAATATTTAACCGTACTGAACATAGATGTCTCTGCGCTGTTCAAACAATAATACATGGAATTATAATTATGTACAATTATTTTTTGTATCATGAAAGTATTTATAATTATTTTATGTAAAAATGGTTGGTTTTCTTATCAGTAAATAATTTACTTCATTGGTTCATGCGCAAACCGCTCCACTCCACCACTAAAAAGGCAAAAGGCCCAAGAAGTTAGCTGGCAGGGCTTTACTTTTTTATTAGTGTTTATTCAAATGATGTTCTATTTATTTTAAAAATCGCATAACATACGGCACCTAAATAATCTTTAAAAATTAATGTTTAGGTATGTCTAAGTAAGTTTTCGTAATAAATAAAGACGAGTGTCTTATGATTTTAAAATCATTTAGAATGAGAATAACAAGGTTCCGAAAGATGGTAATGTGAGATGTCTGGGAAAGACGAGGTTAACCTTATAATTTATTATGAATGTAGGTAGGAAGGTACCTTTTATGAATATATTTATACAGGTAAAGGGTCAACTTTTTTTTTTCGACGATTCATTTGATAATTAGGTAAGTAGGTACCTACCTATGCAAAGACCTGCTCAATTTACTGTTATACATATAGTTATGTA
The DNA here is from genome assembly GCA_963576475.1 of Molanna angustata. NCBI lineage: Eukaryota > Metazoa > Arthropoda > Insecta > Trichoptera > Molannidae > Molanna > Molanna angustata. The sequence continues at coordinate 31,161,752 of OY754966.1, forward strand.
CAAAAAAGTGTTTAGGTACACTAAATACCAGGTTTATGGTCAATAGGCCATCTCTTCCAACCAATCGATACAATGTGAAGCCTTAAAAAACATTTCTTTGGTTCAAAAATTTTTTAATTTCTTTAAAACAACGAATATTGTCGGCCTTGGTAGCTCAGTTGGTTGGGTATCTGTCTGCTGATCCAAAGGTCCCGGGTCCAATTCCCAATGGAGACACAGTTTTTAATTGTGTTTTAGTCTGGATGTGTGAGACGATTCTGTAAGTCTCCAGAATGTGGCACTTGTTATTGGGTGCGTGTTAAATAATTATTTGACATAGCACCTGTTAGTTGCCCGAGAAAAAAAATAAAAGGACGATTTTATTATAAAACAACATGCATGTATCCCCACACACCAAATGACAGAAATCAGAATAGGTGGTGAGTATAGGTACCTAAAACCTCGTTAGTGAACGGATAATGAGATGTTATTTTGCCTCTTGTATATTTGATTAACCGGCTAATCTAATAGTGAAAGCACTATTATAAAACAGCAACATTGTATACCTAATTCTATTTATCATGAATCCATTTTCTTCTTCTTCTTCTTTTTAGTCCCTTTCACTCCACTGCTGGATATAGGCCTCTTCCTGGGTTTTCCATTTCTCTCTATCCTGTGGGCACTCTGCTTCCACCCATGTCCCACCAGTTCGACAATATCGTCAGTCCATCTCCTCTGTGGTCTCCCTACACTTCATCTATTAAATTAAATCCCTGTTGCATATAAGGAAGGAGATCCTAGAAGAACCCCTGTACCAACCCGCAAATGGACAGCGTGTTACAGAGCTACATAATATCGTAGCAGTCAAAAAACATTCCGAACCAAGAAGCATGATCTCGAATCCATTTTTTTAAATTTTATTTTGAAAAGTGAATACACAATATTGCTTAATTGTTAATATACAGATAGATACATAATAAATTGTGCAATATATTATCACGCGATGGAAAGTTTTTCATACATGAATATCAAATTGATTCACCTTTGATTTCAAAAAGAAGATAGGATTTTTACCTATCTTCTTTTTGAAATCAAATCCTTAAGGAAGATAGGATTTTTACCTATCTATATTTATTGTAGGTTCGATAATATATTTTTAATTTAACCAGCTTAAGTATAATCAAGCGTTCATTTTCTGATCGACGTATTTATTGATTAAAACCTTTCCTCTGATTCAGATATCTATGAGATAGTAAATATCTAAGCATTAAAAACTAGAAAAAAAAACTAGTGTTATTTATTGCTCTAAACTTTATCCTTCTTTGGTAAAAGTCGACATAACGGCCTCAAACGGAGTGTTTGAAAAACTTAATTAACATTCGTAACCTCTTTGAGTATCTATACTTATGTTTAAAAAATACATAGACACCTATATTATAATATGTATGTATCAACTTTTATTTGGCAGCCAAAAACCTGTTTAAGCCAATTCGTCGTTGTATTGTGGATAAATGGAATATATGACAAATTTTCATAAAATCGTTACTAAACGTGGCACCATAGAGTTTATACCGTAGATAGATACAAATCATCTACTCGTCATCTAGGATATCTCAAATAGTGTTTTTTTGTAATATTAATATGTTTATTTAAATAGTTTTGTATTTTATGTGACATTTACTTATATAATGCCGTGAAGCCGTTTACCTATAATTCTATTAATAAATCGGTAGAAACATCAATTGTAAATAAACCATTTCATCTTTAAATTCAATTTTTGTACAAAAAAGTCGGGTTTTATTGCAATTATGCTATCTTTTCCAATCGAAATATGAAATTCGAAGCCTCAAATAAATTTGATAGATACTGTTGGTATATGGTACCTACGTACCTAAGAAGAAAAAGAAAATATAACAATAATTATGTCTGGTTATAGCAATAACGATCGGAAGGAGTAAAGGGTTATAAAGAATGGTCAATCTGTAGATGATCTTTGAGGGAAACAGTTCGGTGGTCAAGTGCATTTTATAATTGGAATAATGTTAAAAATTGAGTTTTTTTTTAACTTATTTTGAGTAATTAATCATAGCATTTGTAATGGAATTCGATCGATAATTAACAGTCAAGAGAATACAAATAATGAAACAAATGTAATTATTTTGTTTAGTTTTTATATAAAGCAATAAATATAATATTTCTTAAATATAAATAAATAGTTTTTTATATATACTTAAATATTTTTTTTTAAGTAAACCGTGATTATAAGTAATAACGTGATAGAGCAAGGAATATCTTGGCATGTAGTAATAACAATGTTTTTCTACATAAAGACCGATATACCTAATAATTCTTTTTTAAATATAAGAGCCTTACTAACTATTTTTTCTTCAGAGAGACTTATTTAATATGTTTCAAGTTTAATGTTAATAACTTCAATAATGTATATTCCATTTACTTAATAGTTTAAATCTATAATAAAACGTCGTATAAAAAAATATCCACGTATTGTCTCTGTGATTATGCAAAGTGAGTTGACTAATTCATTTATCTACCAATAAAAGATCATGTTTTGTATTGTAACCAGCGAAACCGTCCACACGCAGGTTTTTCCTTAATGTCTTGAATATACTAATTTGTTGTGGTCTTGTTTGGTATTTTATACAACTGCAAAGGAATATCGACCTTATCTACGTAGTACAGAATAAGAATCTGTTTGCAGAAATTCGTTTAAATAGTGTCAAACTAATGTATACCTACCCATGTTTGGTTGGAAGATTTTCTCATGGAAATAATTAATGGAATTTTAATATTTATTCATTTATTTTGCTAATTAGTTGGATTAAGTTAAGTATTTTAAATAATTTGAAGCTTTAGTATTCTTGGTGATTATTTTTATACCATCGATGAAAATAAAAATCGTGTTTTTTTACAACTTTATTTAAATCAATTTATCTTAGGTATTTTTGTATTTTCATTGTTAATTACCTGTTATGTTTACATACAACATTCATGTATTAGTATACCTTCGTGTACCTATGTATCGTTTTCATTGAAATTCATATTCTTGGTTAATGTCAAATACATAGGTCCTGCACAAATAATACATGGTTACCATCACACCGTGTCTCTCACAGTGTATGAACAAAACCCACTCACTCATATTTCTATTACTGCATTATCGGTTTTCATGGTTAAGTTCACTGTTATAGTAAATAAAAAAAATATTTTCGTTTTTTCTCATATTTATTTTATTTCATTTTGTAATGTTTCTCCGGCAACTACATACCTATGTCAAATATAAATTTAATACGCACCAATAACAAGTTACCACATTATGGAGACTGAGGTATTTATCGTCTCACAGACCCTGACTGATTTAATAACAGTGTCTACACTGGAGATCGAACTGGGGACCTTTTGCTTAGGAGTCTGATATGAGAACCAACTGAGAGAACGAAAATGCGCGAATGTGGGAAGGGGTTACAATTCATCCTATTGAATATACAATACAATATGATGGATACCTATAGAATTCTTTTAACTCGTCTAGGAAATATGATTTCAAAAAAATCTGTTAAAGCCTTTTTATTTAGAAAATTTGATATGAATCTGAGTACAATCATGTGTCTGATTTTTGGACAATCGTGTGTCGTTTTGTATACAATATTTGCATCTATATAGTCTATAGCTACCTATTCCAACAGAAATTTGCGTTCCAAAAAATATTTATTTTCAACCAAGTAGTTATTTTGGACTAAGGAGTTAGTATATACCATGGATCTTTAGTATGCCAGCTCTTTTGGTAGATGTTGATTTTATTTAGGTTTCATAAAATACAAAGATTTCCTTGGTAAGTAACGATATGTTAATTCAAAACAAATCACACATTTTAATGGACGCTGAAATCCTATATTCCTTTCTCTTTGTTGACCACGTAAGTATTGGTTTCTAGAGATTATAATACAGTCACATTATAGACGTATATAAAGAAATGCCACAATTTTGTTTAACTCTTAAACCTTGAGTTTTTTTGTGTAAAAAGTGATGTTTCCCCCAAAGAGATTTTACGAGCAATATATACGTATAAATGGAACTTTTTTGCTTGTTTCCACGGAGATCAGTTGTATTACAACCGGCTTGACTCTTGGTTAAGTAGATGTAGATACCTATGCTTTGCCTGGACTGAAGAATGCCATTGTATGGTGAATGACCTGTGATCGGGACTCGTTCGGTTATAGAACCTACAGTGGACTTATATCAAACATGGTTAATTATCAAAAAAAAATGAGGCCACCTTTATAAAGTTTTCTTCTCACAATAAATTTATAATATTTTTTTTCATTAGCATACATTAAATTACTCAATTCTTCTTCGATCGCCTTACAACCTATATCAAGCTTTAGCTTCCATCAAACATCGCCTCCAACTCTTCCTTCTCTCCGCTACGGTCCTTCAATTAAATTAACTACTCAATCAATTACTTTTATTTTCAAAAGAATCATTTTATATAATTAATTATTTTATATTTTATTTCATTTTTAGAGTAAAGATAGTCATATACAATGTATAAATGAGTTACAGCGTCTGCTCGCGTTTTCACAGCATACGTCATGATAGGTCGCACACCTGCTATATATTCTGACCTTACTGTCAATAAGCATTTTTCCAGACTTCATTTTTTAGACATCCAGATACCTACTTATTCGCGGACTTCAGTGTATAGGTCATTATGGCAGCAGATCTCTACTCATAAATATTTGAAACTTGCTCCCTGCATATCACCACAGCTTACACCTTGAAGGTTGTTTGGATATAGTAATACTATTATAGGTATTTGGATATAGTAATAGTATACTATATCCAAACAGTAATAGTATACTATATCCAAACAACCTTCTATGAATGAAAATGATAATAAAGTACATAAAAAAGAGAATTATAAACATACTTACGCGTATCAATGAGGAAAGGAAGAAATCTATTATTGAAGGACGCTGAAGGAATATCATTCAATGTATTTGATAAGTTTTTTTATTGAATATAAAATTTATATAGTTCAAGACGACGTAAGATCATTATTAAGACTATTCCATAGTCGTATGTATATCGGAGAGGTGGAGGTCTTAGAATTATGTCGTAGAAGATTATTCTTACCTAATAAAATAATTTGGAAACGAACAGGTGCGTGATAGATATTATTCTGTGTGTCCAGGACCCTTTTCAGGAACCACATTAGACCGAAACAATTTATTGTTTTATTACCAGCAGTTATACAAGAGTTATGTTATTTACATTTAGTGTATTGTTAAAATGTTATTTGCACGTTGCCCATTTTTCAAAGTACATCGATTAAAAAAAAGAAAACAGTGAGATTTAGGTTCATTATAGAGGAAAATGGAAACCATCATTATTAGTCACGAGAAGAAGGTAGACGAGGAAGGCTTGTAGGCTTGATAAAAAACGTGGTAAAATTTGAAATTGTGTATTGATGCTGAACAAAATTTTCAAATGTTTATCCGGATGCTGTTTTGCATAAGTCCACTAGGTTTATTTTACCTGTAGAACCCCGTTATACCCGATCCATCATTAGACCTGTCCGCGGGTATAAATATTTTTAGTGATAATAAAAATACTCATGTTTATAACTAGATATAATAATAATATTATCTAAATGCTTACCAACATATTATCCCATGTTCATACAATCTGGGAAATATCAATATTAATTTGGTAGCTGGGGAAGTATATATGAGAGGCAAATATTCCAATTACACTTATGTACATACCGTCACGGCATAATATCCCACGATGCGGGTTAACCAGCTACAGCTGTGCGAGTGTGCATTTCCTAATACAAATAAGCACGACACGTGTGTATATCCCTACACACCAGTCTGTCTCACCTAAAAAGGCATCATTCAGAATTCGTGGTGAATCTCATTCCTGAATAATAAGTTGGTATTTTCCCTGCCACCATGGATGTAAGAATCGATGAAAATACAAAAACAGAAAAAATCAATATAAAAAGAGGTGTCAGACAAGGAGATACCATATCACCTAAACTGTTTACATTGGTTTTGGAGGGCATATTTAAAACTTTGAACTGGGAAGACAAGGGAATAAAAATAAATGGAACAAACTTAAACCACCTCCGTTTTGCAGATGACATAGTGCTTATAAGTGATGATCTGGAAGAACTTCATGTTATGATAAAAGAACTCCACGATGCTTCCCTAATGGTCGGCCTGGAAATAAATATTAACAAAACGAAAATCATGAGTCCATCATCTAACAGCACTATCACAATTGATAGTAAAATAATTGAAGCTGTTGAAGAATATATATACCTTGGACACAAGATAAAATTAGGAAAGGATAACCAGACAGCAGAAATACCCAGAAGGATCGGACAAGGTTGGGCAGCCTTTGGAAAACTTAAACATGTCCTAAAAAACAGAGATATTCCCACATGTCTGAAAAGAAAAGTTTTTGAAACATGTATCCTGCCTGTGCTTACGTATGGTCTGGAAACTATCACGCTAACTGCGAGGACCATACATAAGCTAAAATGCACTCAGAGATCCATGGAAAGGCAAATGATAGGCGTAAGTCTAAGAGACAAAATTAGAAATGAAGAAATCAGACGCCAGACAAAAGTTGTTGATGTCATGGATCGAGTTGCAAAACTTAAATGGCAATGGGCAGGTCATGTTGCTAGACAGGGCACGGACAGATGGGCACCCAGAATTCTAAATTGGAGACCATGGGATATGAAAAGGGGAATAGGCCGGCCCCAGAAAAGGTGGGCCGATGATATTGTCCCTGTCGCTGGAAGCGGATGGGTTCGAAAAGCCCAGAAAAAAGACGAGTGGAAGCTATTTGAAGAGGCCTACATCCAGCAGTGGAGAGATGGCTGAGAAAGAAGAAGAAGAAGATTTTCCCTGTTGTATTTTCGTTTACCCGTCTCTCACGGAACACCCGATTCCTGGTTCGATTCCCGGTGGAGACACAGTTTTTAATTGTGTTTTCAGTCTGGATCTGCGAGACGATTAATATCGTAAGTCTCCAGAATGTGGCAACTTGTTATTGGGTGCGTATTTAATTAATATTTGACGTAGTACCTGTTAGTTGCCCGAGAAGCAATATGAAATAAAATGAAATAAAGTAAAAACGCCCGAAAACGATAACCATAGAAAGGAGTGGAAGCAATATTATTAGCCTCATAGCAAATACAAAACTTTTATTAAAAGTAGTAATTAAGTAGCAATTGTACACAATTTACCCTTTATATTTTTTTAGATTATTTTTTATAAGAACATTACCTATATAAACAAATATGCACCGATTGTGGCACCGGCTAAGGATAGTGCTTCCACTCTCATCTATTATTATTTTCGAGTGTTCCGTAAGAGTCTGGTAATCGAAAATACAACAGGCAACAATAACATCTCACATAGACCAGCAATGAGGTTCACAACCCATTCTGAATGTAGTGCCTTCTAAGAGTTGTGCTCCCTTTTATAAGGTTGTGCATACCCACACACCTGTCGCTGGAAACCCCATGAAACATTCATTTTCGACCTAGATAATGACGAGTCATCTCGGCGAAAACGTTCGGTCATTGTAGCCGAATTTTGTGGATAAATACTTAAGTATATTTATTCAATAACTTTAATGAATATATTTGCACTTGCGGGCAATCGCAGGTACAACCAACTCTTGTACATTGGTAAAAATCGAGTAATAATTCTATATATTTTGAATATAACGATCGTTTCGCTTTGTTAGAGCTTTTAATAATACCTACTATAAGCTAGTATATTTCCTTAAAACATCCTCATACATTCCCTAAACTAAGCATGAATACTTGTACTATAGGTGAACGAAATCGGTCGTGGCAGGATTCGAACTCGCGACAACTGGATTTCTAACCTAGCACGCTAACCGCTCTGCCACCACCCATCTATAAATTATATAAATTCTATAACAAAATTGAAATACCACATAAAATTTGAAAAAAAAATCCATCTAGTCAGTCAGTAACAACGTATTTTTACTCCTTACTAACCCAAGGGGATATAGAGGGGAGTTACGATTTTGCAATTTTTAAGGCTATTTTTTTATTGCAGATTATCAACTAGTATCATGCTGAGATTGTATTCTGAAAGTTTCATCACAATGTATCTGTGTGTGAGCTATGTGCTGTGTGCTATGTACGGCGTGTTTATTTTACTTTATCGATTATTATAGATTAAAATACTCATTCCATTCTTTTAAAATTTTTGCAAAAATTTTGCATTGAAGAGTTTACAATTTTTCATAATAAAAATCATGTATTTTAAACTGTTTTGTTGGATTGTTATGTATAAATCATCACCTTACATGTTAACAAACTAATAAACATATTTATATCTTGATTATTATAAAAGATATAAGTGGTTTTGTTCTGAACAACTATCTTCAATGGAATGTAACACCAATATGGTATATGACCAAACACATATATACTTGTATTATATTATTACGAAGGTAGGTACTTCTTTGAAAATGCTCGAGCGTACCATGTTAAAAACCCATCTCGGTCTTACATCATTTGTTTATCTTTTCTGAAATTTGTGCCCGTCTTCTTCTTGTGGGTCAAGCGTATGTTAATTCTGCGATGCTCGGAGTAATACTATTGAACATTTTATTTTTAAAGTGACTAATAAACTCATACTTCCCGCGTGTTTAAAAGAACAAACGCAGGACTGTACATATATAAAGGATTTCTTACATACATACATACATACCATCACGCCATGGCCCTCGCGGGGTAAGCAGAGAGAACCGAAAGCCATTTTTTGTATCCTGACACGCATCCTGACATTTTTTGTATCCTGTGCCGACCGCCGTGACACAGTTGGTAAGCCGTTTTGTTTCTGTGCGGGTTTCCTGGGTTCGATCCCCAGCAGAGGAAAAATTATTTAAATTGATTTCTCACGCTAATATTGCTTCTCTGGGCTGGAAACACTGGTTAGATGGAAGAAATTGCCATATGGCAATAAACTCGCCACTTGCGCAGAGTGCAAGGATGTGTTTATATTATTATTATTATCCCTCGCCTCGTCCACATTCATCCATCGTCTCATATATGTTCGTCTATTGTTCACGCTTCTAATATTTCCGTCTTTCAGAATATCGTTCACATGGTCGTGCCATCCCTTCCTTGCAAGAATAAAATAAATATTATAGTAAAATTAGTAGTGAAAAACTAATTCTAACAATAGGACATTATATTTCTTATATACATTTTTTTAGAGTTAAATTTACATCATAAATGTGCACATCCACACACATGTATGTATACTCAAGCCTTCTATAGGTAGGTATATTCAATTTTATTTTTGAACAAATTGTAGTTGTTCAATAACTTTACATATATCGCTTGGGAGAGTATCGAAGTATTTAGTGCCGAGGTAAATATTGTGGTGTCAGGGCCGGAAAAACGTATATTTGCGCCCGTAGCAATATATTTGAAACCCCCCCCCCCTTTCTCCAACAAGAAGAGAGAAAGCAACAATAATATACAAATGATTGAAGGAGATATTAGCACTAAGTGGGATTTTTTACATTCGCGCCGAGCCTCTTTCCGGGTACGTAAAGAAACCCGAGCGCCATACCTGCGGATTTTTGATTTATATATTTAACATTTTAGGATTTTAAGCGCACTTTTTAAGACTTCCGCCCTGACTTCGTGTTCCTGATTGTTATATGATTTACCCGGCCCTGTGTGGTGTTGTGCAATTGTTTTATTATAACGTGGCACTATTATATATCCAACTGCATTAATTTGATCTTTGGTTATTACGAACCCTCGGGTTTCATGTTTTCTATGAAAGTTTGTAGCAAGGCTATTTTACGATAAGTTTCGTTAAGTGTAGACACTTTAAATATTGAATACAGTTGTTCGGTTGGGAAGTTTATTTTTTTCTTATGTGTCCATTTTTTATATTTACATGTTTGTTGCATACCATACGCATACTAATCGCTTTGATAAATATAATATATAAGGTTGGTTGGAAGATGTTACCATTAGACTCGCCATTGTGTACCATAACGTATTTGATTGTGTATAGAAAGTTTGAAAATAAATATTATTAATAATGTGTATTTATGATTCAAATTCAATGAATAATAAATATTTGTTTGGTATAATTAACTCGTGGACACCAACGTCTCATAATTGTTCGAATCGCTATATAAGGTACCGCACCACCGCCGCTCATTTCAAATAAATATTTTTACTTGAAATCGTGCATTAAGAAACAAATCGTAAATTACAAGCGCACATATTTGCGAGTACAATAATACATACATATAATATACGTACATATTGGCTTTGTTTGAAGGACAAATATGTCAGGTATACGAAAAAAGCAAACAGAAAATGAATAACACTGTTTTAATATTTATTCATATGAAAAGGATAACAAAAGTCATTTTAACAGATTTATTACATACGTTGTACGCCTGCAAATATTATTATGTTAAAAATATTTATAAAACATTAGGTACTGTATTGTGCATGCGTTTCATTTCATACTAGACGGTAAAAATAATACATACATATATGTCTGTACCCCAAGATACAATATACCTATTATACTTTATGCAAAATAAATCAAATTAATATACTACTTTAACATTTTGGTCTATATGCATTTAATGTTTTATTATATTCTAATTATAATTATTTTCGTTTGTTTCAGGTATGGACGTTTTTTCAACAATGTTTTATTAGATCAATTTAGAAAGAAGTAAGTATAAAGTAAAGAAAAGTTCATAGTAGGTATATTAAGGAAAATTTATTTGCAGTAAAATATTTTCAAATTACTTTCGACTGTGTGTATCACGTCATATTATATATATTGGTCAAACATGGCATATTTTTTCACAATGGAATGTTTCTGCCGGTGTCAAACGGTTAACCCGAGGGTCACAAAGATATATCTTCATCCGATTAGTGTACAGAGACTTACTCATGATTGGACCAATCTCGTTATTAAGTTAAGCACAAATGAGTCGTTATTATTTGTTTGATATAAATATATATATATACATAAATTATGATATAAGTAAATTGAATTGCTCTCTGCGCTCAAGAATGCGTGTCTCAGAATCACATGGGGTGGCCGTTCAATGAGATAAGTAGAAAATCGTATCCACCGAGCAAAACTCGCCTTCAACAAAAAAACCAAGATCTTCATATTTATTTATTATTTATTTATTTATTATTTATTTATTTATTTATTTATCCAACAAAATGGACCTTAAGCTCCGAAAAGATCTATTAAAGACATATGTGGAGTATTCTGCTATATGGTTTTGAGACATGGTGCATTATGGATCTACCGACAAATGGGGATGGGGACCATATTACAAATGATGAGGTTCTCTGAAAAATTGAAGAAACTATTGTAGGCACATGTTGAACACCATATCAAAAAGGTGTGCAAACTGGATAGCCCGTATGTTGGTTGCGACACGAGGATCTCCTACACGGCATCTTGGAGGGAATGGTTGAGGGAACAAATGGCAGAGGGCGTCCTCGCCGGGAGTATGTTGAGCAGGTGTGCGAGGACATGAAGTGTTCCTCATACACATAGTGGAAGATAGTCGCTGAAGACCGAGTGGATCGAGCGAGACCGAGATGCATCACTTTGCTGCCAACCATCAATCACCAAGATTATAAAACCAAAGAAAAAGATCATATAGCTTAACAAAAACAAATTGTGACAAGTAACATTTCAGATTGCTCATACCATGCTAGAGTCATGGAAGTGAAAACAACATCTACCACTTTCTATAGTGATATATGTCTTCTGTCTTTTACTAACAACTAAGCACACATAATTTTTATAGGTACTTAATATTATGCGGGCTGTACGTTCCTACCTTTACCCTTATTTGTAATAGTCTATATTTGTTCATATATACAAGCTATATTTAAATCTATAGCATGAACTTATTTTGTTTGGGTAACAATCAATTAATGATAATATATTCATAGGCCCGGTATTTGAATAGGTCCTGAAATCGTTGGATTTAGCAATCCTAATTAAAAGTTATGGGGAGTTGACTCAAATACCAGGTCATAATATCTAATAATAATTATCTCGGTGTACAGAAATTGGCTGAAAAAAACAATTCAATTTGAAAATTTACATATACCTACGTACAATAACAGTTGAATAAATATCCTATTTCCTATCGTATTGCTTTCTTCCAGTTCATTACCCAATTTCCAGTTTCCTAACCATATCCTAAATCTTATTCCTAAAACTCGTTCTTCTGATTGATGTTCTCTTCCTGAATTAAATATCTGGCTTAATATCTGGCTTATTTTGTATTCAATTGTATAAACTATACTATATATTTTGTAAAATAAAAAAAATAATAAGTACCTTCAAGTAAAAATATTTTATGTTATAAACCACGACATATCCGCCGATACTTTACGTATTTTATGCAACCCAAGTGTTAATACAGAAGAAAAAAATAGATGTAGGTACCTAATAATAGTTTTGATTGGTAATTCACGATGAAAACTGTAAATATTGAAGAAAATCAAAGGTGATTATTGAAAGATGTTTACGTCATCAATATTGGCTTGATATTAAATAAAATATTTCATATTGATACAATGTGACTACATACATATCTGTAGATGTTGGTAACTTAACTAGTTGTAAACATACACTTATCAATGTTTACATGTTTCTTGGACGTTAATCGTGTGTTTTATAAATATTATGTAGGTTTAAATGAACATGATTTTTCCTTAAGATATTTTACCGATTTTTTTTAATATTTTCTAACATATTCGCGGTATTTTTATTTCTTTGTGAGACCTCAACAAAATTTATCGATTTTTCCAATATTTTCCAATACATTCGAGATATTTTTATTTCTTTGTGAGACCTTAAGGCCCTACTATACCCTGGATATACGGATATACGCAAAAATGCACACTAAATTAGCTTCTAATGTATGAAACACGAGAAAATATTGTATATCACCTGATATGTGATATACAACATTTTATCGTGCGAAAATGGTAAAATTTAGAGGTTTTTTTTAAATAGCAAGAAGAGTCATTGAAATTTTATAATAATAAAAAATTCAGCCGGTAGATTTTCATATTCTCTATCGAATAAAGTAAAAATATACTTCATAGGCCTTGTAGTTTTTTAGTTACTTACAGTAAAAAAATAAAAAAGGGTTTTACTAAAACTAATTTTACAAGAAAAGTATTAAACAAATTCAAAATTCAAAAAAATCATGCAATAGATTAAAGATGTACATACAAACTGTTCCTTATTTCAAAGACGTATCTTTTGAGGGTATTAGGGAAATTATTTTCAAAATATAATGTATAGCCTACTATAGCCTCTTAACGACATTTTTCGTGAATAAGTACAAAGCAAATTTATATACTAACAAAATTTGTTTTTATATTTAATATATTACACAATATTTGACGTGCCATGTAATTTTTACTGTTTATTTTGTCAACTTCTAGCAAATATAATGTACATGTGCATACAAATAATATTATTCATAATTTAGAAATTCTACATTTAAAAAAATAAATACGCTAAATCACAAAAAGGAATCTATTATAGCGTATCCGGATTCAAATTATATTGCAACATAATTGTCTCATCAAATAGTTTAAGTAAATTTAGGTATGGAACAAAGATGTAAATTATCTAATTTTTTTGAACATAATATATAAATACCACTAAAAAGGGCACCAAAAGAACTGAAAATAAGAACTTTAGATATATTTTATCTTAAGTGCGGGAATTTATGTGATGTCGATAGGTCACTTCTCAAACATATCAAATTGCATTTAGATGTACGAAAATATTTTGAATGATTCATATTAATTCAATTTATAAATTTTTTGATGGGAAATAAATACATATAAAACATCAGCCGTGCCCTAATGAGGTAGGCAAAGAGAACCTGTCTAGTCTGTTATAAATAAATAAGAAAAAATAAACAATAAATTCGAAGTAGTCTTTATATATGTAAGTAGTTACCATTTGAGTAATTGCAGGAACATAAGGGAATGTATTACCTTATAAATTGAAACACGACACATACGTGCATGCCCACACATTAGCCTCGTCACACCTAAAAGACTTAATTCAGAATAGGTGTTAAACCTCATTGCTGAATTGTGTGAAATGTTATTTTGCCTCTTTTATTTTCGACTACCCGGCTCTTACGGTATACTCGAAACGATAATGATAGAAAACAGTGGAACCACAAGCCGGTGCCTGACAACAAAGGTGAAATCTAATATATAAACCTAATTGTTTTATTTAAGTACTAATACCATTTTTTTAAATTTAATTCACTAAAATAAAATCATTGAATGTATTTAGGCCATACAAATTGTCATTAGATAGCTTGTCGATATTTCCTGCTACATAAATATAAGATTGATTGACTCGGGTAATTTTAAATTTATAAAACCGTTAGTGTTTTGTCAGCTGTGGAAACAAACAATGCTTTGCTGTGTATGTTAGTTATTCCTATTTACGTAGACACCAGATAAAAAGCATCACAAACTACCAGTGTATATATTATTACCATAGCAAATGCATTGTATTTACATAGGTTTTCTCGTATGTATTGATATTTGAACATGTTTATCGGTTTTGAAATTGGATGAATCGTTTGTTGATAAATTTTTATCTAATAAAAGTAGTTGTCAAAGGCATTTCTATGATTCTAAATATTTAATTTTCTAAAAGGCCACATAATGATACTTCATTTTATATTTTTTAAATAACCTAATTATTTTTATAACCAAAGACAACTTTATTTTCATTTTTATCTTATTAGTTTCTAACATGTTTTTTTATGAACATTATTTTATACATTGTATTTTTATATTTTTATATTACCTAATATTAATTATTTACAATTATTTTTCTATTCGTCATTACATTCCACTTAATTAATTTGCAAGTCAATCAAAGGTTTACTTCAAAGAACGTATTTAGGTAATTCAATCCGTTCTTTGCGGGGAATATGTTTAGTTTTTTATTATGGTAACTAGTTGCACAGCAAATAACCATGGATGTATAAAGGTACATCAATGCAAATAACTACATTATCGACCACGCACGCCTGCGCATTGTAACTTTTGGTTGGAATATGTAATTTTTTGTATTAGTACCTACATGTTTTGTTGCATTTTACATTGTGCGTGACATATTATTTTACCGAAAAAATAAATCCGTTGTACTCTAGCCACCGAAGCCTCGACTAATCATTTTGAACCTGAACCCAACCTTGGAATCTCAACAAAATTAAATATTTGTAGATTAAATTAATGATTATATTATGTACCTACTTTTTGTATTATTATGGAAGTTTCGGAAGAAAACATAAATTGTTTGCCTAACACGAACAATTCCTAGTTAGACAAAGATAAAAAAAATTGGAACAAAATTAGGATTGCCAGATTGAAATTTGAAATGCGAGGACAAATAATAATAAAATTGAGGATTTTCCTTCGAAAAGGAGGACAGTAGCAAAAAAAAACAAACAACACCCATCCACAACTTCGACCTCACCCCGAAAAATCGATAGGAGCATTTTCGTTGACTAAAAATGACTTTAAAATGAAATATATTAAATTCTTCCAATTTACTACCAATTTAAAGCCGAGGTTTTCAAAAGAGTTGAAGAAGGGAGGCTCCTACTTAAAACCATCTCCGAAAGACGTGCTCGCTGGATTCGTCACATCTTGCGCCATGAGGGTCTCCTACATGACCGGTGGGAACTTGTTGAGGGAACAAACCACAGGGGGCGCCCCCGACGGGTGTGCGAGGATATTAACTACGCCACATATGTTGAGCTGAAGAGGGTTGCAGAAGATAGAGAGAAGTGGAAAGCGAGATGTAGAATTCTTCTGCAAACCAATCCGCAAGATTGAGACTTTTAATAATACTACCAATTTTGTGCTTTGTTCTCTCGTTCCTGAAAACCAGTAATTATACTCATTGCCAACGCAAATAAAGTTCATAATAAATAAATATAGTATACATACTAGTTTATTTGAATTATCCAGAGCGTTGATAAATATCATAGATATACCTACAAGAAGTATAAAATAGAGATCTGTCTATGTATGATTATCGGTATGAAATATCAATATTTGCTCTAGATATTTATATACTTAATATATATTATAAAATAAAAATACCTGGCATTATTTAATATTTGCTCTTCTTAAACGTTTTATCGATTTATCTTGTGTATTTTGTTGGACGTGTTTTCATGATTTAGAAAGAGATTCTATTGTGTGCAGGTACCTTATAACTTACACACATACCAACATATTATTTTTTTATAAGTCTATACATACATTATAAGTTAAAAAAAAAACTTATCCACCGCCGTGCTTGTCTTGAGATTTAAGCGGCAGAAATTATCACAAACTATTTAACTATAGATGAATTATTTGAATAAACGGGTAAAAAAAAAATCAGCCGTGGCACAGTTGCTAAACCGTTCGGTTTATGTCAGGGCGTCCTGGGTTCGATTCCCAGCAGAGGATAGATTTATTTGAAAACGTATTTCTCATGCATATATTGCATTTCTGGGCTGGAAACACTGGTTGGTTGAAATTAACATACGACAATATACTCACGACTTGAGCAAGGTGCATGGAAGTGTTCACTATTATTATTATTATCTGTGCACATTCTGCATGTTGCCTTTTTCGTGATACAAGACTGGTGTGTAGGGATGCAAGCATGTGTCATGCTTGCTTTTATACTTTAATGCACACCCGCACACTTGTGACATTGTGAGATATGCCGATATGATATGAATAACACCATATAGCCTCAGAACAGACTTGTCTAGTGGGGCAGTAAATTTCCAAATAGGTACAATTGTATGTTTATAAGTCATTAAGTTTTTTTTTAATTTAGTAATTTTAATTTTGTTATTGTTATATATATGTGTAAATAATGGAAATAAATAGTTTCATTACAATTTAATTTCATTTCAATTTATTTTGAAATAAGGGTTTTTTGGTTATTTTAAACCGCGCGTCGAGGTTTTTTGTATATAAAGACTATCACAATTCATTTAAACGTGTGTCTTGTAGACGTTTTAGAATCATTATGTGAAAATAAACTAGCAACTAGTTGCATTTAACACATGAGATCCAACTGTCGATAGTTATAGTATGTACAGTTGAAGAATAAGTACCAAACTATAAACCCATAAATACAAATTATTTAATATTTTAAGATATTTGGTTTTCTATACAACACATGTAGCTAGGTATGTATGTCAAGATAGGATAGTATGGAGGTCAGTCGATTGATCCTACCCAGAATATGAAAACAGCATTGTGGTATGTATGTATGTTTGGAAATTAGTATCAAACTATTAAGTCTTCTTAGATTATTGTGTGTAGCTATTGCCATACAAATTGTATGAAGCAATGTCGTCACTAAATTCAATTTTTATAAAAATTGTTAAAAAAAATTTTAGATGTGCTAATACAATGTTGATATTTTTATAGAAAATTAAATTATCTAGTTGGGGTGTTTCGGCTTTTTTCGATATTTTAAAAAAAAATGGAAATATAGGCAGTTAAACTCATAAATTTATCATAAAAAAAATATTTTTCTTAATAAAAAACGTTTGAGAAACCCTGGAATTAAAAAAAAAATAATTTGATATTTTGTATTTGTCTATGTTTATACCAATTTTCAGCGTTCTAGCTTTTAGGGTTTCTGAGATATATGGAAAAATAAAGTAAAAATTCAAAAGTTGATAACCCCTGACTGATACAAAAATTCACGATTCTGAGTATAAAAGTTTTGTAGGCCTATAACTGTTTATATATTCTGAAATTTTGGGCTCTGTAAATTGAGCGGATCAAAAGTTATAAGGGACACACACACACACACAGACACACAGACACAGACACACACACACACACACACACACACACACACACACAAAACTCACACAAAATGTTCTACTCCGAATTCTGAGTAAATTCATGTATGGGAACATATATGCTGCGAGGCATCTAGTTGGTGTTATTAGCATGCAAAAAGTCCACTACACCATACAAAATTTTCCTTCGTACACGCATCTTGGCTTAATAATGTCGATTCATTAAGAGAATTGAATTCTCATGAACGAATCGACAGTTGGATAATATTTTAAAACGCTACCTATAACACGCTATATTAGTTCAAAATCATGAAATAATTTCCCCCTAAATGTATTATAATTGTGTGATGTTGAAAAGTGTTGTATTTATATGATTATTTTGTTAATCCCGAAGTACAGACTTAGAATAGTGCTCCCATTATTTTCTATTATGATCGTATTCCAGTTTCCCTTAAGAGACAAGTGTTCGAAAATACGACAGGCAACAATAATATCTGACACAGTTCAGCAATGAGGTTCACCACCCATTTTGAATTTTACCTTATTAGATGAGACGAGACTGGTGCGTGGAGATACACACACCAGTCTCTTGTTCTTCTTTTCTGTAAGGTAATTTACAACCGCACACCTGTCGCTGGTTTAACCACATTGTGGGATTATATGCCAAGATGGTATGTATGTATGTACCTAATCCCAATTAGCATGAACGCGTCAAGACATGCAAATTGTATGTTCTACTATATAAAATTAGATTTTATAAAAAAATCTTAATATTTCACTTTAGAATATTTGTTTTTATTATTTACTTTTTTTGCTTGTTTTATTGTATAGGTTTTTATTTTTTAGTTTTATTTTTTCTATATTTCAATATTTGTTCATTCTTTGATTTCTCCTATTTTTTATTTAAATTCATGTACAATTCATATTTGTTTATATTATGTATGTACAATGTCGTGTTCATTGCCATTAGGCAATTTCTTCCAACCAACCAAAGCAACATAGTGCAGTGGTAGTGCACGATACATGCGTGCATTCCCACACACGAGTCTTTCATTCGTTCATTATTTCATCGTTCAAAGTAACATGATGATTTGTCCGGCTATCTGTGGCTTACCATCACGCCGAGTTCCTAGCGGTGGTCCTGCGAGGAACGTATGATCTGTACGACTACAAGTAGATATTAAAAAAAAGGTTAAGTCAAATGAGAGACTCGTTCCGCTACGTTCTTAGATGTTGCTACAAACCAACAATCAAATTTTTGTAGTGGTTAATTTTGTAAGATGACTCGTCATATTCATGTCATCCTGATTTGACCGGTCGGCCGATAGATATATCACGCAGTGAGGGATATATATCCATACTTTAATTATTAATATTTTCTTTTGTCGTGAATAATAAATCATGATGCCCAAATTCCTGGTACACAGCATCGGTTCATCATCACACCATGACTTACACAATATGATGTAATTGCCGGCTGGAAACAATTAAAATCCTTTTGAGCGAGATGCTTCTTCAGCTTCAACACTTTGGTGATTGCTGATCGATATCTTCTTCCTCTTGTAGTATATACCCACGAAGAATGACGAAGAACAACTTCAGGGGTTAGTAATACTCTGAGATTCACTCTTATCCCTACTTTCAGTTAACGGGAAACTAGCTGTATCCTTATTATTGACCCTCTTTGGCACTTAAAGTTCAGTTTGTGCGAGGTTTTAGAGTTCTCCGGACTCTTCTTATGTCTTGAGTTGGGATATTATAGAAGAACCAGGAACTCAAGGCACTTACAGGGCTTACAGCCTGTCATCAGCTGGTTTACGTGATCACTTTATGCGCTTGCGCAACGTTCATCAATAATGCCTTCGTATTGAGTTCCCTTATCAATGTAAATCTTGAAAGTTCTATATATTGGAATAATGTGTAACATTTCACCTGAAAATAAGATGACAGGTCGTAAACCCTGTAGGTGCCTTGAGTTCCTGGTTATTCTATAATATCTCAACTTTGTCTCTTTTGAGATGTTATTGTCAATAAAAATATAATTTGACTCCCGACATTGTTAAAAATCCAATGTTTGCGTATATGCAATTAAAAAAATATTCCATTCTTCTTATGTTCTTTCAGATTTATGCAAGGGATCGTTGTGTAGTCCCCATAAGCAGGAATAGAGGTGGTTGAGGAAGAACAGTATATCCTCTTGTTGGGAGTCTTCCAATTAATTGTCCCTCTCGTAATACTAGAACAAAGCTAACTTTTAGATTGCCTCCCTGCAGAACTTACTATGTCCAAAATTCATCCATCCAAAGGGCATGTAACATTTATAATGTTTTTTTTTTGGAATAAAATATAAATATTCCATTTCAGAGACCCTTGGAGGTTAACGGTAGCTGATTCTTGCTTTGTAGATTTTGACTACGAATGCCACAACCATCCTTTCCCTCTTTTTGTTCTTTTTCTTCTAAATTTTGAGTACCTACTAATTTTTAATAGCAATATTGTTTTACACTGTGCAGCTTAAACAAAAAATAAACAAAAAATCCGTAAACAAAATTGGTCTGTGAAATATTGTTGAAATTGAATTTGTTGTAATATTTATTTGTATGACTGTAGGTATGTTTGTTAGGTTTAAATAAAAAAAAATAGTTCACCGCCGTGGCACAGTTGGTAAGCCGTTTGGTTTCTGTGCGAGCGTCCTCGGTTAGATCTCCAGCGCAGTGGAGAAATTGATTTAAATACATTTCACACTCAAAAATTGGTCTTCTGGGCTAGAAACACTGGTTAGTTGAAAGAAATAGCTGTATCGCAATAAACTGGCCACGTGCGCAGGGTGCAAGGAACCCGCGTCTTCTGGATTAGTAATCCAGAGAACGGGGGTTCGACTATCGCCTTGACCGATTTCATTCACTTTTAGCACAAAAATCCTCCATCATCATCAGTGGCTCCGCAGCCCAGGATGACCCTTGGCCTCGTTAAGGAATCGTCTCCATTGCACCCTATCAATGGCCTTTTCTCTCCAATTCCGCACATCGGCTATCAGAAGGTCCTTCTCGAATCCATCCATAAATCATAGTTTCGGCCTGCCCCACACCTCTTCTTCCCTCCGGACGTGATGTAAGGATTTACAACCATCTATGATTATTTTGGAGCATTCACGAGGATGCATATGATATTTTATTCAATTCATTCTTTAAAAATAATTTATATTTTTTTCAATCAAATCATTTTGTATAGATTTATTTTATCATATTTTCCTTCTTTTCTGATGGAAATTCTACTCAAGAGTAAAATTAAAATGAGATAATTTAATTTCAATAAATAAAACACGTGTCCTTGTTATCAAAAAATTTAGTCATAACTATTCCAAATATTCGTCTCACTCATGATGATATATTTTCAAAATATTATGAATCAGCTTTAATATTTTTTTATGATAAGTAGATAATAATGTTTTTATTTGCTGTACAGATGTCTTGAGTATCAAAACGCTTGCAATGAGCACGTCCTTAGCAATGTGAATTTGATAAAGGTTTTCTTTATTCCAAAATATTATCAACCGTTTTTTAAACGTATTATATAAACGAAAAGAATTTGTTACATTTTTATAAAAACAGTTATATTAGGTATATTTTTATCAAACTATTGATAATGTGTAGGATGGCTTGAACTATGTTTTGAAAGCAAGAAATATGAAAAACACACGATTATAATATACCCATAGTGATGAGTAAATTAATTCACCCCAGTCTTGGTTGCGTACTTAATCGAGTCTTGGTCTTGCAAGTATTTAAAAAAAATCATTTTCTGTTATAATTCAGAAATTACAATGAATCCTGACAAAAAGCACCAATTTATACTATAATGTGGATAGTACCTACGTAGTTAATGCTTGCTTTTTGATTGATTTTGATTTACAAGACTCGTATTCATCACTACGTCTATGATATATTTCAGGACGCCTACAATTAAGTTATGCGACTAATCACTATGGCGATCGGAAAATATTATGTAGGTACCTAGCATGAGTTATTAATTTTTATAATCTCTCAAACACAAATCAAAAGTTGCATCTAAAAGTTATGAAGGCAGTAGTATAATTTATATTGCAGATTACATTCCACAAGTTCCCAATGATATTTTACAGATTCACAGCAGATGCACTGGGGTCTATTCACAGAGGATAAAAATTCAACGTCAAAAAAAATACTTACAATAGATATAATATATTTTACCTAATAAAGCTCTTGTCTCCAGAAAAAGATGCGGTCAAGTCACCTGGAAGGACTGGCTGTGTAGGTAGACGGGAAGAATAGGTAAAAATAGTTTGTTAGAATATTATAGAAACATGTGAAGAGAATCACCGCCCGCTGTCCGCCTCAAATGGATTTATACCTGCTGCAGAGAGCGGTCGTTAGAAGAGAAAAAAAAACAGATTCGTTTAGCTGTAAACCATTTTGTTTCACACCAAAATTACATATTATATTATCCGTTTAAGTATCTCAAATTATTGTTTCGGGCTGTTTTGGTCATTTTTTTGTTTCACTATCATTTAATTTCAAATCGGTATTAGGAGGTGGAATAAAGGTATCCTTATATAAATTTGCCGATTTCTTCCTTCTTGCGTAGAATAAAAAAAAAACTTAAACAAATCACTGGGAGTTACATACAAGATATACGGTTGATCATAACTTGATCGCGAAATGTTTTAAGATTGTGTGTTACGTCGAATTCAAAAATATCAAAAATTATTTTATAAAACACGTTTCATCGTCAAAATCACTTAATTTATTAATTAATCATAAAAATAAATTATTTATATAGCGCCGTTTAATGATTCAGGATCATTCCAAGGGTGCTTATATTATTTTGTCTTATGTTGCTCTACGAAACAAAGCTGTTTTCAGTCATTTAGAGGATGTGCTCTTGCTTTGTGCACTGCGGACATCTGGAGGCAATCTATTCCACTATATAGGACCACTATCTTTTTAAAATCCGAATTAATAAACTCTTTTCTAGATTGCAAACTTACGACGCTACGTAGTGCGCTTCTTCGGAAGAGTAAAATGGACCCAAATCCTAATAGCTGGCGTCCCCTACGTAGAAATGTTAAAAAAACTCACACTAAAAGCATCGATCATAGTAATCCGCATTGTTGGCTCTGTCCAACCCCTTTAGGGAGTTGTTACTCTGTGATCCAGAACACATGAGTGTGAGTTGTCTCCAGATTTCTCATTTTTCTGACACAGCTCTTTAATGTATTGTGTTATCAGGTTATTCAAAGCAATAAACGCCGGCAAACAAATGTTGTAGTCAATTCGCTCTGGATAATTCAACCAGTGTAGATCGTTTAGTAGTGGAGATTAAAATTGGAGATGGAATTAAAAGAATAAAGCAAAAATATATTCAGATGGGTCGGTGGCAGAACGGTTAGCGCGCTGGGCTAGTAATCCAGTGGTCGCGAGTTCGAATCCTGCCTCGACCGATTTCGTTCACCTAAGCACAAGCATTTATTGCTTATTTTAGGGAACGTAGGAAGATGTATATGTACTTGTTTAACAAGGACATATTCATTTTTTTTATAAAAAAAAAATATATATATTCTTTCGTATATTTTTTTACAATTGATTACTATTTCCTCTACTAATCTTCAAATTATTTTTATTTATTTTATTTAATATTATTGTGATATTCTTAACACGGCAGGATAGTACATATTATAAAATTCATTTATTTTTTTTATTTATTTTTTTTATTTATTTATTTGTCACACCATTTAAATAATCTTTATTAAAATAGATAACTGCTGCCCAACTAGGTATACCTGTTCTAGGGCTAGCAGTGTACATATTATTACATTTCACAGGAGTAACTATTTGCATTTTTTAAAATGAATCTAAACAATATAAACTTAACTATTTAAAAAGAATCAAAACAATATAAACTTAACTATAACACATATACAAAAAATGGAATTTGAGTCATCATGATATGCATATTATACATAGTATTGTAAAAGTAGGTATCTTGTAATTTTATTTGTTAATTGCACAAAATAAACTGAAATAGTATTTCTTGGGAATACTGAACTGACAGAGCATAGATATGATCCGTCAGTCATATCTTTATTCAGTCGCGCCTCAAATCAAATCAAGACAGCACAAAATTTATAAAACAATTAGGATTTTTTGTAAAAAGTAAATAAAGAAAAAAAAATAACAATCATATAAATGATGTCCTTTTACACTACGATGTCGAATATTTGATATATTTTAGTTCTCCCGTAGTTCATGATGTATTCGGAACATTTTCTTTTAAATGATTTCAGCGATACTATTTCTTTTAATGATGTAGGCAACATGTTATAAATTCTGGGGGCAATGAAAATAAAATTTCTTTGACCAAAAGTAGTTCTCATGTGTGGAATTGCATAGTTTGCAGCGGTGCTGGCTCGTGTAGCTATAGATTGTTGTGTTTTCGGGTAAACTAATAAATTTTTATGAAAATTTGTTAGTACATAATGTAAAAAGATTTGTTTCGGATCAAAAACTTTAAATTCACTGTATAAATCTTTAGTTCATTGGATCATAGTTTTGTCCTGTTAATATATTATTACCGAGGATTAACATTTTATACATGTAAGGCCTTTGTATACCCTGGGTATACGGATGTACACAAAAATGCACGCTAAATTATCTTCTAATGTATGAAACACGAAAAAATATTGTATATCACCTAATATGTTATATAAAACATTTTTTCGTGAAGAAAGGGTAAAATGTAGAGTTTTTTTTGAATTGCAAGAATAGTAATAAAATGTTATAATATTAAAAATACTCAGCCGGTAGATTTTTAATATTCTCTTTCGATTAAAATAAAAATCTACTCTATAGACCTTGTAGTATTTTAGTTACTTAGAATAAAAAAATAAAAAAGGGTTTCACTAAAACTAATTTTACAAGAAAAGTATTAAACAAATTCAATTTTCAAAAAATTCATGCAATATAATAATGATGTAAATACAAACAGTTGTTTATTTCAAAGACGTATCTTTTGAGGGTACTGGGAAATTAATTTTAAAATAAACTATACATATAGCCTACTATAGCCTCTTAACGTTTGAAAATGATAAATGAAACTGTTAAAAAATACCAATAGGTACATAATATTATCGAAATGTTTCTTTTGTTTCCAACAAGAATACCACGAAACCTAATACGTTCTCGTATGTAGGTATGTATTTTAGGTAGTAAAATTATAATGGTACTCATCAACAATCAAAAGAACATCTTCGTTAAGAACAAGATGAATAGTATAATTTGCAACAAAACATTATATGACCCGTATGCTGGTATACTATGCGGTACAGTCTATATAATATTTATGTTGTCATTATGGCACAGTGAGCGACCGCATTTTTATGGCAAATAAATCCTTATTATGAGTATATTTTGTATAGTCTATGGAACAATAATATTATGGTGGGTGTAGTTTAACCTATGGCTATGGTAATATTATGAGTTGTTAAACGTATATGTGATGAGTTAAGTTTTACATGTCTGAAGTACCTATGTAGTAATATGGCCATTTGATGGAATATGATACTTCTTAGTGTCATCTGCCCAGTCATCTAAGTAAGCTTTACTTATGTTTTTTTTCTGGCGGTTAATCTGAAATAGCTATGGTAAAAACGTCACAATATAATCTAAAGTTTTGCATAAAGCGCTCTAGTCTTCATAGTTGCAAAAACACTTGGCATCGTCACTGGTCGTCTTCGTCCGTGGACAGACTGATATTTTTATTTCTTCCCGATGTCTGGAATCAAATTTCGTCTTCGTAGATTTTTCCTGTTTATTGGACCACGCAATTACATACCCATGGATTTTTCCCTATCGAGAGTCAATGATTTTTTTGACAAATCTTAACGTCTCAATAGAGACGAAGTTGGAATATTATAGAAGAATCAGGAACCCAAGGTACCTGCACTGGTAATAGACGGCGTTACAAAAAGGTTTCTTCGTTAATTCATAGATGGCGATAGTAAAATGCCTTATTTTCAAACGATATCTCATCATTAAAATATATAGAACTTTCAAAATTGCAGTAATAAGGAAACTCAAAAAGAAGGTATAATTGGTAAACGTTCACGTAAACCAGCTAATGACAGATCAAAAGCCCTGTAGGTGCCTTGAGATTCTGATTTTTCTATAATATTCCAACTTCGTCTCTATTGAGATGTTGAAATTTTTCAAAAATTAAGAAAAAAAAACATTACAAATTTAATAAAAAAGCTAGTACCTGCGAGTATGTATGAATCGACGTATGAATGTGAGTAAGACAGCAGTGTATGACTGTCTGTTCTCTCTGCCTACCCCGACAACAGGGACATGGCGTGATGGTATATAACCAAAAAAAATATAAATATGACGACAAGTTTCATGACAAAATACCTGCCCAACTATGTTGATACAAAAAAGTCCCGTTTTATCTTTACTAATTTATCTCAAATTGGGAGTGTGCCGAAAGCTATCATGTTTTTAATACAATAACATATCTCTATTAGCAATGTTTGCAATTCAGTATTCCAGGAATGTATTTGTTTATTTTGGTTTCCGTTTTCAAAGTGATAAGTGATAACATTTTTGAATTATCACTATTTCTATCCTAATCTAATAATACAAAAGGATTTATGATATGCAAGATTTCCTATTTCCTGTCCTTTATAACAAATAGCATTAGATATATTTTTAGTGTACAGCATTCCAAAATTACTAAAGTTTTATTTTTTCTCTATAAGTACAATAATAACAGGATTACGCAGTATCCTACCCCACTCCATAGGGAAAGTATTTAGTCGAATATTTTTTTAATATGCAAACATTGGATTTTTTTCCCTGTCGGGAGTCAAATGATATTTTTGCTGACGATGTATGACCCTGTCATACATCGTCCTATTACTGATATTTCTTTGCGACTTATTTCAACTGCATTTATTCTGCTTTTGTTGATTCCCGGACAATTGGCCCTAGCCGATTGGCCGTGGACAATTGGCCGTACGCCCTTTTTACCGTATGGACAATTTATCGTGAGGACAATTGGTCGTTAGGACAGTTGGCCGTGAGGACAATTGGTCGTGAGGACAGTTGGCCGTGAGGACAATTGGCCGTGGGGACAGTTGACCGTGAGGACAATTGGCCGTGAGGACAATTTATCGTATGGACAATTCACCGTGCGGAAACTATTTTTAGCATCAGAAAATTTTTTCTTTCTTTTTTCGTTTGAGTTAAATAAATTGCGTGAATAAAAATAATGTTCGTTTATGGCGACGAACCGATTGCCTTATTTTTTTATTTCAAGATACTAGGAGAAATCCAATATGTCGACAGTGATTAAAACGAAATTTTACAAAATAAGCGGTATTTATGTAGTTCTAATTTGCTATATTTTGAGATATAATTTATTTAACTCAAACGAAAAAAGAAAGAAAAAAATTTCTGATGCTAAAAATAGTTTCCGCACGGTGAATTGTCCATACGGTCAATTGTCCATACGATAAATTGTCCTCACGGCCAACTGTCCCCACGGCCAATTGTCCTCACGGCCAACTGTCCCCACGGCCAATTGTCCTCACGGCCAACTGTCCTCACGGCCAATTGTCCTCACGATAAATTGTCCATACGGTAAAAAGGGCATACGGCCAATTGTCCACGGCCAATCGGCTACGGCCAATTGTCCGGACACGGCTTTTGTTGCATTTATTCTGCTTTTATCTCATTTCAACTGCATTTATTCTGCTTGCATGTCCAGGTTTCACTTACATACGTCAAGGTTGGCACCAAGATAGCATTACGAATGGCAACTTTAGCTTCCTTTGATATGTTGCGATCTTTCATAACTGGTCTTAGTGCTCCATTTACTCATTCATTTCTCCATTCACCAATAAAATTATAGGATGTAAATACAATTATTTATTTAATACGTTATAAAAAAATATTTGGATACAAATAATGAAATAATATAAATAACATAAATCTTTATATTATGACGTCAATGATTTATTAACATTTTATATATTTTCATGTTTTTAAAAGTGTCGTACCTTACCAATGTTTTTGTACTCTACTGGATTTTTGAAATGAATAAATTAATACTATATTTAAATGTGCATTTTACACTTTAATAATATGTTGAGAATAATATCTACATTTATAAGATGAGTTTAAATACAAAAAGGCAGACATGTGTGTGTATTATGTTATACCTACATACATACTTATTATTATATACGAGCATTAGGTATGTCTATTATTATGTGGCGCTGTGCAATTTCTAAAACGATTGGAAAGCAATCTCTACTAATCACTGAATACCACCTTTCATTTCTCTTCTTTCCTTTTTGACTGCTAATCAGTATGACAGAAAAATACATCATTCTGTTGGAAACTCATCACCGATGCAGCATTATTTCTATATTTGTGTTGTAATATGAAATTTGATTCGTAGTCTTTTATATGAAGTAGGTACTAATTACCAACGTACGTATGAGTTCGATTTGTCTAATACATGATGCAAAAGATGCGTTTACAATACATTATATGCTTCCCAACTACACGAGATTGCAAAAATACCCACAATCCAAGACTTCATAATCTCCCTTTCAAAGCGTTTTTATGCGAAGATCCCCTTGCACAAGAACGCCTCCATCAACAGTTTAGCCGCATATGACGAAAACGACTTCCATAGGTACAAAAGACCTAAAACTGTCCTCAAGAGACCACCCCCACCATAGCAGCGATCCGAAAAACTCCCCCTCCATACCATCACGCCATTTCCCTATTTGGGGTAGGCAGAGAGAACCGAACGCCAGACTCCTCTCTCTTGACACACATTCCTCGCTTCATTCACGTCCATACATCGTCTCATACACGCTCTTCTATTATTCTTACTTCTAACATCACCATCTTTCAAAATCCCATTTATGTGATCGTGCCAACTTTTTCTTGGCCGACCTCTAATTTTCGTTCCTCTTTTATCAGCCTTGTACACTTTTTTTGTCAGACGGTCATCACTCATTCCCCCTCCAACCCTCAATACATAGATATCACTCCTACAACCCTTTTTATCATTAATTTATGTGTTTTAATGCATATATTTGTGAAAATATCGCAAAAGGCCGAAACAGTGCTACATACTTGATAATCTTTTTTATTAGTAAATCCCATTATTATTACCAATTTTTGTAAAAATTGTATTTGCCTACGACAACGTTTCATACAATTTAATATGAACAATGCCAATACTTGTATGGCAGAATACACGATATTATCGTTATAGTTTGATAGTTTATCTTCATAAATATAAAGGTACTATCAAGTTGTTTTCTTATATTTGGGGTAGAATAAAAGGACTGACCTCCACACTTATTCTATCCCGACATACATGTTTTGTATAGAATACAAAATATCTTAAAATATTCAATAATTGGCATTTAAGGGATTTCGTTTGATACGTATTCGACAGTTGGATCTCATGTTGTGTCGTGCAACTATGTAGTTATAAATCCATTTGATTTCGCTTGTAGTGTACTGACATAAGCACTTATGTTCTATTGCTGAATAATTAAAACAAATAATATTTCGTAGGTACTCATTGTGGAACCGCGAGTATGTTGTTATCGATGATGCTCTTCTCCAGAATCCAAAATGGCCGCCATCTCGTTTTCTCGCCAGCGCGCCAAGCGGGAAAATCACGAAGCCTCAGATTCACCTTGATACCTGTCCTTTTCACGCGAACGCCTTTCGAGCAGCCATTTCATTCTTCTTAGATCAAAACCTACCTGTCGTAATCTCGTGATCCAACGTTGTACAAAACGACCGATTGCTGTGTCTCTTTCTTGCTCACTTTTAACAAATGCTAACACACGAGAAGTACATATTATCAGCTTGTTGTTCACATATGTTAGGTACGTGAAACAAGAGAAACACAGCCTCACAATGTTAGTTTACTATTTTCACATCTGAACCGTATGCTTAAATAATATATTATTTTTACGAGTAAACATCGAAATATTTACTTAGAATTTCGTGTAAATTTGTGCTACGTCAACTGTGTGAATATCCTTGCGTTTTTTTTACGTTGAACCGATCAAAATTACAATCAATATTAACGTACGTACAGTGAATATTATGTTATGTTATTAAAATCCATTACGTAAAATGATTTCTTGTACTCATTTGTATGTCGAAAAGGTCACAGTACACAGTTAAGAACCTCAAATTTTTATACGACACCTGATCAAACATATGACGATTTTCAGGTAGGTATTATTTTAAACTTGTAAATAAAACTTGTTTTTGTTTTGTAAATGTTTAATATTTATGTTTAAATTGATATTTCTATCAAATGTAATTTTTTTTAATTTTAAATATATCCATGTTAATTTAATCAAGTATTTATTAATTTATTTTTACAAATTACCCAAACAACTGACCCTTTTTTTACTAAATTTAAATTTTCAATCGACAATTATTGATAGAAATCCATAGTAGATATTTATATATAAAAAATATGTCCATATTTTTAAAGAATTCAAAGAAATTACCTTATGGAAATAAATCTGCCTTAGTACTCCTGTACATAAATTATATAAATAAATCAATTTATTAATTAAATGGAATTTGTTAATTTATTAAATTTATTCAATAACTTTTGATATTATATCGATTGTTTAAAAATGTATTGTTTTCTGTTCAATTTTTTGTATTTTAAAATGATTCGCATGTGCGGTGTTGGTGCCAACCACTTATGGCTTAGATTATTAACAACACGGTGTGAGTATTTTTATTAATATCAGAGTGTGGATACTTTATTTGTTTATGTATTTGTGTGGTCTAAACATTTATCTTATAAAATAATTATAATACCTACATTAATATTTGATGGGTTGATTAGATCACTTCACGTAATTTTCACAAGATGGTGATATAGGTTGGTTGATTTATATACAAGATTATACATAATTATGTTCGCGATTTTAATGTTTCCATGAATTTCTTTACTTACATACATCGGCGTTGTTTAAATTATTTCTATGTACTTAAGTTACTCAATAACAAAATGATGGTCATAAATTTTAGCTATCTGCAAATAATATTGTATATTATATTATTATATATTTTGAACACACAGTGCTGTAGTAGGTACAATTATACGTAAAATGCCTTAGATAATTTCACGGCCTTGTAGGGCTCTAATAAATTATGCTATTTCATAACAAGCGCTTGTATATTTGTTGATACATATGATTCTCAGAATAATTAGATTTAATTCGTCTACACAATTATTGATATCGGTGTTTGTTGTCATTTATTGATGAAAAATCTTCCACAGCTGTTGTTGGTGGTATCTGCAGGAGGTTTCTTAATACAAGATATTGTATATAAATAGTATCTTAGGTTATAATTTTTAATTTTTTATATTTTAATTAAGTTGTACATTTTATCTTCAAAACTTTCTCATTACCGTTTTATTTATTTTTACCAAAACCTGTAGTGGATAGTCAGATACCAAGTTAGTAATCGATAGATAAAAAATAGGATATGACATAAATTAAAGAAAATGCTACGTACATACTACATAATTAATACGGTTTTTCTCATGTGTCAGATAAGTTTTTAACTTACCATATTACAAGGAGATCCAATGTATCGTCGATTGCGCGCGCACATTTTTAATTAATCTTGTCTAGTAAAACATATGTTTGAAGATTTTTATACTAAAGGTGACTTAAAATTTATATAGACTTACAGTCATAATCATTTTGATAAGATTTCAATGTTCAAAAATATTTAAAACTGTTGCTTATATCTTTGATCAATCGAAAATGTTAATATTATGACAGGTTTTTAAATCATTATACAGTTTAGTGTCATCAAGCGAACGTATGATATGTGTTGGTAATGCCGGTGGCAAAACTGTATCCGGTCTACGATGTAGTGACATCTGAAGGTAGTATTTTTTTTTCTAATCATCCCACGGTATTTGTCCGTAGTTAAGTTATATATTAGGTACGCCTTAATCAAATTATAAAAATCCCACGTCTTTTTGAAATCAAATTTCTAATGCAAAATGACTTCCTACACATACATAGGGACATTTTATTTTTATTTTAATGTTGACCAATGCATAATGTAATGGTACCTAATGCTTTGCAATGGAGTCAACCTACCGGAACTCATACTCGGTTATTGTTCGACCCTGATGCGACCCTCTTGACTTAAATTGAATCGGATAAAAAGAGACTTGTTAACTTGTTTAACGGTTCAGATAACACGTATTTTTTTATTTGTTGTTGATGATACTATCACATTGAATATAGCATAATTTTGCTATTTTTCCGCTCAAATTTCTTCATTGTGGTAATACATAGAAATCAAATATCATGCTACACACAGAAAGCTACATATGTAAAACCCTGAAACAGGATAAAAACCGTGAAAGTCACAAGAGATTGTAAAATTGAAAGCCACGCAATAAAAACTCTGTTAAGTCTCTTTTTGTTTTATAACTTCTTCATTGACTTATTGAATATTTTATGTATTTTAATTGCATGTTTTTTATGTTCTTTTTTCTTTTGATTTTGTGTATATTATTAGTTTTTCATTAATTATGATAATAATGAAGATTAATTTTTGGTTTAAATAAGAATCCCCCCCAAAGCACGAATACAAACTCTTTTTGAGGGGTAATATAAATAAAATATTTATTTGAATGCTTTAAGTATTTGTAAATTTATTTATTGTTATATTTTATTTCAAATAAATAAATAAATAAATAAAAAGTTTATAAAGATGTTTTGATACCATGTAGGTAGGTATATAAATATGGTTTATGATCGATTGACGAAGTGAATATCCGAACGCAGAGATATCCCTTGCATATCGGTTGACGGCAAAATGCAGTTATATACATATGTATGTATACACAATAATATGTACAATGTATACTGCGTTGTCGTTCGTATTTTGTTGAGTTTCTCAATTTGTACATGGTACATCATATTACAGGCTAAAAACTCATATCACAATATCGTTACCAAGAAATATTTTGATGAATTGATGTTTATAATTTAATGAAAAATGATGTCACAGCCTAAAAAAGATATCTCGAATGGTGGGAATATAATAAATAAAAATAATATAACAACGCACAAACAATATTCACCTACATTTATTATTGAAATATAAGTATGTTTTAATCGTAGGTATTATTATTTTGATTGTACGCAGGCGACAGATAGTAGTGAATTTTTGGGTTCGAAGTAAGGCGCTTGCTCAAAAAAGTGTTTTGTTTATGTAATTGTATAAGTAAAAACTGCTGAATCAAAATTGAATTGAATATAATTTCTAGGTCAAGGTTTAGTTATACCAATACATGTTAATTTGATATATTCGCAATGATAAAGTGAATATGTTTGATGTTTGTCTTCGAGATAAATAAGAATAATATATCCTTGCTTTTATTGCTGTTGTAGGTATTATTCATACATATCATAAATGATATCTATTCGTCAATTGTGTACTGGCTGAAAGCGAAGCAAGAGACAAAATAATGCCATATTTAGTGTGGGGCTGACATACTTAACGTAACAAGTTTTGCATTCGTTTAGGGACGATTGTTTGTGACTGTTTGTCTAACAGGGTCGGACTATTGTCGAAACTTGTAAAATTTTCCAGTATGTGGAAAATCTCATTAGGTATAAAATCGAGAAGAAGAATCTGTAATAGAACGATGTATGACAGGATCAGATATGAGGACATTAGTAAATAGTGTAAGATGAAGAAAGATGTCATTAATAGAATGAAAGTGAACACATTGAGATGTTTTGTCCACATGGGGAGAATGAATGAGGAACGCCTGTCGAACAAAATATTCAATGCGGACAGGAATGGATTGAGGTCGGGGCCGCCCAAGACAGACGAACATGCATAAGACGATGTATGAATGTTGACGAGGCAATGAATGTTTATCAAGATAGAACTATGTGGCGCTCGGTTCTCTCTTCCTACTCCATAAGGGACATGGCGTGATTGTTTGTATCTTTTGAATTTAAAAAAAAACTTTGCTATTCTAGTAATTTTTAAAAAATATTTTTATTAAAAATTATTTATATAATGTTGCAGTATACCCTTGTCCGACCCCTTTACCTACGTTGTAGTATTGTTGTGGGCGTTGTGACGTGTTAGTTAACTGCCTACGTCTAGCGCCGTTTGGCTAAGACCTAGCATGACTTTCACTCCAAACGTGCTTTGTAAAATATGGTGACCAAAACATTCAATATTTTTTATTCTTACAAAGTACTTTTAAGAGCTATGTTTTTCTGGAAGAACTCCTTTAATATATTTACTAACAGGAAAAATACGCAAACTAATATATCTATTCAAGACGATTAGAAACATTTTAAATAAAGCACAATTAAAAACAATCTATTTTGCCCTTGTTCAATCTCTCTTGTGCTATGCAATTACTTGCTGGGGGGGACATATAAAACAACATTATACCCATTAATCATTGCACAAAAAGCTACATTAAGAGTAATGAACAAAAAAACATATTTATACCCTTCTGAATTGCTATTTAAAGAATTTGAGGTCCTTGACATCCGACAACTTTACATTAAAAGTATTACACAAAACTATACAAAAACTAGCAGCCCCGTTCCCCAAAACCATACTACACATAAAACTAGACAAACTGTACGAAATCTTGAAGCAGTACCTAGAATGAAAACCACACTAGGACAAAAAAACTATACATACCTAGCACCTAAACTTCATATGTTATATCAAGACATACCAGAAATTTCAACTATCTCATCAACTAATGCAAAAAAATAATACCTATTTAAATGGTTATTTAACAAAGGCAGAGAAGAGAGTGAAAGACTATTGCATATAGTGAAATGAACAAATAAATACATAGTACTATTAGACTACCTTACAGTAGGTACCAATAGATTAACATTATACTAAATAAAAATATATGTAATGGCACTCCGACACAGGCATTGGCCTAGTGGAGTGTCTTATCCAGAAATCATCTACAAAATATAACTCTATAATGAGTAAGTGATTAAAATAAAAAACATAAACATTAATTTTAAGTTCATTATAGTTCATTATTTTAAGTTATATTGTGCATACATAATATGTTATTGTATTTGTAAGAAAGGATTTATAATAAATAAATAAATATTTCTATTCATTAGAAATTTTATATTTTTTAATGAGTCATATAATGCGGATCCAACTAGTAATTAAATGTATTTATATAGGTATAAGGCAAAAACAGGTCTTATTATGAAAGTGGTACCTTTATGGTTTACTTCTCTAAAAGGAACAAAATGTAACCGGCTAATTTTACCTATTTAATAATAAAATAATATTAAAAGTAACGATATAATATTTAATATGTTTAGTATCTGGATGGGTGAATTATTCCTAATTGAAATCTATATCGGTGTGTTGGTTGCGTTTTATTTTGATCTATTTTAAATAATTTACAATTTACGCATTGATCTGCTAATCCTTTTGAGGTAGTGTACAATGGTAATAATAATATTTGTTGTATCTGTAGTACAAAATCTAAATAATAATAAAAAAGGATAGTAATTCTAAATCATATTAAAACTTTGAAAAAATCATACAAATAAATCGCAGCTCGCTATATCTTTAGAGAGCGAGCTGCCCGCTATATCTTTAGAGAGCGAGCTGCCCGCTATATCTTTAGAGAGCGAGCTGCCCGCTATATCTTTAGAGAGCGAGCTGCCCGCTATATCTTTAGAGAGCGAGCTGCCCGCTATATCTTTAGAGAGCGAGCTGCCCGCTATATCTTTAGAGAGCGAGCTGCCCGCTATATCTTTAGAGAGCGAGCTGCCCGCTATATCTTTAGAGAGCGAGCTGCCCGCTATATCTTTAGAGAGCGAGCTGCCCGCTATATCTTTAGAGAGCGAGCTGCCCGCTATATCTTTAGAGAGCGAGCTGCCCGCTATATATTTAGAGAGCGAGCTGCCCTCTAGAGGAGGAGAACTTAGCGCCACCGAAAAAAATGACATAAATTGATGGTAGGTTTTTCGTAGTTATAAATAATTGATGGTCACAGTATAGTAGGAACAAGAATAGTAGGTGAAAATTTTGTAACAAATGCATTCTGTTGTCTGATAGTCAAATCAAATATGTAGGCAATAATAAATATGAACTATTCTATGTATACTGCTGTTGAGTTTAGTAGCTGATTGAAGTTATTTAAAATTATTCTGTTATAAACTATTAGTAAATTGTTGGAATTTCCTTTTATCGATTATGACTTTTAATTTAGTTTTTAATGCATTTCTTTCATATGACCAGTGAATTTCACCGAATGAAGTAATATAATTAAAAAAAAAATAATAGAAAAAACGACGTTATTTTGGTTGATTGTAAGAAATTTTCTTAAGGCAATAATAGTCATACCATCATTTGCAAGATGGAAATATAACATCATAATATATTTTATTTCAGTAACAGTAAGTATGATTGAAGTTTTTTAGTAAATTATTCTGCCAAACTATTTATATAACTTTTATAGTTTTTATTTAAAATGTATCAGTCAGAAATTAAGTACGATTGTTGTGTTTGTTGCCCACTTTATATAAGTCAATAGTCAGAGCAAATCTACAAACAACTTACTTTATTAAAGTTTGCGTGGGGAACGATACCACAATATGAAGGTTATATTTCCTTTTATAGGACGTGTTTACGTATTTACACTATGTGCACTAGCATCAATTTTATGAATTATTTCAAACTATTTTCACATTTATTTAATATCTCAATAATATTGTAGGCAAATGACATCAAATATGAAATCCTACACTAAAATTTATGTATTTTACATCAGTGAATATTATTTGTATTAATATTTTGCATTTAGGTAATATCACAAAAAAATATATCACCTATTATGTATGTAGGATATCTCATCCTTTTCGTAGTACAACGTCGTCATATTTTGTCACTAAAGAGTTTTCATACTTATGAAATATACATCGAATTAAAAATATACTTATTTTTTTTCAAATAAATATTCTGATTAATATAAT
The DNA here is from genome assembly GCA_963576475.1 of Molanna angustata. NCBI lineage: Eukaryota > Metazoa > Arthropoda > Insecta > Trichoptera > Molannidae > Molanna > Molanna angustata. The sequence continues at coordinate 31,198,848 of OY754966.1, forward strand.
TGAAGCTAAAAGCCGTTTTATATTTGGCGCCAATAATATGTAAATAATAAAAATCAACTCTCGTTATAAGTTTCTGTGTCAATATATTAGGGTCTCCTTTAGGGCCGGTATCGGCGGTGATCTGAATTATTCTGAGCGTCTAAAGCATTTTAATATTGAAATACTATCAGATAGCAGAGCAACATTAAAGCTCATATTTCTTTACAAGATACTAAATAGTATGGTCGATACCAATTTTATAGAGAAAATTATCATCCATGCCAAATGTTACGCCGAGAAACCTGGTATTTCGTTCAAGTACATAGATACTACAACAATGTAGGCCATTTTAGTCCACTGAGTAGAATGATGCGTTCCTATAATTCTTTGCATACAAAAATTGAGAACCTCGACATATTCTCAAACAGCCTCAGCACGTTCAAGCGTTTGATACATTATGCAAGTCAACAATCATTGTGAAATGTTTTCCCTTCTGCATAGTGAATATTATTGAAGAATTGTTTTTTTTGAGCATGTTTCTTACGATACACAACGCTGTGAATGTTTTTGTTACCTACTTTAATTTTTATTCTTAAAGGCTAATTTAATCTATTATTATTTACTTATTATTCATATGTTGAAAACACATTTTATGTATATATTTTATGTGTATTCCTATATGTTTTTTTGGTGTTTCTTTTCATAAATAAATAAATATTTTTACCAACGTAGAAATACGTGTCGTATACATAACATCATGTTGTCTATATAATCTTTCGAAAATTATAATTGCATTATAATTATTTTATACAGTTATACCGTTTGTAAAATTTACTGCACTAATATCACTTGATACCGGTGTCTCCTCACTGAATCCAGTCACAGATAGACACGCTTTCGTGACGTAAATTTTTACTCCAAACTACGCCTCCATCGCACGACGCTAGTATGTATATTCACGTTACAAGGAAAGGCGTGTGTGTAATGATAATATGTTGAAATTCACCCATCACCTGGATGTAAATAAAAACTGTTAAGTTTGGAGTAGATACTAGTATTCGTCCCACGACGGCTAGGAACTGGGCCCCACGAATACAAGTGGGTGTCCGAGTCAAATAATACTGTTGTGAGTAAACTTCTTAGAAATAAAACAGATGTCTGTTAACGTGACTATTAGATTAATAATATTCAGCTTACACATATTGTTTTCGTACATTACCTGTACATTTTTTTTTTCTTATTCACCTAACAATCGTTTATTGGTCGGGGAACGAACGTTTTTCACGAATTAGGAACAATCATTATTATTCTCCGAAATCGTGTGTAATATTGTAATTTGCATAATACGAATTTTCTATATCAACATGCTACGTAGGAACTTCCATATTAATATACAATATAAATAATATTATGTAGATCAAAGTAATTAATCATTTTTTTGTTCATTATACCTACTATGGAAACGGACGTTAATTTTATAAATTTATTTATTTATTTACTTTCTTTATATATAATTAGTATCCTGGCGGGCTTACTGCCTAATGGCAATTTCTTCCAACCAACCAGAATTTATGTTTAATTAAAATAAAAAAAAAACAGTGTGTACTATGGTAATAAGTTAATCACATAACAAAAATAAACAAATACAGAAGATAGCATATAAGAACAATTCATAGCAATGATAGGAAAACTAAAGGATAAGGAAAGGAAGAGGAGAGGATATGTAATCAGATATTGTCAGATAAATATTTTTGCTTTTTCTTGAAGATGTTTAGTGAGATAGACGACGTAGTATCAGGACAGCGCAAGTGTGTCGAGTATATTGCCATAATACATACCAGGGGCGTACCTAAAACCTTCGGACTTGGCAAACCCTGAAAGAAACTTGGGAAATTCCGAAAATTTAATGTTTCTTTAGCATCGTTGTTCATTTGAGTGGCCACGAAAATATTTTAAAATCACATGCCAAAATAATATTTACATTTGTGGCCTTGTCAAGCATCGTATCTACAAACGGTTCAATTTTTAATCTTGTAGTATGGTTTCAATAAAACAGAAAAAAATATTAGGTCTTGAATTTCTCAACATAATATTCATAGGCAAGCCAAGATATACGGCTTCTTTAAGCAATTCCGCTACTGATACATACCTAGAAATTTCATGTGAGAAATTAATTTAAATAAATTTCTCCTCTGCTGGGAATCGAACCTAGAACTACAAGCTTACACAATTGCTAATATTTCATCTGTTTCATTAAATCGTTACAGCAGTATACTATATTTATAATTTACATATAATATCAATAGATAGGTTTTCATTCTTATCCGTTCATTGATATCCACTATATTAAAAACGAAACAAATTTATGAGAATTTTTTTTTAAATATATTTTTTATGTTATTATCTAAAAACCAAAATACATTTTCAAAATATACAAACAATTATTAATATTAAGGCTGGCCTCTTAGGGGTACTGGTATAAAACAAACCTGATATAGTAATTCCTTGTGTCGTCCGACAAGATGCCGCTCCGGGGATAAACAGAGCTTAAAGCTCTACAACATTCTCAATGGAGTAGGATAGGTGAATGCAAAGCTCCTCTCAATCTGTTCATGGTGTAAACCTTCAGCGTCCAAGTCTCAATAAATATAGGGAAAATAGTTCATTCTAATAATAAAATTATAAATATTATATAACATTTTAAATTTTATTTTTATTTGGAATAAACCACCTCACTATTGCTGATCCTGTTCCGAGGTGGCAGAAAATGTATTTGCCTTATATCATAGAATTTTTTTAGTTATCAACTGTATATCCATTCTTCTTTTATTGTGTCAGAAACGCATTTATATAATCTTCTGCCAGTGCCTAGCAACGTCAATATCACAATCATTGCCCACCAATGGATCGTGCATGGTGCAGTTGATTGGACTTGAGAGGCACCTGCGCAGATGTGCGGTGGTCTGCTGCTCTCCACAGTCACATGTCGTTGGTATTCCTTGTTGCAGGAAGCTCCATGTAGACAGGTTATCCAACGTTCTCCCAACGCCCGTCATCAGATATTAAAATATCCATTATTTTTTTTTGTATTAAACTTTTTTGAAGCTAAGTAGTAATAATGTCTTTTTCCGAATGTGTTTGTGTTTGTCTTTGGAGTCATGAAAAGATGCGTTTTTGTCGTTTAAAATTGAAAAAAAAGCATTCCAATTATTATTGCATGATTATGTAAATTACATAATTTTTTTATGTGCTTTTAATAAATTTCCTTGAATATTTGTAAAACGATGTATGATAGAATAAGAAATGAGGATATTAGACGAGAATGTATGATTGAAAGAAATATCGTAAGTAAGATGAAAATAAATGCCCTTAGGTGATTCGGCCACATAGAAAGAATGAGTGATGACCGTCTGACAAAAAAAGTGTACAAAAGAGGAACGAAAATTAGAGGTCGGCCAAGAAAAAGTTGGCACGATCACATAAATGGGATTTTGAAAGATGGTGATTTTAGAAGTAAGAATAATAGAAGAGCGTATATGAGACGATGTATGGACGTGAATGAAGCGAGGAATGTATGTCAAGAGAGAGGAGTCTGGCGTTCGGTTCTCTCTGCCTACCCCAAATAGGGAAATGGCGTGATGGTATGGTATGGTATGGGAATATTTGGCCAAACTGCTAAACTTAAACCGCCTGGAAGCGTTCGAAATGTGGATTTATCATAGAATGCTAAGGATATCCTGGACCGACATGGTAGACAACGTTGAAGTCTTGCGTAGAGCTAATACTGACAGACAGTTGTTCACGACAGTCAAGCTCCGTAAGAATTCATATTTTGGTCACATAATGAGAGGCGAAAAATACTCGATCTTACAGTTGATCATAAAAGGGAAGATTTAGGGCCATAGAGGGGTCGGCAGGAAGCAGCTATCCTGGCTCTGTAAAATTCGGGAGTGGACCGGAGTGAGGCGTGTGGAGGACTTGTTCCGCACCGCACAGGACAGGGAAAGTTTCTTCCGAGTGATCGTCAACGTCGGGGGGGACCAACAGGACACACAGAGAAGGAAAAGAATATTGGGCATAAAATAAAATACTTTTTGATATGTTTGTTAGTATTTACACATAGCACTCCTTCGGGTTGGCTATAAACGTCTTAGTTGAAAGAAAGCAGAATACGATATAATATTATGTTGTACCACAAAACTATGTATGTTGCGTTTACAGTTTAAATGGTTGAGTTAAGCAAATTACATGCTTGTGTGTGATATATTTAAAGGAATCCTATTTTTGGAATATCTATGATTTATTTCTCAATGCATATATAATTTCTATGGAGCCGAAAGCAACCACACCATATTATTTTGTTAACAACAAAATAATAATCAAACAGTGCTCTTGAAACGATAATTTTACATTGAATGGCGCTGTGAAAGTACAAAATATTCATATTAATATGTCCTTGTAACGTGTCGTGGCAGGATTTGAACTTGCGACCACTGGATTACTAATAAAGCGAGCTAACCGCTCATCCACCACCATCCATTAAGTGTAGAACCGACGTTTTTTTTTTATAAAAACTTCGATTAATTCGTTTAGTAATAATACCTAATTAATTTCATATGGTTTTTCGAACAATATTTTTCTATAAACGACCCATTAATTAAATTTTATCTTAATTATCAAATAATTTGTCGATAACACGAATTAAAAAGGATATTCGAATATGTATAGGTATGTACCAAAACCCGACTTGATATAATCAACCAACCATCGTACCTACCTACTTACGATCGAGTTATGTTTATCTGACTATAGCTTTTACAAGCTTAAAAATGTTGTCGCTATGTTGACTACCAAAAATATTTGTCGAAACTCGTTTGTAATCTGCCTTTAGAATCTGTCGTGGATTCATCCATACCAATGTTAATGCTGGAAGAAATATTAGAAAACTTTTACAAAAAGCTTTCTCAGAAACGTATAATCTCCGTAAACTTTACTTATAATCGGCCATAAACTTAAGTATTTAATTACAGTACAGGTATTAATTGATTTAGAATATACATAGACAATAGATATGTGGTAAGACAAAGTGATTACCCACTATTTTACGTGATTTTTTTTTATCTTTTTCTAATATCTTCCAAACTTTGGCCTGACAATTGGTCATTGGTCATCACTGACAAATGAAGTGCCGGGTCTTGTGACCCCTGACTTCTTCATCTGAAGTTGGCCTGACAATTGTTTGAAGAGTTCTTATAAACAGAAACGATCACAATTTATTGATAAAGTTCACGCATTTAAATAAAATATAATAATTATAAATAGTTGCATGCAACACATGAGATCCAAGTGATCAGAAATTATATAATGAAACAGATTTATATTGTTGTACGGCACCGTCTTAGAATAGTGCTTCCACTATTTTCTATTATCACTTTTTTAAGGATGAATAATGTGGTTGTAACAAGTAATAATAATAATAATATCTAATATATTTATTCAGTATTTCTATAAAAACAAACAAAAAAATATACAAAACAAAAAAAAAAATAAAAAAAACCATGAGTGCTCCCTGATTGGCATCATTCCATCATTTTACCTATGTATGTCTATCTAACTAGGAATAATTCCTGTTTTAAGACAGAATGTATGTACATCTTCATACATTCCCTAATTTAAACATAGAACCTTGTGCTATAGGTGAACGAAATCGATCTTAGAAGGATTCGATCTCGCGACCACTGGATTAAAAACGCAACGCGCTAACCGCTCTGCCACCATCCATCATTTTTGGGTAAAAGCCGGGTAAACGAAAATACACGAGTCAAAATAACATCTTCAACAATGAGGTAGGTACACCGTCAATTCTGAATGTAGTGATTTTTTTAGTTGAGATATGACTGGTGTGTAGGAATAACCAAACACGTGTCGTGCTTCCTTGTATACGGTAATGTAAACCCGCATACCAATCGCTGGTTACCCCACGCTGGTTATGACACCAAAATGTATCAGTAAAATGTTATTTCTAAATAGACAATATTCTAAACGTTAACGATTTTTTTTTCATTGTTTGCTGAAAATAACAACATAATAAATTTACTTGATATTTTTTGGCAATTTAGCATCTCAATAGAGAAGAAGTTGGAATATCATAGGAGAATAGAGATATTATGGCATCTACAGGGAATACGACCTGTCAAAGGCTAGTTTACGCGATCAGTTAAGCTAGTTTACGATTACGCAACGTTCACCAATTATGACTGAGTTCCCTTATCAATCCAATTTTTGAAAGTTCCGTATATGTTGGAGACAGTTGGAGCTTTTTCTCCCAGAGTATTAGGTCATTTTACCTTCATAGGTAAAATGACCTATTTTACCCGATGAAGAAGAAGAAGAAAATTTTTTTAATCCAGAAACCATTCCGGTCATACGCTCGACAATTCACCAAAGTTTCATTGCAATCGGATGAACGGTTCCCAGGATAGTCCACCTTAGGTAAAATGACCTAATAAGAAGAAGCAGAAAAATTTTTCAATCCAGAAACCATCAAGGTATATTAATTTTAGGTATTTATTTAGGTTTAGGTATATACAGTTAATTTAGGTTTAGGTATATATAGGTTTAGGTATATTAGGTTTAGGTACCTATATACAGTTAATTGAGGTTTAGGTATATATAGGTTAAGGTATTTAGGTTTAGGTATGAAAAGTTGATTTAGGTTTAGGTATATACAGGTTAAGGTATATTTGGTCTAGGTATTAAAGTTTATGTATATACCTAATTGAAATAATTTGTATATTTTTGCTCACCTGTATTCATTACCAATATATTTCATATGTAGGAGTATAAGGTATACCTAGATAGATTTGTGCGTTTAGAAGGATGATTTAATAGGTAGTTTCATACATTTAGACGAATAAATAATTGAAATTTTTTATTCCCACGTTTCTTATCACCTATGTCACTCTCCTCAGCACTCCATTATGCCTCATGGCCTTTTCCAAATTTAAATTAGCTACTTCATTAGTTTTTTATTTAAATATAAGCCATTAAAATAATTCATTTAACCCTTCCTAGACAATATTGTGTGAGTTTTTCACGAATTTAGGAATCAAATCGAAATATTCCTATGCATACTTTCATTCAATCGTTCACCACGTCATACTCCACAGTGCGAAGTAGCCAGCGATGCGGAGTAGCCAGCGACAGCTGTGCGGGTGTGTATTACATTATATAAGGAAGCATGACACTTAGCGTGTATCCCAAACCTCAGCCTTGTCTCTTCAAAAAAGTCCCTTCAAATGGGTGGTGTAGTTCAACCAAAGACGTAAATGTAAGAATCGTGAATAACAGACAAACATGTATGAAACGATGAATGTGTGTCAAGTTAGAATAATGTGGCTGTCGGTTCAGTATGCTTCTCCCGTGAGGGACATGGCGTGTTGGTATGTATGTACATATGTATATAAATCGCAAACTTCGACTTATCTTTGAGTATTTTAAAGCATTTTGCCTTTTTTAGGAATGTGTTTTTGAAATAAATACATTTGTTACATTCCCTAAAATATTAAAAAGCCTTAAATAATATCGGTAATCCAACAATTTTATTTAATTCGTGTATTGCGGTATATTTTACATTTTTTCATTAATTTTTTTAATATTAATTAGATACAATGTAGAATTTGGGATAGTCACGTTAAATTTTACATTAATCATCACATACATTTTTTTGATTCAAGATCTGTTGAAGTGTCCGACGTATATTGAGTAATGCTTGGAATGTTTTATCGATTTGTCAAGGATCTGAAGTGCTTCTTGAAATATTTTAATAACAAATAAACTTATATGACATTGTATAACTCACAGTTGAATATGGTACAAGTGTCTTTTGTAAAATTAATGAATTGGTATAGCGACAATGTGCAAATATTAATAATCTTACCACCATACGTTAGTGTGTATTATCTATATTATTGTTAGAAAAGTTGAAGCGTTAATACTATGTTCTACACAAGGCAATGACGTGTTAAGCCTGTGTGATTTATGCTGTAGCAGATAAAATTCGCTTTGAGCATAAGCAATTAGTGTCATTTGTATATTTTGTAGAAACAGAGATTTCAAATGTAGATACATACTTTGTTATGTATTTTAATATAATATAAATGTGATAGGTGCATTTATGTATTTACTTTTTAAATAGTATTTACCTAATTTAGTAACGATTGTAATACAATGCCATGTTCCAATTGCAGTATCTCGTCTTGATATACCTATGTATATTATTTGCTTCGTTTAATTTTATATTGTTGAATAAATATTTTATATTATCTCCAGCCGGACAATTTTTTTTAACAAAAAAAACACTAGGGAATTGATCGATTTAAATATCAAATAAGTAGATTTTGGGGTCTTAACAAATTGACATAGTAAAATGATTGATTTTTATGTTACTCGCGCGTTGACTCCGGAAGACGTTTTTCGATAAGAGTACATATTTATTTATTCACGGTAAACCAACAGTATTTCTTTTATATAAATCAAAATACATATTCATACAATGATAGGGTGAAACAGAGAAACATTCTTACATTTATAAAAAAAAACAAAATAAATTAGTTAATTTTTGATTTAACAATAATAAAATTATTTGTTTCATAAAATAATAATTCAGAATAATCTGACCAATTGCGTAAGACTCGAGGTCAATTTGGAGAGATTGAGACAATTTCTGTAGAAGCCCAGGTTCCGCAGCGAACTGTAGTGCTAATGATGGATCTGAATTATTCACTGAATCTATTTTTTTACTGCACCAATTAATTAAGTTCTCATACATAGTTCAAACAAAACTACACACATTTTCATATTTCTGAAAAAAACTATTTTTGTATTATTATTTTTTACTCACACAGTCACAAATTGAGACGGAATCGTGTGTACAATTCAAATATTACGAAACAAATACCTTGGTACCGTTAGAAAAGCTAAAATAAGATTCTCTGAGAAGTCTCTGAGAAAAGGGGGCTTAAGTCATAAGTTAGAGAAGGAAAGTGTATGAACCTACAAGCAATAGAAGAAGTCTCAATCGAAATAAATGTTCTTATTATTTACAAAAAATATTGTATGTATATTGAACCGAATATACTGCCCACTGTTTTTTAACACAAGTCTACGTGACGACCAAATACGGCATCTTATACCTATTTACAGTTTTAGCAGCATTATTAATTAATCTCTAATCCATAAATTATTTCATGATATTTATGTTCCAAGCGACAAAAATTGACCTTTTGATATTCTCGGCAATAAACCATTCAGTTAAATCTTTTTAGCGTGTGTAAGTTTTCAACCGTTTTTATGTATATTGGAAATACGTACAAGTTTCAGCTAAAACATGTAAAAACCAAAGATTAAATCGAATAAGCTGTATGCAAATTTGTATAGGTAAATAATATTTCGTGCGTAATTAAAGCTTAATGTTATATTTATTTAAATCGCGTCTAATTATTTAACGTTATTAAGGTTTTCCTGTATCCTAACATTTGTTAGTGTTAGAGAATAGCTCTAGCCACATATTGTGAATTTCGTAATATTAGATTGATAATCAAATTAATATGTTGTCGTTCAGACGTTATTATTGCTAACTGCTTGTTTTTTTTTACTTAATTAAAGACATATGTTTTCTTTTAATATTTAGTAATATTATGATAAATATAGGAATTAAAAAATATTTCACATTAAAATACACATTATGATCTCAGTTGGAATAAAAATTATATTTTTTTATTTGCTGATTTATATTGCCAAAATATATACGTTGTTCATTCTTATTTGTAAAATTTTCGTAAAAAAAAATAATATTTTCCCTTTATTAAAACTAAACTAAATTTTCTTCTGTGGTCGCGCCCTAGTGAGTGAGGCCTATGATTATATTATTTCAATTATTCATCTTCTCGCATTATTTTCATTATTGTATAATCGCATATCATCACACCAAGTTTTATTTATTGGGGAACACAGCCGAATGCCACACACGTATATTGTTGTATAAATTTTTCACCTTATCCATATTCGTGCGTCGTCTTGTATACCTTTTATAATACTTGATATTCGCCAGTTATTAAATTTTTTTACCTTTCCTTCTTTCAGATTTTTGTTAATAATATGGTTGTACCAGTGTACACATAAGAGGACAGATAACGCTAAATCTAGTGACTGAAAACATTATATAATAAAACAACCTAATACACTATGAAGTTATCTGTTAGTATGGGTAACTATCGCGTGCGTTAAAAAAGGTTCATACGTGATTTTTTTCGTAATTTGTTGATTTTTTGCATTTAAAGAACAAACCTTACCTGAAATGAAAAAACTTTATCGGTCATTCAGTTAGATTTTATCCACTCTTTAAGAATATAAATGACTTATTTCTCTACGAAACATAGTTATGGAGTAATTTAAATAAATGCTGTTAAAGGATATTTTTAATATATTTTTTGAAGGAAATTTAGGCTGTATTTTAAAATTGTGTAATGAAAATTCACTAGAGAAATGTTGAAAACACTTATATATTCTAGGTATATATTCTAGAAACACGGCAGGGTAAGGCAATGAAGTAACTATTGTATGAGAATGAACGTCCTTAAAGATTACAATCGTGTACGCCCGAGTTAGTGCATTTGAATCATTACATAAAATACTATGGTTTATTTGATTTTACAAAAAAAGTAATAACATTGTATGAAAACGTATCGATTCAATGATAAGATTTATAAAAACCTATAATTTAAAAATACTTTAATATTTCTAAGCCTTATGAGTTTTGAGTTATGGATAAAAATCTGATTAAACAGGTATTATTATAAAATATATCACGAAAAAGTACACAAAATGAAAAATAGTGTATCAAGCCAATGTATATACAAATAATGTGAGAAATTTTTGTTAAAGACGTAACTTTTAAAAGTACGGCGTAATGAGCATCCAAAAAGTACCTTATAACTGTTCCTATTTTATAAAATAAAGGTTTTCTAAAACATCGTTAAATACTTGATGTAATGTGATTATCAAATGTCGAAAACAAGGCCTTAAAAATTATATTTTTCGTCGAAAGAATATTCTTTTGTCTGTTTTCGTATGTGATTTTCTATAGAAAGTAATTGCTGGTAATTTAATACGAAAACAAAAAGAAAGAAAAACGCACCAAGTGAATTATGCCACGAAGGATACGAACATAATACGCAGACATATTTGCATATATCAAAGACCAACAAACTACAATATTTTTTCTTATATTTTGAAGTATTTTTGATACTTTGTAAAATTAAGGCAACATCTCTTTTTATTAAATCAACACCGATACTTTAAGTAAATTTTTGAATTGCCTACTAATGGCAATGCTTTTGATTATGCAATAAAAATATTAAATATTACCATGTTTTTTTCAATACAACTTCAAAACACTTCCCAAAGTCCATTATTTGAGACTGAAGGGAAGGCGCGGAAAGAGGGCCTGAAGGATGGAGGGGACTGATATTTTAAAAACTTACTTATGTATGTTAATTTTTATTTATTGTGTTGGATGTTTAGATAGTTGGACTCATTCTGAATTTATATTATTATAAGAAATAAACTGTTTCTTGATGAGTAAGCTTATTCTTTCACATTTACCCTCTCGAGCTATATAAAAAACTAGTATAAAATATTTCTTGAACGTTGTTCCTTGTGCGTCATTCTTCATGAATCCTCTTTTCCTATCTGAACTATCAGCCAGTTTAAGGAATTACATAAATGCCTAAGTAATGAATGATATCACGTCGGGTTAATCCATTAAAATATTAACAAAAAACTATATTTATCGTATATTTATCAAATAAACTTTGAGATTGAATATTATTTATAGTTGCATATACGCAAAACATTGGATTTAATTTTATTTGTTGATGTAATGTATCAATATAATATTGTAAATCTCCAACCTCGAAACAGGCGTAGTCCTAGTGAGGTTGGGATAGTATTTATAAATAATGTAATAAATATCGAGATGGTATAAAATAAAATAAAAATAAATAAATAAAATACAATAAATTTCTCAATAGAATGCATTATAATGTTTCTTCGTCCTTTCATAGATGGCAATGGTAAAAATAACTTATTTTCTAGAACAATAATATCTATGTATAAAATATATAGAACTTTAAAAAAAATGGATTGATGTACGTTGCACAAGCATATAAAGTGATCACGTGAACCAGCCCTCGGCAGCTTGTAAGCCCTGTAAGTGCCTTTATTTCCCGGTTCTCCCTTAATATTCCAACTTAGTCTCTATTAAGATATAATTTTAAAAAAATCCTGAGATATTTGATATTTCTTTTTCGATTCCGTCTTACGATTCCCACCCTCCTTCCTATATAGTCTTTTATTATTGATTTTTTAGGTAAAAAATGTTTAACGAATTTACTTCAGAATTAACTAATATTGATTGGAATATTGAATTGTGGAAAAATAAATTGACTACCTGACTTGGTTGTACATAAATTGAACAGATAAATAAATAAATAATATATAGTTGATTTGTAGTTTAGTGTTTCCTGGTTTGAATTGTGGCATCAGGGATGCAGAAAATGTGAGATAGTTGTTCATATAATATCATGTTACTGTAGAGCCATTGCTGTTGAGCGAAATCTTCGCTTGGTTTATTCCATTCCACGTCTTTCACTTCATCAATTTCGCTGTCGTGTCATACGACATAATATAATGGCATGAAGATCATATGAAATTTTAAGCTTTTTTTTAGAATTTTTTAATCCCTTGTTAAAAATATATAATATATTTCTATTAAAATACGGAAAATAATTTTAATCTTTTTATACTCCTGGTATCTCAAAATACCTACGAATGGAATTTTCTTCCTAATAACCAGTGTTTACAGTCCAGAGAAGCAAGATTTGCATCCAGAGAAGCAAGATTTATTTAAATTTAAATAAATTTTCTTCCTACTAACCAGTGTAAGTATACAGTCCAAAGAAGCAAGATTTGCGTGAATACTAATTTTAAATTTAAAAAAAATTTCTTCCTACTAACCAGTGTTTACAGTCCAGAGAAACAAGATTAGCATCCAGAGAAGCAAGATTTATTTAAAATAATAATTTTAAATTTAAATAATTTTCCATCCTACTAACTAGTGTTTTACATAATGATTTGCGTGAATAATAATTTTAAATTAAAACATTTTTTTTTCATAGTAACTAGTGTTTACAGTCCAGAGAAGCAAGATTTGCGTGAATAATAATTTTAAATATAATTTTTTTCCTACTAATCAGTGTTTTACAGTCCAGAGAAGCAAGATTTGCGTCAATAATAATTTTAAATTTAAATAAACATATCCTGTGCTGGGAACTGATTCCGGAATGCTGGCATACAAGCCAAATGGCTTTCCACTCAAATCACAACGGTCACTAGGTTATAGCTGATATATATTTTTATATTTTTAGTATTAATGTTTCCCTCTGTAATCTGGTGTCAAAGTACAATTTTGTAGTTTTATAGGAATTTGTGCCGACATTAATTTAACGAGGTTATAAAACATTTTGTGTGCCTATTAATTTTATTTTCCCGTCGTGTAAAACGTCGACAGCTTGATTAATAAAAAGTATTTTAATAAATAATTTGATTCGTATTTTAAACCTGTATTATTATTGGCGTTTAGGAAAATATACGTATATGTATAATATAATAATCGTTCTACTTATAATGCTACTTGTCAATCATGTTAGTTTATTTGACGTCTCTAAATGTTATTATTTTCATTTCTACATAGTTAAACGTAGGTATTTATACGAGTAAAATAAATCTATTAATATTAAAAAAAATATTTTTTAATTTTTCAAGTTACCTGATTTCATTTGGCTTTTCCTTCACTTTGTCCTTTTATTATTCTTGTTATCATTTCATTTTACATAATGCGATGATTATTTTTTTCAAAAAGACTGATAGTGTCCAAAATGTATCTATATGTAGGTACCTGCCTACAAAAATATCATTAATCAATATTTTATTTAATAAAATAATTTATAAGCCAATAAACGATTGTTAAACATATATAATCACGCTATATCCCCAATGGTGTATGCAGAGAAATCCGAACCCCAAAAGTTTATGATTCTAGCAAACAACCTTCACCTCTGCGTATATGTTCCCATACACGCTTTTCTGTTATAATTATATGACAATATCATTTCTATCATTTCCAATTCATTAATTTTTACCCTGGTTGATCTTTCATTTTCGTTCCATTTCTTTCAACTTATTTAAATTTTACATGTATGTATATGTATATATTGTTTTGTCAAACATTTATTATTCGTTCTTTCAATGTGGTCGAACCACCTCATCGTATTAGTTTTCATTGACTTAGCAACATCCTTCGTTGCCATATACAGTCACCTTATCTCGATCATACAGAATTACAATTTATAAATGAATATCACAACAAATTTATCATTTGTAAATTGTCTATTTCTTTGTGTTAACATAACAAGTTTCGAAAACCATAATTTTGAAATTTGAGCATGTTGTTATTCTCGTAAAATTTTATTTTTTATGATACTTTTTGATTAATGTGGCATATAAACCCAACACCCCAATTTGAAAAAAAATCGCAAACATGTTAAACAGTGTGTTTCAAAAAAAAATATCTTAAGTATTTTCATCATTTCTCTAGTGAATGTTCGTCACACAATTTTATAATTCTACAAAGAAATATAAAAAAAAATACATTATGCAACATTTATTTAAATTACTCTATCCATAACTTTGTGTAGTAGAGAAATAAATATTTTATGTGCTTAAAGAGTGCATTAAATCAAAGTCAATGTTCATGATATTTTTTTCATTTCAAATCAGGTTTGTTCTTAAAATGCAAAAAATCAACAAATTTTGGGTTTATGATAACGAGATGGTTGAAACTTCATAGTGAATTTCTTCTTCTTCTTCTTCTTGTGCCGCGCTCCTAACTGAGGTTGGTGACCATCACACCAAACACATCTTGATTCCGCGCCAACCTACTCCACAAAGCGCAAATACGTCCAATTATTGAATATGGCAGTCACCTCTGGAGTGGCGCCCCCCAATACCTACTGAATACCCTCGACGCTGTCCAAAGGCGTGCTATACGTCTGATTGATGATCCATCACTGACTGATGGATTGCAATCACTAGAACACAGACGCAGAGTCGGTATTTTAAGTTTATTCTATAGATACTACCACGGGAATTGCTCAGAAGAACTTGCATCTTTGGTCCCTCCTCCACCCACTCGCAACAGAGTCACTCGCTTCACTCAATTGCAGCACCCATTCACAGTGGACCTTCAACATATACGAACAAGTCGCTTCTCGAACTCCTTTATTAATACAGCAGCCCGACTGTGGAACGATCTTCCGAATTCTGTGTTTCCACCTTCGTACAACCCGGGTCTTTTTAAAATCCGAATTAATAAACTCTTTTCTAGATTGCAAACCCCTCCCGACGCTACGTAGTGCGCTTCTTTGGAAGAGTAAAATGGACCCAAATCCTAATAGCTGGCGTCCCCTACGTAGACATGTTAAAAAAAAAAAAACTAATTAGTGCCATCGCGTCCGAAATCCCGAACCAACAACCAGCCTGAGATTTTTAAGCAACAATATTATTTTACGCCCCATAATCCGTTTTCCATTTATCTTTTTCTCGACTATAAGTTGTAGAAGGGCATATCTATCACCACGGAATGTGGCCAAAATATACTGCTTTGCAAAATATAGTGCATTAGGTGTTTTTAATATATCATATTCTCAGTCACTAGATTAGGTAGATTAAAAATCCCAATGGAAAATCGAATTCTTTTATCTGAAGCTTAAACTATTTTTTCTATTTTAGTTTTAATACGTGTTAATAAAATTTATCGGTATTTATTCATTATTAGATTATTACATTTTATGTCTAGCCATGATCCAATTTGTCTGGTTCCCCTTTCTAAGGGTTACGAAGGTCAGATGGCAGTCGCTTTCATGTAATAACCAGACTCGCCAATTCCAGGATCATGGTCAAAGCGTACCTCGATAGAAATGGGACAAAAGCGCTAAGGGAAAGAGAGAGAGGAGAGAGAGAGAGTATTTTAAGAAATATTAAAGGAGAGGAGTTCAGGGGGTCAAGTCCCGTCAAATGGTGAAATCAAAACCTTCACGATTACCCATATCAAGGATATAATTTTCACATTATGAAGTACTTAAATTATATTTGAATATATTGGTAAGGGTTTCTACCTGGTGTAATTGATTATTTAACATTTGTGGTAATTTATATCAACGCGTCTATGTAGCTATTTATATAATAAAACAAAATACAGGTTTCTGCGGTGATATCAACGGCGGGCGGAGAAATATTTGAATTATATTATTTATATGTATAAAAAAAAAATAAAAGATTGCTTAGCGGGAGGGTGCCTGATGTAGAGTGTTTTATTACAACATATAATTAAACACATTTTTAATGTGTTCGTGGGCATCCTTTATAATAATTATTCGTTGTCACTGTGAAATTCCTGAAACTCAAAGCCCGCGTTCTATTGTGAAACTTTTCATGTCAAACACGTTTAATTTTGTTCCCAGCGGGTATAAAATCCACATCATTTTATCATATACCTGGACGTTGGGGTTGGTCGGCAGTACCTTGCTTGAGGATCTATTCTCAGATCAGCCAGTACCCTTCTCAAAAATTATATATATTTAATGGATTGTTGAATCTTGATCGTTTTATATATTATATGTAGGTATGTCTGCTACGAGAGTTGATTCCACATATCTCGGAGTCATTTGAAATTAATAATAATGGCTGCCTCTTAGTTTTTGACATTATCATAAAATGTTTTGAACATAAACATAAATCGCCGCCAGTATTAATATTTTTTAATACTTCACTCGTAAAAAAGTTATTTTTTAAGATGTGGGAACAGTTCTTTGCCGCAAAATATATTTTTACAATGATTTTGAATGTCACGTTAATTAGGTATCGATTTTTTTAGTATAGTTTTTACCGACGATATTACCTACCTAATATATTTTAATTCGCTCTTTGTGAATTCACCGTCATGAACCAAACATTTAGGTGTATACAAAATTCAGTAAGTACCTAATGTATTTAATTGTCTTCAGTTTGGATCTGTGAGACGTAAACATCATAAGTCTTTATAATTTCAACTTTTTATTGGGTGAGTGTTCTATTAATGTATGACAAAGTATCTGTTGAGATTGAACTTCAGATCGAGATCCTCTCTATTGAGATACAGTTCTCGCTTCATTTTTGTCCATACATCGTCTCATAAATGCTTCTTTGCACCCTCCGCAACGGCGAGTTTATAGTCAAATCGCCGTCGAATTGAATTCACACATACAAGCCATCGTCTCATCGGCGACGTAGGCAGAACGAACCGATCGCCACATTATTCAATCTTGAATAAAGAATGTCGTTCACACGGTCTTGCCATCCTTTTCTTGGGTGATCTTTTGTCCCATTTCCGTCATTTTCGATCATCGAGAAAAGAAAATAGTAATTTTAATTGTAGGTACATACATACATTGTATTTTCTCCAAGAGAAGGACGAATAGAGATAAATTGGTTTGATTGACTTTTGTATGTATGTGTATGAATAAAGATAGTATATATGTGTTTGTGTAGATAGAATATTTACAACACTACAATATCCTAGCGTGTGTGTGTGTATCCACGAATGTTTTGTGAGACCGGTTCTTCAAAAGTCGTGTGTTTGTGATCCAACAACGATAAGGTGTCGGCCGAATCGCTTTGTTTGTTGTATGTTGGAACATAACATATAACAATGTTGTTCTGTCCAAAGCTAATTCTTTAAACATCACATCTGAATATTATTTTGTTCTTGTTTCATGTTTTTTTACAGTTTTTTTTTTCTCTCTCTAGTCTAACCATTAGCGTAGATTCAGGCATGCCTATATAATATATGAAACATTCATAAGTATATTATTGTATTTTAAGAATGTGTGTACCCACATACATATGTTTTACCTTATCAGTTTTTTATATTATATTACATGTGTTTTTGTTCTTCGTTACGATATTAATCAAACATAATCCACGGTCAGATATATGCGAGTTGGCAACTACAGATTATATTAATAATTTTTCAAAGTATTCTTGTTTTTGCTAAATGGATGTAAGCAGTAAACACCCGTATTTAATAAATCAATGTCACTTGTTGATTTGCTTGAAAAAAAGCGGTTTAACAAAGCTATCGATATTGTAATGAAACAAAAATGGTACAATCCTAATTTTGTATCTAAACATATATGAATTTTTGTGTTTAATTAAATAAAAAACCGATCAAATATCACATTGAAACTTCAATACCTCACTAGAAAAGAGATTTGTGCCTGAGCATTACTAAAATGATGTAAATTTTAAATGATTGCAAATAAAAACTTCATGCCATGCATGAAAACGTAAAATACATAAATAATAAACACAAAATGATAACTAATTAATATGCTCGAAGTAGTAACAAAGGGAATAAAGTAGAAAATAGTACACGTGGTACCAAATGACTCTGTAAAGAAAAAATTACTCTGTAAAATCTGTAAAGAAAGAAATTTGTAGTACCTACATACCTAAAATGTGTACCAACACCGCTTGAAATCTAATAAGTATATTGTAAATAATATTGTAAGAAACTTATAAATAAATAATTAGTTTTTTGTGGTGAGTGATATTAGATTTTTTTGTTATTGTATATTGTTGTATATTGTTATTGTTTGTATATTGTTTGTTAACATTTATTATAAATGTTCTTTTGTTGTCTATCAGATGTAAATAAATGGTCGCGCATAGGTTAGCCGAGCACCCGTTTGATGTTTATTATTTCTTTTTATAAGTCGTAATTTATAATTTAATGTACGAATATGCCATTTGACATGTATGTAGGTAATTCGTTGCATTTCTGTTGCCGATCCAAGAGATAAATGTATTGTGATATGTTTTTTTAGACTGCAGTTTTCAAAAGTACGCATAACGTATATACCCTTGAAAATAATACATTCAATAGGTATACAAAAATACCTGTCTATTTGCTCTTAACAAAAATTAATAATTATTCGAACAATATGTATTGATTAAGTCAGAATTCATAACCTGATTATGTTAACTGGAATATCAGCGCCCTCTAAGCTTTGCTTGTTACGTAATCCAATTCAATTATTTATATATATTTTTTTATCGTATGGTTATAAATAGTAATGATTGTGAGAATGGAATATGGAGGATATGGTACAACCATAATTTGGAGAAATTTTACAGTGATCCTCTCATAATTACATAGATATATAAAAATTAATCGATGGTAAGGGCACGTTACTGGACACCCAGGTGGGAGAAGAAGGGTAGGAAGACCAAGGCTGCGGTGGGAAGATGAGGTCAAAAAGGATGCGGCTCAGCTTCTCCAAGAGAGGAGCTGGAAAGTGGCAGCAGAGGACAGGATTGGATGGAGGCGAAAGTTAACGGAGGCCAAGGCTCGATTTGGGCTGTAGCGCCATCGAAGAAGAAGAAGAAGGGCACGTTCAGCGAATAGTGGAAGGCTGAAACCCAAAGAAGATTCTCAACTCGGAGGCGAGGTGTGGGGAGACGGGAGACCGAAGCTAAGGTGGATGGGTGGCATACAGGAGAATTTAAAGAGGATTGGCGTTACAAACTTGAGGGCGCAGGCGATGGACCGTTCTAAATGGGGAAAATTTCTGTTGGAGGCCAGGGCTCACAATGGGCTGTAGCGCCAATAATGATGGTGATGATAATGAGATTAATTATAATAATAATAATTCATTTATTTAACATAAAACTTACAAAACAATACACCACAGAGACTACTCAATAATTATATAATAACAAACAAAGAATATAATAAAACCAAAACATGACTGCTCCCTGGTTGGCGTCATTCCATTACTTTACCTATAAAGTTTACTAGGAATATTTCCAGACAATTTTAATGTGTGTACTTATGTATTTTCCACCACGATTTTACATCATGCGATAGGATTTATAATCCATCGAAACAAAAAAGAATAAAATATTAATTAAAAAAAAAGAAATCTTAAATTCAATTTAAAAGATAATAAATAAAAATGTACACATTCATATACATACATATGCATACACATATATATACATACATATATACACATGCACACAAATAAGCCAACATATAAATTATATATTAATATCTCCGTTCAAAATAACCAAAAATCTACTTTAAAAAAAAAGAATATAAAAGAAAAATTAGTTTTATCATTTTCTACGAAACTTTCATTATTTTGATTAGGTTACATAAGCAAAAACGGAAAGAGAAATTCGAACAAACTTTTAGATCATTAGTTCGGCAAAAAGTGTCGTGAGATAATAATGAGCCCGTTTGTTATTAGTCCGAATGCAGAATTATTCTATAACCAAGATTAGTATCTTTCGTAGACTAATTTTTTGGATCGATGTTCAATTGTTACAAATTCTTGTAACAGAACGATGTATGATAGAGTTCGGAATGAAGATACAAGGAAAGAATGTAACATAAGGAAATATGTAATTAACAGAATGAAAGTTAACACATTGAGATGGTTTGGCCACTTGGGGAGAATGAATGAAGAACGCCTGACGAAGAAAATATACAAAGCTGACAGGAACGGAATAAGAGGTCGCGGGCGCCCAAGAAAAGGATGGCACGACCATGTAAACGATATTTTGAAAGATGGAAATGTAAGAAGCATGAACAACAGACGACCATGTATAAGACGATGTATGAATGTTGATGAGGCGATGAATGTGTGTCAAGATAGAAAAATGTGGCGTTCGGTTCTCTCTGCCTACCCCGTGAGGGACATGGCGTGATGGTATGTATGTATGTATGTTCAATTGTGAGCATTGTTTTTCAGATGCGTGAAAAAATCGACTTGCGGCATTTGAAATGTGGGTTTCTAGAAGATTCAAATGACATGGATGGATAACGTGACTAATGAAGATTTGTTGATTTGACTTAAATATAATTATAAATCTATAAAAATCCCAGATTCTTCAACTATAATCCAAGAAATGATTGTTCTTGTTCTATACGAAGCCTCGGAAGAAGCAGATCAAACAGTATATTGTACAAATCCTCCAGCATTCGAAACGTGTGTAACACTCCAAAATAAGATACAATTAAAAATGAACTTGTATTTATGCATATTATATGACTTTTCCTTTTAAAGTATTTCTAATTGAATACTTGATGTAAAAAAACCATTTGCATATTATATTTCAATCGAGTCGGTATCTACTTTATATTATGTATACCTATATAATGTATACCAACATCTACCTGTTATATTGACATACCTCTCACATTGCGAAGTACATCCGCTAAAATAACCTAGATTTAACAGATTGCTGTTACACTATAATATTGTGATGTTCTATCTGTTTTTTTTCCTGGACAGACTAAATGATCCGAAATTGAATAACGATATATTTATTTTAGTACGAATAATTACTTGAAAATTATTATTATAATTTATTTCGTATAGCTTATCGGGCAACTAACAGGTACTATAACAAATATTGATTTGACACGCACCCAATAACAAGTTGCCACATTCTGGTGACATGTGATATTTACTGTCTCGCGGATCCAGACTGAAAACGTAATTAAAAACTGTGTCTACACCGGGAATCGAACCCGGACTTTTGGTTCAGGTATGATATATCTAACTGAGCTAACTGAGCCACGAAGGCAATATGATTAATTACTAGTTGCATATAACCGAACCGATAAAGTCTACCGATTATAGGTGTTATGGTCGTATCATTACATTTCATAGTATCAACTAAAATTATGAAAAAAATATATTTTATTTTACGTTCTACTTATCTTAAAAAAAATATAGTATATTTTACCACACATATATTTTTGGGCCTATTGATTTGATTTCACATCGACACTTTATTTAATTTTTTTATTGAAAAATAATAAAATATTATTTATAAAAACAATGTTTGTAATAACAACAAACAATAATACAGCATATTTTTAATATATTATTTATTACACTCAAACAGTTTGGTATCTCTTTCATATTTATATTCGGAGTATTTTTTATGAGACGATGCATGAAAGTGAAGGAAACAATGAATGTTTGCTAGGATAGATGTGTAGACGTTCGGATTTGTCATTCTACCCTATCAAGGACATTTTTAAGGCATTACCGGTGCAGATATTTTTGTCATAATTCACTTTGACAATTTTGTTTTTGGCGACGAATCTCGGTCCAGCCGTATTAATGTACGATCTTTTTTAATATGTACGAGCCAGTACACAAAAAATGCATATTAATCTCGTGTGTATTTTTGTACCTATGTATGGTATTCGACACATGAATGAAAATGAAAGCGTGAATCAGGCAGGAAGGGCTCAACTGTATAATGCCGGGTATGATATCTCTCGTATTTTTTTGTGTTTAATTGATATGTATACATTATTATAAATACAGCTCAACGCCTCGGCTACTTCATTCGGTATTATTTTAATTGTTCGTATATACAATGTTTTAATGTATTTTCTATTGCATTTATTTTTCAATTACACCCACACTAGCATTCAATTATACCTACTAACATTTGTTAAATAGTAATCTATATAAATAAAACAATGTCGGGTTAGTTACACCATTTATAACTGAAGAACGGCTGGACCAATTGTAATGATCTCTTATTTGTTAGATTCGTCTCCGCCCCCGAATAGCAGAATAACTATTAAAATATCGGAAAAATAAATGAAAAAAAAAATAACGAAAAAAAAAAACTATCGAATATTCACAAAACACACCGCAATGCGAGCATGCCGATTTACTAATGATATTAATAACAATTAAGCACTACAAATAATAACACTCAATTATTATTATTACCATAATACACTTCCTCAAAATAATTACATAGCAGATCAATGCTTCTTCTTCTTCTTCTTCTTATGTTAGGCCTAAGGGCCTGTTATTTGCAGAGACGTTTTTCTCCTGCGAGGTTGAGTCCCAGCTGTCCTTCCACCTCTTTGGTGGTCTGCCTGGTGGTCGTCTTCCTTCGGGTCGGGTGTGTAGTGCTATGTAAGGGATCCTGGATGCCTCCATCCTATTTACATGGGCATACCAGAATCTCCTTCTTTGCCGACCCCATCTGACGACATCCTCAACCTCGCAGATCTCTCTGACTCTCGTGTTTCTTATTCTGTCTCTAAGCGTGAGACCGGCTATTGCTCGAAGAGTTCTCATTTCTGACACTCTTAGTGTACTCTTCATCATGGATGTGTCAGCCCTACATTCAATTCCATACGTCATTATGGGTCGTACACAAGTCTTATAAATTCTAACTTTACTTTTAAGTCTCATGTCGGGGTTTTTCCATATTGAATTCCTTAAGCACCCTGAGACAGAAGCAGCCTTGTTAATTTGACCCACAATTTCTTCTGGAAGGTTACTGTTACCACATAAGTCAACACCCAGATATCTGAACTTATCAATCTGTTCTACCGCTTAAATGATCAATGCGTAAATTGTAAATTATTTAAAAGAGCAAAATAAAATGCAATAAACGCATCATCAAGCCTTCAATTGGGAATAGTTCACCCATCCAGATACTTAACATATCAAAGGATTAGGCTCTGAGGAGGTCTCTATACTACCTAACAACCCTACTGATTCCCGAATATTAAAATTAAAAAATCTTTAACGATTCTACATGTATTCATTATTACCATTTTTGCATTTTTATTATTAAGTTTTTCGATAAATCTATAATTTCTATATATCACTAGCTATATGTAGCCATGATCCAATTTGTCTGGTTCCCCTTTCTAAGGGTTACGAAGGTCAGATGGCAGTCGCTTCAATGTAATAATCAGACTCGCCAATTCCAGGATCATGGTCAAAGCGTACCCCGATAGAAACGGGATAAAAGCGCTAAGGGGAAAGAAAGAAGATATATGTATCTATAATTTCTGAATTACGGATTAACGATTTTGGAATAATGCCAGTGGCTGAAATAATGAACGGTAATATTATTATTTTACGAGAATGCCAAAGTCTTTTAATCTCGTTACCTAAAGCGGTGTATTTTCTATTTTTTTCATCAAAAGATTTAATAATATTACTAGAATTTGGAATAGCCACGTCGCATATACATATTATATGTTATTTTTTTAATATTTTCATGTATTATTAAATCTGGTCTGTTATGTTGAATTGACCGCTCAGTTAATATTGTTTTATCGTAATAAAGCGAAATATTATTATTTTCTAAAAATATATTTACTATATTCTAATAAACTATTGCACTTAATATTTTATTGTATTAATTTTATTACACTGAAAAAATCCTGAATTAAGTTTAGCTAAAAGTTAACGCGACATTCATTGACTGTTATTGGCAGTACGAAGTTCGCCGGGTCAGCTAGTATTCTATAATTAAATGTTATTTATAGGTACTATCCACTATCCACTTATAGTATACCTCATAGTAAAGAGTTATGAATTTTAACAATATGTAATTAATCGATTTTTAAACAGGTATCAGGAAGAGAGTGCATAATATGAGTTATGTCAAGGTTTTAATGTATATGGCGTAATATTCAATTTTGTGTATGTACAATTAAAACTAGAAGTTTGTACTACTTCATATAGATACCATCATCTTCTTTGTGGTCGCAATGCCAAGATTGGTAGCACCAAGCACTCCATCTCTTCACATATCTCTGTTATCCGTCAGCCTCTTCATCTCTTGGTATCTGCTACAGCTCACATCACTAATCACCTGGTCCATATAATTGTCTCTAGGACGACCTCTCACGTCTCTGCCGTCATTCCTTCGGCTTCAGTAAGAAACAGACCTAGATGCCTGATATTATGGCCTATCCATTTGGATCGTTGTAGGCAACCATCTTTAAGAGTTAAAAAATACTTTATTTGATTTCAAAGTTGAAATGAATATGGATTATTTATACACAAATTCCTACTTAAAAATGTGAAAAATTTAACTCTTAGGTCCACTTTAAATCCACTTAAAATTTCAAAGTTCTGAACCATCACCTTTCATTTATTTAAGCTCATTTGACTGATGTTATAAATATATTATCAAAAGAATATCTTCATAATTTTCAATGACTTCAGTAGTTACACAAATTCCATGCCACTTTGTGGCTAACGATTAATGAAGTATCGATATGATTTATTTTTCCTTTCGTTTTTTATTATATTTATGTAGGTATAACTTAAAAAACTTTCTGTTGAATATTTGGGTCAACGATTTTGAAAATAAAAAACTTAGATAGTTTGTATATTAATAAACTAAAATATTCCTTAACTTTCAATTATGTTTTATGAAACCAGTTTTCAAGCCGATTGAGACATAATGCGTCTTCTGTCTTGCCCAAGTCTCACTTGAATAATAAACTTCTATAGTAAATTTCAAGTTTAGTCGTTTTCATGCCTATAAGGAATTATATTGAACAGTGTTCATATAATATTTATGTTAATACATAAATTAAAAAATAAAACTGCAATTGATATGGCACCTACCATTGTTAAACATCTTATATGAACCAATCAATCAACGCATTTATAGTTCTGTTATGGTTCAAGTGTTTGGAAAAAAAATAAAGCTTAGCGCAATAGCTCTTTGTTTTCATCAAGTCTTTCAAAACATCCATTTTGCCGGTTCATTCGAAATATATTACGTAGGTATGTAGTTCTGATTTTATAAATCAAATATGCAACCTGTAAATATGCTAAACTCAAAACACGGTTCTATAATGAAATAGCGATGAAAAAATCATAGCATAAATGGACTACCGTCGCGTCGTGTCTGGACCAAAGCCAGAGCGGTATTGGTCTAGCATACTCGATCTTCTTGCGTTTAATATGGTTTTCAAACAGCAGTTAAAAAATATTTGATAAATGATAAAGTGATTGATCCCTTGAAGATACCTTCAAATTTCTAGGAGTCCACATGGACAACAAACTATCGCCGGACTTGCAAATCTAACTATAAGTCCGATTGACTTCATATTGATATCATATAAGTAAAGTCGATAAACTTAGAGCTGATTAGTTTACCATAGATATCCGTTAATTTCATCTCTATGATTTCATCTGTCCAAAGTTACGAAATGCTCTCACGGTCTGAAAAATTGAGGTATTCGTATACTGTTTGAAATTTTGATACAACGAAAATACACTCATCAAAAATGCATTCAAGGATTGTCAAAATTTAAAGAAAATAAACTATGGTCTGCTATATCAATGTGAAATAAATTTCATATTTGTACGAAAAATGTATATAACTGAAGTAAAATAGCTTCTGTATGGGAAAATTAAATGATCAACTTTCATATTGATATTGTATGTGTCTCTATAGACAAGTGTATTTTTTACTCTCCACTTCCATCTTCCTCAAGGGGTAAGCAGTGAGAACCGAACATCGCATTCTTCTATCTTGAACCATATACATCGCCTCATCAACATTAATACACTGTCTCATACATGCTCATCTTGCTAGTAATGCAATTTTAATTCAAATTTCTCAACAATTATCATGTAGAAAATGCATACCTACTATGAGTTTTGTAACAATGTTTTTGTGTGTATGGTGTATTGTGAAAACTTCTGTCCTCTGGGAATCTTATATTTGTTTAAGAATCTAATAGAAATGTACTTCTAAAAATGTATTTAGAGATTGTCAACCTTTCAAGAAAAAAATATGAACACGTTTTTATTTTTATTTAAACCTAACAAAAAAAAAGTCGTACAAACAAATATTACAACAAATTCAATGTATACAATATATCTATTATAGATCAATTTTGATTGCGGATATTACATTATTTTTTTAAGCTGACAGCACAAAACAATTACTATTAAAAATTAGTAGGTAAATTCTGTCTGCATTCGAGATGTCGTGTTACAGACACATGTTGAAGATCCACTGGTCGGACCACATCCAAAATTGTGAGGTGCTGAGCAGAGCCGGGGTAACAAGGCAGCTCCTCAAAAGAATCGCCCAACGACGATCCAACTGGATCGGCCATAACATGAGGCACCCGGGTCTGCTCATAAACATCGCGGAGGAAATGGTAGAGGGCAGCAATTATAGAAGCCGACCAAGAAAGAGCTATATAGACCAGGTGATCGACGACATGTGCTGTAATAGCTATGTGGAGATGAAGAGGCTGACAGAGGACAGGGCGGAATGGAGTAGAAGAGAGGCAGCCTTAGCTATTACAAACCAATCCCTGGATAAAATTGATAACAAGACTCAAAATTCAGAAGAATAAATGAGACAAAAAGAGATAAAGGAAGGTTGTGGCATTCGTAGTCAAACTGAACAAAGCAGGAATCAACTACCGTACCGTATCTCATGTGTTGTGTGCAACTAATTTTATTACTTACTTTTACTTTCCGTGTCCGGAACACCATCATATTGGTTGGTGCTCCGGTGGTGGAAGGATTGGCCGGCATTCTGCCGTTTCCAGGGACGCCCGATTGCTTTTCCGAACTTAACCGAAGCTCAATCTACGTGGAGGCTCCTTCCGTGTCCCCACTAATTTTATTAATATGTAATTAGTACCTAGGTATTTTTCACGTGGAGGTAGTATCTACCTATATGTGTATTTCAGAATCATCTTAGGCGATAATTTATATAATAAACTTTTTTTGATTATCATTGATGGATTTTTTCGGACGTCAGTAACAGCATTGAGCAACGTCTAACATTAGGACGTGATTATGAATAATATGATCGTTTTGATTAAATTATAATCTGGTTACAAATGAAAGAAACGCAATTTTCGTTGCGACCCACGTAGGTAAATGGACCTTTTTAAAAATGTGTCGTGTAGGAGTATTTAGAGAGTGCAGCAATCAGTAGATACATACATATTCAGCTTGGTACCTATTGGAGGTACATTATTATTATCTGTCTTCTGTGTGCTGTAACTCTAGGAACGTATAGGCATACCCACACGTGATCACATTGTTGTAACTATATAGGTACATACATATTTTAGGTTAGTGTTAGTACGTTTACCTACGACTACTGGGGCGTCAAGGTTTACAGCCTTAACCGTTCCTCTACTTTAAATATCGTTGTAATAGCTATCTAAATATATTTTAGTTTATCAATTATATCGAATTTTGCGCATCTTTTTCACAGCCAAGACAACAAATGAATCCATTCTCAAATAATTGAATATTCAAGATTTTCTACCAACCATATGCCACATACTTATCCTTCAACCAAACGATATACAGCAACTCACATTCAGGGCCTGTTAAATCATAGAACAATAAGGAAAAAGAAGTTAGGGCGGTTGTCTTAAAAAGGGCGCTTAAAATCCTAAAATGTCAATTATATAAATCAAAAATCCGCAGGTATGGCGCTCGGTTCTCTTTGCGTAAAAAAAATTCAATGATTTGTCACTAACCCGATGAAATTTTAAATAATTTTAAATTGTTCTACATTGAAAATTCCAAGTGGGGGGCGGTTTCAAATATATTGCTACGGGCGCAAATACACGTTTATCCGGCCCTGCTCACATTCACACAATACTAGACACGCATTACTTAAACTCGACGAAATACCAAAAACTAAGACAACACATAGTCAGAAAAATTACGTGTACATAGGTCCTAAAATGTTTAACCTCTTTAAAACTGACTTTTCATCCATAAGAACCTACTCACATATCAAATTAAAAGCTATAGTAGCAAACAACTCGTTAATTACTAAAGGAAGAAAAGAACCTGACAATTTATTTAATATTACTATGTAAATAATTGACTTATAAAAAACAAAATTACATTAGAATTAACCCTTTTTACATCAAGAAATATTTCACCCTACACTAATACGTACACTTGCACTTCTGCCTCACTTCAACCTACCACTAAACCTTATAAAATTTAACTTACATTATGACGAATAAAAAATAATAGAACTGATTTAATTAACGCTTCTCTGGGACAGGCATAGCCTAGTAGAGTAGCGTAATCCATTTAATTTTCTACTGCATCAACTTATATTGTATGTATGTACATCAGATATTATTATACGATTAAAATGGATTATTAAATAAATAAATAAATTATAATGACGCATTGCTTGGAGTTAACCAGACTGCCTCAAGAACCTAGCATATGACTTGAGGATTTATATATATTTTTTTTTTTACTAAAAAAGTAAATGTGTCCTTGGTATACAAGTACATATACATCTTCCTACATTCCCTAAAATAAGCATAAATGCTTGTGCTATAGGTGAACGAAATCGGTCGAGGCAGGATTCGATCTCGCGACCACTGGATTACTAACCCAGCGCGCTAACCGCTCTGCCATCGACCCATCATATTTTGTTATTTAACCAATAATAAAAATGTATTACTCTTAAATGTTTTGATATGGCTTAAATTTTGGCTTAAGGAAGTCGACGAATATGTCAATCTGGGAAGCATGTTTCAACGGAATGGACGGCCTGATAAGGAGATCAAAAGAAGAGTTATGGCAGGAAACAGAGTGAATAGAGTACATAGACCAGTTATGAATGATAGCAACATATCAAAGGTAACTAAAGATGCCATTCACAACGCTACCCTGGTGCTAACTTGGACATAGCAGAAGTCGTACGAAATCGGAATAAATGCAGTTGAAATGAGATCATTTAGAATAATCTGTAATAGAACGATGTAAGACATGACATATGGAAAGAAGGAAAGATGAAGAAAGATGTCATTAATAGAATGAAAGTGAACACATCAAGATGGTTTGGCCACATGGCGTGAATGAATGAGGAACGCCTGAGATTGCGGACAGGAATGGAGAAAGAGTTCAGGACCGCCCAAGAAAGGGATGGCACGACCATGTAAACGATATTCTGAAAGACGAAAATGTTAGAAACTTGAACAACAGACGGAAAAATATGAGATAATTGCATGAATGTTGACAAGGCGATGCAAGCGTGCCAGGATAGAAAAATGTGGCGTACGGTTCTCTTCGACTTCCCCGCGAGGGACATGGCGTGATGATATGTATGTTTTGATTTGTTATAATTGTCCAAAAACGTATAGTGACTGTGAACATTCAATATATTAACAAAACTGTCATGGCTAAGAATTTTTTTAGTTAACGCCAAATTAAAAATCAGGTATGAGACGAAAAATACTTGGATAATTATGTTAATTGAGAAAATAAACAAAATCCTACTCATTATGTTAAAATACTAAACATGTTTTGTTGTTTATAGCAAATACCTGCGCAAGAGTAATCCTAATATCATATTTCATAATTTATTAGTTTCGATATTTAATGATATTCTAATAAGAAAAAAGTGTCCAGTAAGAAAACTCAACTAAATATATATTGAGAATTAAAAAATAAGGTATTTTCAATTATAAAAAAAATATATGATAAAGTAATAAACAGAAATTTTAGTTATTAAAACAAATACTAGTGAAATACCCGAATATTTTATTTTTGTGTTCGTGAATTTTTAAGAAACCCTTTTATTCTCGCATTACATAATCCAATGCATTCACAACTTTTGTATTGTTTTATACAATTATATCGAAAAATTAAAATAAATGATTACTTCAATAAATTTTAAGCTATGTTTATTTAGTGAAACGATGAAATATTCGCACACATTAAATTGTTCTTTATAATTATGTTCCTTACATTGATTTTTAACCTACTGAATAGTGTACCTACTGAAGTCCTTATTGGATTCCTACATATTTTACAATAGTCCTCTGAATTTTCGTGAATTGACTAATTTTTTTTTACATGTCCACGTAGGGGACACCAGCTATTAGGATTTGGGTCTATTTTACTCTTCCGAAGAAGCGCACTACGTAGCGTTGGGAGGGGTTTGCAATCTAGAAAAGAGTTTATTAATTCGGATTTTAAAAAGACCCGGGTTGTACGAAGGTGGAAACACAGAATTCGGAAGATCATTCCACAGTCGGGCTGCTGTATTAATAAAGGAGTTCGAGAAGCGACTTGTTCGTATATGTTGAAGGTCCACTGTGAATGGGTGCTTCGATTGAGTAAAGCGAGTGACTGTTGCGAGTGGGTGGAGGAGGGACCAAAGATGCAAGTTCTTCTGAGCATTTCCCGTGGTAGTATCTCTAGAATAAACATAAAAAAAATAGTATTTAGGCTAATAATAGGGAACTTCTTTGTTAATTAAATTTTTAAATTCATCCCAGTACAATTTTAAGTTAGATATTAATATTCAATTATCTTTGGTTATTTTCAAAAATTACAAATTGGATATTTGACCGTTTATCATCTTAATCGCCATTGAGATCTTTCACAAACATCGGTATCACCACTACACAGACAAAGTAAATAAATTGGTAATTTGATTTTATTGTATACCCACGACCACAGTAAAATGTTATTTCTAGGAATGCATATTTTATGACATTAGATAATAAGTCTTGATTTTTTATTAATTCGTAAACCTCCAGCACAGGCAGGCTATGCTATGCATATTATGCTATGTTATGGTTGCTATGCATATTTAATTCGAGTCATTACTGACCGCTATTGATTACGAGCAATTTCGATATTTTAATTGTCGAGGTTTGTGAACATTATAAGAGTTATTGGTTATAAAAAAATCATAACTTTGTTGCATTGTATATAATATCGAAGAGATGATCTCAATGATGTGGTGTATACTTTGAATTCCAACCATAACTGTTGCGACTAGTATTTATTTATATTAATTTAAGTGTCGACATTCATCGTATCAATAACATTGTAATTATTTGACCGGAAGGAGGATGGTTGCGCATACACGTGATCAAAACAACACCCAAATTTATGTTCTACGTATACCCACCCACGTGATTTTTCCAGATATTTGTTTAAAAATTTTAAAATCATACTTTAAAGTTTATATTTTTATTAAAATATTTGAATTAAGTCGACCGAACGTTGACGTAAGAAAGAATTTTACATATTATATATTTATTTAAATAGAGATATATATTTCAATACAGTTCATAATATATCTAACACATGTTTTTAAAAAGACCAAAACTTTTTTCCTCTTTATGTCCATCGGCATGCTTTCATATAATTTAAGCCCATTATACATTAGAGAATTTTGTGTTGTGACTTTATATCTTTTGTCTAATCTATACAATATCTTCTCTGTTTCTTGTGTCATATTCGTGATACTTATTCTTTATTATATCCAATTTTGGTTTTGAAATTTTTTTGCAATATGCCATGATGCATTTTTGTATAAAAATTAAAGCGTGAAAGTTTATTTTTTTGTTTGACAGACAATATATTTAACACTGTATGTGTCTTTGTTCTATAATTACAATTTCAAACAATTTTCATAGTTCGGTTTTGTATTATTTGATTTTTTTTATTTCAGTTTCATTACTTAAACATAATATCGTAGGAAAATATTAAAATACCTGAGATCCTACTTTTTTATCATTAACATACATAATAATATATTTTTAAATGATTATAAATTCGTTATTTTTGTGGAATCTTTTCACATTTCATCATAGATCATTCCGTTTTATGAACGTATATTGCAAATATATTAGGTTGGGTACCTACACGGTATAAAGGACCACTTCAGGTATCGACTTTTGAAGAAAGTACAAAAAACACACAATGCCGTATGTCAAATAGTGTTATCTGAAATCTTGAGAATTTTTCTTTTTTGGTGTGTACCTACCTATGTAAGAAATCCCATGAAGAAAAAAAAAAACACTTTGAAAGGATACGCTGCAATATGGCTAGACGCGAGCCCCGTGGTTCAGGCACTTGAATTATTATTTGTCGAACAATGGACGCACAAATTCTTTGTCTGTGCTATTCTCTTGCCTTTTACAAGCGTTCGGTTAAAACCAAAGATCATTGTTTTTAAGTAGATATTAAGAATTTGTCTAAGTATTATCTATTACACATCTACCGCCAGGTATACAGATTTATTTTTACTTGAGCGGAAAATACGGGAGTTGTTCTGTTTAAAGTGATACGAAAAAATAAGCGTTGCATTTTTTGTGAATTATTTAAATTAATTTAATTTATATTTTGAAATATATATATTGTACTGTTTCTATATGAATATAATAAGTTTTATTCATTATTTATTGACAAAGAAAAAAATACATTACAGAAACGATTAACACATTTTCATTTACATTTTTTATGAATACATAAAACATTCGCGACACAGTACAAAAATAATCGAACCAAATGTAAATTTTACAAATTTAAATAATTAAAAAAAAGGATTTCATAACCAAAACTAAATTGAGGTTGGTGTTGATATTTCTCGTATGAAGATGCATTCAAAGTTTTTTAGTTGAAACTAAAATGGTTCTTGTGAAAAATAATAATTGATTTTGTTAGGTTTTAAATTACGAACTTACGAAAATTCTTCCGAAAATGTATTTTTTATCGAGATTACAGCAAGATGGTGTAAAGGGAAATGCATCAGTTTGTCCATATACAATCATATATTATATTGCAATTACCACTTGTACCGTGTATTTTTTTAATATAAGAAGTAAAATAAAGATGACCATTTAAAAATCAAATAATGATGGAAATGTCTATTGCTATGCTGAGGCGATTTCATATCGATAGGTACCTTAAACATTCACACAAAATATCATAAAAATATTTCTTTTAAACGGTTAAGTATTTGTAATAAAATATAATGGGAGAATATCGTAATTATTCATTTTATTGCCTTTAGCATGGGCGTCTTTTTTAACGGATATCTTGTAATCAATACGATTTGGAAATTTGATATTTTTTTAATCATAACGTATGGTAATAATAGTTCAGATGTACATACATATGTAAAATAATCGAAAGGATTGTAAGGATCGGTTTATAAACACGGTCTCATTATATTTTTGTATGGACTGTATTCTAATTTCAGAAGTCATTGTCTATTGTTTGATTTCTGGTGTAATAGCAATTTGTTACTGTGCTTTTAGATATCAGATCATTGATTAAGTCTCATAGCTTAATCCAATTTGTATTATTGATTTTGTCAAGTATTGACAGTTGATTCATAAGAAAATGTCATTATTTCGATCTGCCATAAGTGATGTTTTATTTATTTCTAATTTCTCAACTGTTAATTCTTGATGGAATTCCATTATAAATTATATTGTTAATCACTTAAAATAAATGATAAACACATTTTTTAACTTTCTTCCATTTATAATGTACTTGACTACCGATACGTTACGCTCAAAGAGCATCTATAGAGCACGATTCTGAAGATTTGATGTGTATTTGATATA
Organism: Molanna angustata; assembly: GCA_963576475.1. NCBI lineage: Eukaryota > Metazoa > Arthropoda > Insecta > Trichoptera > Molannidae > Molanna > Molanna angustata. The sequence continues at coordinate 31,233,241 of OY754966.1, forward strand.
AAAATTTTGCACACATTATGTAAATAATAAGTGCACAATGGGAATATCTTCCAACCCATTTGGTGAGTTAAATTGTGTTTATGACTCGTCTTAAAAAAAAAATATTTATAGAATCATATAAAACAAAAAATAATAAAAAGACGGCGCGCGGCGAGGAGAGGAGAGAAGGAGTCAAATTTTAAAGTTATGTGTAAAGAAATGATTCATCACATTTCTTTTAGAAGTGGAAGAATGTTTAAAATCGAAATTATTTACTTTTTTAAAGTAATTAATAGTAACATTCATGATGTTTTTACACATGGGTTAAGAGAATTGCTTTTTGATTTCGATCATCACATAACCTGAATAATCATGCAATTAAATCCAGTCTCTATTCATTAATAATAATATTAATTGTATGTTTATATAAAGTGGCGAGAAGCCATATATGATTTTTTAAATAATTATATAATACTACTTTGGCATACCTACCTACTCTTCATTATTTTTTGTACGTTCAAATTTAAAATAAAAATTTTATTTTTCGTGTACTATCTGGTAAAATGGTGGTGTTTCACTAAAATTTTTTGTCGAAATTTAGTACGTAATTAAATAATGTATTTGTGTTGCTTTTATTTTTATGCTCAAATATAACTATTTTTAAATACTTGTATGTAAAATAACAACATATTGACGATGTGTTTTTATGTTTATATGTATATGACAAGTAAATAACGACTTTGAACTTTGTATGGCAACTTTCTCGTATACCTATATGAATATTCTACGAAAACCACAAAGAGACCTTTGTCTTAAACCTCATTTATATGCCTTTGTTGAAATTTACTTATTTACCTACTTACTAAATAAACAAACTCATAACAAATCGTATATGAAACTTCAAAAAGACTGTCTTAAATTACTTTAAAAATAATAAATATTTTTTACAACTGAATTCTGGTTCATAAATCAATATATATTTTCTCTCAGTGTAGGTTGGTTGGTACGTATTTCAACCGTAGTGCTCAATTTTTTCATCTATTTCAAAATTATTATCATTGATCGGTCAATGCTTCCACGTACAATAATATTTATCTCATTACGATCAGCAATATCGCTCAAGCTTGTAATATCGTGCACCAAATTTATAATATAAGAAGTGTGCAAGTAATTTGAATGCCGGCACATATCAAAGGTTTGTAAGACAATATCCATTCCGATATGCCTCAAGTTTTTTTCCCTATGAAAATAATACGATGGTGTTCTTACAGAATAGTTGTACTCATCTAAGTGTTAACGTAGTGATGAGTAAGACTTGTCTTGATTTTATAATCTTTAATAAATATTTTTCTTGTGAAATAAATTTTAACGATTCCCTATTACCAGCAATATGGAGTTATTGTTGATAAGCGCAAACTCGAAAACGTTATAACTCATTTCTCATGTTATAAAGTAAAAATGTACACAATGTTATTTTAAAATATAATTCTCTCTAATTTGAATTTGTATGGTGTACCGAAATTCAAACATTTCATATCACGATAGTTGAATTGAGATTAAAACAAATATTTGAGAATTGAGAAAAACAATTTAAAATTATATTTGACAATATGGGGAATGATATTTTTACCGTTTTTTTATTTTATTTTATGAAAATAATGATTATGTCCTAGCAACAAGTACATATACATCATCATACGTTCCCTAAATTAAGCATATGCTTGTGCTTAGGTGAACGAAGTCGACGTGATGATATGTATGTATATGTACCGTATTATAGTAACCGTGTAGAGTATATGTATAATATGAAGTATGTATTTCTCAAAATATGAGAGATTTTTATTTAATATCTTTTACTTTCCTATTATTATGTAGATTATTCATAAAATTATCATGCCAATATCTACTTGTTTTAAAAAAATATTTTTGAAAAAAAAACATTAAATGAGAATGTCTGGGTGTTTTTCAAAGAACGTCTTGCCTCAAGACATTATTTTCTTGATCTAAAAGGTTATATCAAAAATGTTGGAAACCTCTAATCATGGATTGGAGTTATTCAAATTAGTCCACTTTGGAATTTTAAAACAAAAACTGACCAACAAAATCTGCATACACCCAAAACGATGAAAATATAAAAAGTGAAAGCACTATTCCAAACCGGGGTCCTACAACATTATTTCCAATTATAACCCCTTTTTTACGCCATTTCCACAAATCTGTCATTTTCATGCTTCTTTTTTTAATGATTTATTAATTAGGTATTTCTAATTTTTCGACTGATAATACGTGATGGAATTCCATTATCAATATTATAAAATTACTTAAAAAAAATTAAGTAAAAACACAATTTTTTAACTTTTTTCCACTAATTTAAAATTTTGACCACTGACGCGTTTCGCTCAAAGATCATCTACTGAATGGTATCTACTTTTGAATTAGTGGACCATTTATTTATATACATAAATTCATTGCTAGCAAACCTTTTATACATGAAAATATGAGATTATTTATAAAAATTGTCAGTACAAATATAAAAACATTAAACAAAATTATTAAAAAAGATACAATTATAAAAACAATTTATAAATATAAAAACATGCATACCTATATGTATGTAAATACAAATTATTAAAGAATATACAATTATAAATACAATTTGAAAATTATTATTATACAGGTTTAAGTGTTATATATAGAAAAGAAAAGGTTGGATATATCTGGTGTCCATGTACTAAACAATTATTTATTAACTAGCCTTTATGTCCCGCCGTTGGCCAAGAATGTAAAACTGTGAAGGAATAAGCAATCGTTTTTATAATATTGTCACCCAATTATTTTGCAATATCGGACTATGAAAAGTGGTTTGAAATTTGATTGAGTTTAAGCATTGTAAAATGTTCAAGTGATGGCCACAACCCATTCTTTTTTATATATTGCTATAAAGTGTGAATGAAGTATAATATACAATTTCTGCACGCATGGACTACGCGAAATGGTTTTAAATATGACAGTTTATCAACGTTGTACACAACCCCCATTTTTAAATATTATCATCGAAAACAAATTGTAATATATACCTATTGAAAATTTAGTAATTTTGGATGTTGGAATGTGGTTTAAATTTGATTAAATAATGTACTGAAAAGATCTAGTGTTGGTCACATCCCATTCGTTTTTATATTTTTTCATCAAGTGTGCATTATATTTTTGCACAATTAGACTGATAGACTTAAAATTGACACAAAAGTCTACATTAACGAAGAAGAAAAAGACTTAAACTATAATAAATAGTTTTTAATTTGAATATAAACGTTGTGAAGAGTTCAGTAATGGCCACAACCCCCATTATTTAAATATCGTCAACGAAATCAAATATGAAGGTGTTGAAAATTATTCAAAATAGGATGATATAAATGGTTTAAATTTGATTAAACAAAAGTATTGAAAATATTCTAGTGCAGGTTACATCGTCACATCCCACATCCCATTCGTTTTTACATATGTATTTTCATCAAGTGTGCATATTGTTAATAATATTTCTGCACAATAGACTATTAGACTTAAAACTAACCCAAAAGTCTAAATAAAAAAGAGAAGAATAAGTATAAGACTATAAGAAATAGTTTGTATAAAAAACTATTTCAATGGTCTACATAAAATAAGAAAAATTACATAAAATAGAAGAATTAGACTATTGGAAATAGATTGCATAAAAACTGACTAAAAGGTCTACATAAAAGAAGAAGAAGATTAATCCATAGGAAATAGTTTTGTATAAAATTCACCAAAGTTCTACATAAAATAAGAAAACGAAGAAAAAGAATTAGACTCCACGAACGGTCGCTTCAGACCCTTCAGTACCTCCCATCCCTTCAATCCATCATTACGTCCCTTCCAATCAGGCCCTTCAGTACCTCCCGTCCCTTTAGGCCCTTTTATACCTCCCATCCCTTCAGGCCCTTTAGTGCATCCCTTCCCTTCATTACATCCCGTCCCTTCAGCCGCTTAAGAAAAGTTTAAATCCAGAAACCATCCTGGAAGAACCGCGAAGAGATGAAAGGACCTTCTTTTCCCAGGATACTCCACCTTCAAAGGTAAAATGACTAAATACACGAAGAAGAAGAAGAAAAAAGTTTAAATCCAGATACCTGCGAAGATATGGAAGGAAAATTGGACCTTCTTTTCCCAGGATACTCCACCTTCAAAGGTAAAATGACTAAATACACGAAGAAGAAGAAGAAAAAAGTTTAAATCCAGATACCTGCGAAGATATGGAAGGAAAATTGGACCTTCTTCTCCCAGGATAGTCCACCTAAAATGTCCAGGTAAAATGACCAAATGCACGATGAAGAAGAAAAAAGTTTATATCCAAAAACCGTCTTGGAAGACTTGCGAAGAGTTGGAAGAACAGTTGGACCTTCTTCTCCCAGTATTCTCCAACTTCATAGGTAAAATGACCAAAAATACATGAAGAAGAAGAAGAAGAAGAAAAAAGTTTAAATCCAGAAACCTGCGAAGAGATGGAAGGACAATTGGAACTTCTTCTCCCAGGTTAGTCCACCTTCATAGGTAAAATGACCAAATACACGATGAAGAAGAAGAAGAAAAAAGTTTAAATCCAGGAACCGTCCTGGAAGACCTGCGAAGAAATGGAGAGACAGTCGGACCTTCGTTTCCCAGGATATTCCGCTTTCATTGGTAAAATGACCAAATACACGAAGAAGAAGAAGAATAAGAAAAAAATTTAAATCCAGAAACCATCCCGGGCATACGCTCGACAATTCACCAAAGTTTCATTGTAATCGGACAAACGGTTTAGGAGCACATAGCATACATGCATCCATACATAAATAAATAAATAAAATAATTTTCCTATAGGAAATCAGTATATTGTTGATTTGTAAGTAAATAGTATTAGGTAGGTACCTACCTACAACAATGTTCTAAATAAATTCGATTCATATCAAATTTTATTTGAATATCAGAATCTTTCCGTAACCATAGTAACCATCGAACATATAAAATATTACTATCAAATGGGCTCGATACATTTTTTTGGATATGTAGGTAGGTACCTACATACATTGGTTTGTTCGAAGCCACAAAAACGAAAATTGTCCAAAATATCAAATATTACATACAAATTATGCAATTTTATTATGCCTATATCTTTACTAATAATTAACAGACTTTTACAATATATGTCTTAAAACTTGCTGTAATGTCTTGTGTTTCATTTTATTATTTCATAATCACATTTATTTCAAAGGTATATTATTTTAAAGAACATATTCATTCGGTAGGAAAATTAAATATCGTATGAAAAGATATTAAAATGGCGGGGTTATATGTACATTTGTACAAAACGCTTACTTTAAAAATAAGTTAAACATTATAATTATACAAAATATTCACCATGTTTTTCACTTAAACGCTAAGTTATACTTGAAAATATATTTTCTTCGTGTTAATACGTACTTCTAACTTTTAAACTAACAGATATTTGCGTGCAAAATGTACACTTTTTTGACAGATATGACTTGGAAAATTTTGTATGAAAAAAATAATTATTGAAATATTTTTAAAATTCAGCATTTTTATCGCATTATTTTTAGCGTGACACTGCATCAGGTATACTGGTACACGTTCGCACATAAATTAGATTTTTAGATGCTCTTGGTTTTTCAGAAGGCGTGAGACAAACACACACACACACACACATACACACACATACACTAACATTTTGATTGCTTTATTACTTTAGATTTATAAAATTTACGTTTGGGTGTATTTTTTTGCACTAAACTGTACAAACAGTTTGTCAGTGCAAACTCCTCACGTACATTGCAATCAAATATTTATTCAACCATCAATATGATATCTACACACATACAAAACATTAAAATTTTAAAAAATCACAGTGAAAATAAAGTAAATCACAAACAGAACAATTAAAATTATGTAAATCGAAATGAAAAAAAAAACATGAATTAAATAAATTGAAAATAAAATAAAAAAATACAGTAATAATAAACAAGGTAAATCAGAACAAAAATGAAAATATAGAAAGCAATGAAAATTAGGTATACTTAGTGTAAAATTGTTTAAAAGTTATTTTTATCTGTTTCTTGTCTTTCATCACAGTTTCTTCTTTCTTTTATGTGTCATATTTCAACATTTAATTTACACGGTCGTGAAACATATTTGTATGTCGATTTTATATTATGTAATATAAAAATTCCAATCCTATCATTTTATATATATATATATATATATATATATATATATATATATATATATATATATATATATATATATATATATATATATATATATATATATATATATATATATATATATATATATATATATATATATATATATATATATATATATATATATATATATATATATATATATATATATATATATATATATATATATATATTTTAAGACCTTTTTATTTATTTTTATGAAAAACCAAACAAGCAACCAGTCATATGAACAAATATTATATTAGATTTAATATTTATTTTAAAAAATGTCCTTCTAGTAACAAGCACACATTCCCTAAATTAAACATGAATGCTTGTGCTATAGGTGAACGAAATCGGTCGTGGCAGGATTCGAACTCGCGACCACTGAATTACAAAACCCAGCGCGCTAACCGCTCTGCCACCACCCATCTATTATTAAACACCATATAAACATTATACCATTTAAGTTTTTGGGATGGAATAGTATACAGTAGTATATTAGGTATAGTATATATTGGTTTATACTTCATAGGCTCCAGAGCAGAGTCGTCATTGATATAATATATGATATTAAAAACTATGAAACTATGATATAGATGAAGAGAGAAAAAACTACGGTATTAAAATAGAGATAAAACTATGATAGCACTTTACAAAACGGCTATTTTGGTTTATAGGAACCTCATCAACTATTTGTTTGATTTTTGTCTAACGCTCATTCTGTCAATGTGACCGAACCGCATTAACGTATGTTAGTAGGTACATGCATCGTCTGTAATATTTCCCTTGCAAGTTTTCAATATTTAAAATGCTTAATGCGGACACCTGACCTAACACCACGATCTCGTGGCATTCCTATCACAAGTCAAGCTCGTGCTCTTGGCAAACGGTCGTGCCTTCAGCATTCGAGAGATAAACTTGTCTCTTTCTCACACACTGTCTCCCTCTCGCTTTCTCTCTCCTGCTAGATGATGTTGCCGCTAGCTCTCGGCGCAGTGATATCTCCATGGGATGTACCGGACTGGCGACTGTCCGGCAAACAAACAACGCAAGGCGCCAAAACTCTCATTTCTTTTTCGATAATCTTTATTTTTTTTTTTTGATAAATATAATTGCTCGTCATCTGAATAATTATATTTTGGACATAAAATGTTCTCGGCATAACAAATCCCAAAATAAATAGGCGTTAATCTATAAAAGTGTTGGCTCGAAGTGTGCAGCCATTGAAAAACTCGAATGCCGAATGCCCATACCACATATCCATATATTAGAATTAAAATAGTACTATTTTAAGTGTAGGTACACTTACAAAGTGCAACAGATTGCCTCCAGACGTCCGCAGTACACAAAGCAGAGCACTTTCACAAAAGGACTGAAAACAGCTTTATTTCGTAGAGCAACATTAGACAGAATATAAGCGCCCTTGGAATGATCCTGAATCATTAAACGGCACTATATAAATTATTTATATTATTATTATTACACTTAGTCAATTCTAGTCCACAGACTTCGTCATACGAGATAACACGTTTTAAGATTTTAACTAAAGAAATCTAAATAATTCTTCTTCGATGGCTCTTCAGCCTAAATCGATCCTTGGCTTCCTTCAAATATGTCTGTCCTCTTCCAGCTTGCTACGTGCAGTAGCTGTGCAACAGCCTTCTTTATATTATAGTTCTTCATTCGCATTCTTGGTCGTCAATCTGTCTTCTACACATTGTGTGTTGTCATTATGAAATGTGATTCCCCAGTGCATCCAGATGTTTTTCTGTAATGGAAGGATATTTTTATTGACAAACTTTTTAACACCTCAATAGAGACGAAGTTGGGATATTACAGAATAACCAGCAACTCAAGGCACCTACAGGGCTTACGACCTATCATCCGCTAGTTTACGTGATCACTTTATGAGCTTGCGCAACGTTCACCAATTAATCCTTCTTATTGAGTTCCCTTATCAATGTAATTTTTGAAAGTTGTATATAATATTTGAATAATGTGTAACAATTCACCTGAAAAATTATTCATTATAACTATTGCTATCTAAGAAGTAATGAAGAAACCTTTTTGTAACGCCATCTATTGAGAAATTAGTTTATTAGTACAGCAATGATAGTCCTTATAAATGAGGTGACGAGAAAAAAATCCAATGTTTGCGTATATACAATTATAAAAATATTTAATGAAGGACATGTTCATAAGTTGATAAGTAGCCACATAAATTTTTTCACATAACTCATAACAAAAATAAAACGTTTTGGCCGGCTCTGTACGTAGGTAATATTAGTCTTACTGGGCGATGGCGCATTGCACCGTTGGGCTGACCTCTGTATTCAGCAGAAGCAGACAGGCAAAGTTTTGATTTTCATCTGATTATTGATAAAGCCGAACGCGAATTCCGCCCGAAGGTTAGCACGGCTGTGGATGCCTCCTTTGTCGGGTTTTTATCCGTTGGTACCATACGGCTCAGCTTCATGGCCTGGCCGTTCACGACTTTCAGACCCGATCGAGACCATAAATAATCTTCACAATATACAACAACATTATATATAGTATGCCCACCTTCTCATATAAAACAATAATATATTATATCGTTGTCGTGTCCTTCTCAGTGAAATCTTTGGGAGACTATAGAACAAGGGTTGAGATTGAGGTTTATATTGTAAGTACTGAAAGCTGACAATCATCATCGTCATATCAGCCCACTTCTTTTCCAGTAATGGACACAGGCCTCCCCTTGAGACCGAATCCAGCTGCCCCCAGCTACTCGCCTCACATCTAGGGAACTGACGATAGCTAGACTAAAATACTTATTTTGTTTTATTTTTTTTATTATTGAAACCAAAATACATAATGCAAAGAATATATATATAATGAAATAATGCAAATCAAATAAATTAATATTACCCCCTATTCACTAACTATTGTATCTAAAATAGGAACATTCTAAAATTGTGGATTTTGGATTTAAGGTCTTATTTCAACGTTATAAAATATAAGCTTGGGTTAAATGGAATAGAAACGTACCTATATTTGCCGGAACGTTCTTAAAAAGTTACTGAATTAGACGTATTTTGAATTATTATGAAAATTATGAAAATTTCATAATTATTCATAAAACGTCTGATTCGGTAACTTTTTAAGAACGTTCCGGCCAATATAGGTACGTTCCTATTCCGTTTAGTCCAAGTTGATATTTTATAACGCTGAAATAAGACCGTAAATCTAAAATCTACAATTTTAGAACGATCCTATTTTAGTTAAAATAGTTACTGAATAGGGGGTATTATATAACGTTTTCTTTTTGTATAAACCACCTCACCAGGCTGAGCCTGTTCTATATATCACAGAAAAAAAAAACAATTTGAAGCAAAGAACACGAGGCAGTATTCATAAACTACGAGGTTTTAGTAAAATAAATTCTATTGATACCATACCAATTACGAATCTTGATGAAATGCACATTTTGGGTACGCTACATAATCAAATTTAGCGATTTGTGATTACATTATATTTATTTCATACATGTTATTATATAAGTATGTGATTGATTTGCGTCTTATTAAATAATAATATTTAATCATAAAAAATAGACAAGAAGAATAAATTATAAGTATTATATATTTTACAAATTCAGTTTATCGTTTTTCTCTCAGCGTGGTAAGAATTACTTCATTATGTATGGGAAACACTCTTAAGTTCTTTGTTCCGTCAATATTAACTTAGAGAAACAAAATTATTTTATATATAAAAATTCTTAATGCTTTGATTGCACGAATATATTAAGTCACGAATCGGAGATATGGACTCACAATTCTAATTCTGAGTGCTCTACAAGTCACTTTAGAAACACCCAAGATTGGACGTTATCTCTACGACCACTTTAAAAAGGTTGTTTTGAATCAAAACTCAAATGGATCTCTAACATATATGGTACCAACAGTTTGGCATTATCGATAGCTGAAAAAATCTTCCTCTATATTCAAATTACATTAATAAATTCATTTTTTTATCGAAATGAAAAAAAAATCTATTTTATGTTATTCTGGTTACTGGGAAAAGAATGGCATTTTTTATTCATACATATAATATACCTTTACAGGTTCAAATATATGTAGATCATTATTTTTACTCTCCATTAGGTACTATGCAATAGTTGAGTCATGAATTCACAATTTTAAGCGTATTTTTTACATCAATTTCTCAATGAAATACTGTTCATTTTTTCTTCTTCTTTTATGTCCATTTTTTTTAATTATTTACTTCTATTTTCTTTATTATGTTGTTTTATACTGTCCTTCCTTTAAATACTTTTTTATTATGTATGTTATTGATATATTTACACTTATTGTTGTTTTGTTGTGCCTACATTGTTGTATTTATCTTGTATTTATTGCAAATGCCCTAAATGTACATAATAAAATAAAATAAAAATAAAATAATGCCGACCGCCGTTGCATAGTTGGTAAGCAGTTAAGCTTTTGTGCGGGCGTTCTGGGTTCGATCCCCAGCAGAGGTTAATTTATTTAAATTCATTTCTCAAGCAAATAATTTTTCTCTTGTATAGAAATACTGGACAGTTGGAATAAATTGCAATACGGCAAAAAAACTAGCCACTCGCGTAGGGTGCATGTAAGTGTTTACTATATTATATTAATAATAATAGTATTTTATAAATCGCCGTTTAGTGATTAAAGAACCCTCCAAGGGCCCTATAACTTTATTGTTGAACGTGTCAATACTGTGAGATTCACGTATGTCAGGGGGCAATACATTCCGCTTTTGACTAATAATTTAAATTGTGTAATTCGTCAATGAGAGAAGTTATATGGCATCTCTTATCATCTCCATTAATCAGGCTCGCATATTAGTTAATCACCATTTGCAATCGAATAAGCTGACACATTAACAAACCAGTATATATTAAACGTTACAGTAATCCATCAAACACTAGTATGTTCAAAATATTATGTCTTATAATATGTAAAGCAACTTTCAATGAATTAAATATTAAAATCCACTCAAAAAATTGTTCTACAAAAGTATTGACATGTAAAAATAACGATTGTCTATGTATAACAAATAAAAATGAAATTAAATATTTAGGAGTAATAATTGACAGTAACCTTAAATGGAAAACTCAAATAAATAATACTATAAACAGATTAAGAATGCTTATTTACATATTTATCAACCTTAGAAACATTCTCAATTTAAAATTACTTAAAAATGTGTATTACGCTTTCGCCCATTCAATAATGCAATATGGCATTGTTGCATGGGGGGGGGCGTATAAAACATCCATTTTGCCTCTAGAAATTACGCAAAGGTTGATAATAAAAATTATAAATAAAAAACCATCTGACTACCCAACTTTGCAACTATTTCGTGATTTTCAAGTGCCATCTTTTAAAAATATCTATAAAAAAAATGTGCTATTTCAAATACATAAGGACATTGGAAGGTCGCACCATGCCTTTGTACGTGTGGCGAGTGATAGACATAATATAGTGAGTCAACTGTGTACCCCATTAACACATACAAGTTTTGCACAGCACTACTACACGTACAATGGGGTGGTGTGGTTCAACCAACTTGAAACAGATTTGAGACTGGCAATTGAACATAATGATTTTAAAAAAAAATAAAGAATAAATCAAACTTATTATTTGACTGATATGTAAATTATATTAACTTCTTTTTGTATAGATAATAATTATGTATGTATAATATTTTGTGTATTCTGTATTAAATTGTCTCCTTTACACACGAGTGCTTGCACTCTAGTAAAGGGTAAATATGTTTTGTCTTACTGTGAATCTTTTCTATATAGTTTGTTTGTTTTATATTTTGTATATGTTATTGTAAACTTAATAAAATAAAAAAAAAATATCTTAATCTGCAAAAGAAGAAAGTCATCCTGGATTCGATACTTAATAAAGAGACTGATCAAAAGTTAATTTCTTCAAAATTCTTACTTATGTATATGGGCTCGAATCACTGGTTATTTGAAAGCTACACGATATTGTCGTTTGAAAATAAACTCATGATACTAGCAAAGGCAGTACAGTTATTTATTTATTTACTTATAATAACGAAACCAACAAAACAATGTTATATGCACATACAAAAACAATATATGATACAAACACACATTATCTCCAATATTCCAAATTATTAGGTTTTTGTTACAATACTACACGAACTTGTACTTCAAGTTCTACTTCAATCTTTGTTATTTTTAGCATTCTGTGCAGTGCCTGCAGGATTCATCATGAAGTTGACACCAGGAAAACAGGCAGTGGTAAAAGAAGAACATAACATGTCATAATATCTGACTGTTTTAGGGATATGCATTCTAGTTCATAGTATAACGTTAACCAATTACGTGGGTACATATATAAAATTTACACTGTAGTTTTCGAATCTGGATTTTCTACTATTATGAACCAGATAAGAACATACCACTAGACCTTAGAATACACCACACCCCAGGTTACCAAGATCGAATGGCATTCAATACGAAGATTTTCGAAAAGAAAAATATTAATAAGTATTAAAAATCATACAACTATGTAAATAATATGTTGAGAAATATATTTATTTATTTATTTTTTAAATGGCACTTGTAACCTCAAATGGAGGAACATTGGCCAGAATCAATTTTTTTACAAAATCTTGCATCTTAATTACATATAAATAAAAATATTTAATTATAAAAATATATTTAATTATATAAATATGATCAACTGCGAATACATAATAAACTTATTCCTAACCTGAATTGTCAAAGGTGTTTAATTGTTTATTTTAATTTTTGCTTAAGTACAAAAATAAAGGCATATTATGTACAAAGCGAATTTAAATAAACACTAAAATCTCCACAAAAGCATTGCCTGTGTGTGTACAATATAAATTCATTTTTATATCTACCTAAAATGGTGTTGATTACATTTTTCCTGCAACCAATTTCTATTATCAAGCAACTCGCTCGCGTGAGTCGCTATTATATATATATATATATATATATATATATATATATATATATATATATATATATATATATATATATATATATATATATATATATATATATATATATATATATATATATATATATATATATATATATATATATATATATATATATATATATATATATATATATATATATATATATATATATATATATATATATATATATATATATATATATATATATATATATATATATATATATATATATATATATATATATATATATATATATATATATATATATATATATATATACTTGGACGATTTATATAGCGCCGTTTTCGTGAGAGCTCACCTCAAGGGCGCTTTACATTGATTTTTGCATGAGTTAGTGGTATCTTAAAATCTAGATTAGTGACCTTAATATTAACTTAATTTAAACAGATACAAATTCGAAATTTAATGCCATGAGACATTTAGAATCGAAACCATTTGAAGTTTGTCAGTTAGTCAGGTCAGTTAGGTTAGTTTGAGTTATTTCCATGTGATTTTCTAAAGAGGTGTGTCTTTAGTTGTTTTTTGAAAGTCATAATATTATTTACTTGTCTTAGCCTGTGGGGTAGTTTGTTCCATGATGATGGACCAGCCACTGTCGTTGAATAACTAAACCTAATCGAAAATTATATTGATTGCAATAAAATACAACGACGAAACATTAGTGTGATGTTTAGGTACGTAAATCTCTATTCCCTTTAATTTTTGCTTGGGTTATTAGTCTTTAATAATAATAACGGCTGTATAAATTAAAGGCTACGACTATTTACACGACTCAACCATAGACGAAAACCAAAAATAACCACAGAAAACGCAGATAAATCAAGTTATAAAAATATTTACCTTTGTTTATACTTTGTTATAATTGTAGATCTCGATGAAAAAAATGATTTATAAAATTAAGTAAATGTAATAAGATGCCAATATTATTTATTTTTTCTTCAAGTTGGTTTCCATGATGCATTTATGACCATTGAAAAAATGACAAAGGTAAATATTTTTGTATTTTGATTTATCTGCGCTTTCTATGGTTATAAATGACCTAAAAACATAGACGACGTTAGAAAATTTGTCGTGTAAATAGACACTTTTTGGCGGGAAAACGCTTTTCCCGCCAATTCCGGTCGTAAAAATAGTGGCACCGTAAATTAAATTGGTTGTCATAAAAATATTATCAACACCTTTGTCATTTGAGGATAGGAATAAGTTTATTATGTATTCGCATTTGATCACATTTTTCAAATCAATTAAATTTTTCAATATTATATTAGTTACTAGTTATATGTTTTTTTTTAATTATACTTATTATTTGTATACATTATTTTCGCGTTTATTGTCCACTTTGAAAGCTCATCCGATCTTGTTAACGTGAGCTGTGGCGTATTCTAAGGCATAGTGAACATTCCCACTTGTCCATCTAAAACAGTAGAAAATGCTTAGGTAGGTACTAAAGCCAACGAACCATCTAAGGTTTTCTTAAATGTGCATAGTTATCTGAGATATGTTTCCTTCCTTATATGGTGTCGCAATTAATCTTCCTTCTCGTTACAATTAGCCTCTATCAGTCCAGTATTCTTTTAGTTTAGTAGTTTTACCGAATAGACATTGAGGTCTGCCCACACTGACGCCCATTTAAACTTTTGTTGGTAATTTTTGTGATACAGGTACCAACGCCACACGGTATCATGCCTGGTTATTTGTTAGAACCAGTATTTCGATAGGAGTAATTAACCAAACTGCTTTACAACTGTACTATTTTGGATTTTTTTAAAACCAGTGTCGGTTGGCACTTATCGATTTGACAAGATGGTTACTAAAGATATGCTTATTTTACCTGTTAAATTTATTATTCGAAAATCTTGTAGTTTTTCAACAATTTCATTAGATTTCACAAACATATTAAAATATGTGCATACAATCACGCAGTGACGGAATAAGTATAGAAAATCGAACGTGTAACGATCATGGCTAAAAAATATTGTTCCTTCTATCTAAATATTATTATATTTTATCTTCATACGCATAATATTTTGATACCTCTTTTGCTTCCTCAGATTTCTTCATCTTAATACAACGTGCCACAAAGAAATATGCGTAAAAAAATTCAAGATCTATTATGTATATAAAGAATATTTTAATACTTATAATGTTTTGTATTTTATTTTCTTAACTTAAAATTTTACAATCTTTTAGCATTATTTTACCACATACATTAATTTTACTTTTAGTTTATTTCAATAACTACATTTAATCCCAAAATATTTAAGCCATTGAATATTAAATAAACAAATACATTTGAAGATCACGATAGCTTTTATAATTTCAGTTTTTTTTTCTATTTCTTAAAATAATATTATTACATCATTATTTATTAGAGTTTTCAAATAAATTATCAGAGTAGGTACCTAATTCTTAAAATCTCTACCTCATATATTATATTGAATAGATATACCGATTAAGATTAAGATTTAAGATGGCCAATGTTTTATAATAAATAATCAAATAAAGCAAGTTAAATAAAGCAATCAAACATCGACACTGTTGTAAATCACGGACAGGATTGTCTTGAAATTGAACATAGTTTATGATAATCCCATACAGTTCTGCGATAGAGTTGTTTGTACGCCAACAAAATTCAACATGGCGTACACAATTAATAAAAATAAATTTAAATTTAATAGGTACAATATAATCTAAGGGTTCTATAAACTAACAACCAGTATTTTTTTAGATAATGCATTGTTATTTCGTTTTTCTAGCTTTGAAATTATAATATGTTACACAACGAATATATATTAGATGTTGTTCATTTATTGATATTTTATTTTGAAAAACAAATATAGGAAATTTTTTAAATTGAATGTTGTTTTTTGTATCCTTCCAATTCCTCGTTATTTTCGTGATCAGTCAGTTTATTGTCTCACTGAAGATTCTTGAAGCGTATTTATTCATTCATTAATACCATCACGGCGTATCCCACAGTGCAATGTAAATTTAAATAATCAATATTTTTTTTACATAAATCACTGCTTTTTATTTATAACTTTACAAATTCGCTATCAAAGAGGTTTTGGACTGTACAAAAAATATTATTGTGAAGAAAATGTAATATCATCTTCTTCGTTATCGTGTATAATGTCATTTTACCTGTTTATCCTGGGAGGAGAAGGTCCAACTGTCCATCTCTTCGCGGATCTTCCGGGTAGTCTTCTGTTGTTAGGTATTTCTGTCTTAACAATTTTGTGTCAATTCTATTGTCGTCGATGTGTTTGACGTGGTCTCTCCAGCCCCCCTAGACAACGTGTCATTGAGCTCAAGAAAAGAAACAAGAAAAGATAATTCAATGTATGGAAGTGACAGTTTCCAGTCACGTGACAACTGTCACTTCCATACATTGAATCTTTTCTTGTTTCTTTTCTTGAGCTAAATGACACGTTATCTAGGGGGGCAGAAGCGTCTTCTGCTACGTTCTTATTTTGTTATGTCCTCGATACCGCATAATATATAGACCTGATCGTTTCATTCTGATGCGGTCCCTGAGGGTTCTCTCAACAACGGAAGGCAGAGAATCAGTAATAATGGAATGTTATATCGATAATAAAATTAATAAAAATTTGAATGCGCTGTTTTATGGTAAAGCACGCTTTATTGGCTCTATCGAATCCCTTTAAATAATTGGTATTTTGTGTTTTTGAAGATCTTAATATCTCTCTGGTGGTACATTCCTCTAACGTGGTTCTAGAATATAGTGCGTAGCCTTGTCATGCAGAGTTTTAAATACCGTCTAGCACACTTTGCAGTCTAAAAAATTCGCTCTGAACTCCTCAACTAGTTCAGCTCGTTTTGGAGAGGCGTTATGTGACATCCATGTGTGTGTATTGTTAATAAAAGTTTAAAAAGGCTATAAATATAAAAAAAAATGTATTTTTACGAAATATATTTAAGGTATCTAAGTATATGGAATATTATGTCCCTATATTAAATGTATCAATTTAGGTAGGTATACTGACTTGTTATGTACGTATTTTGCTGTAGGCACGTATCCATCTATAGATGTATGATATTATATAGGTATGAGGTTGTTATACGTATGTTTGTATAGGTTGGTTGGTTGGTTGGTTCCATTTGATAGCGTGCTCCACGCCCGAACAAGTACGTGCCAAGATAATCTCTATCTCAATCACAGTCGACCGCCATTAACCCTCGGGGTCGTTTTCCACTCTTCTGAATCTTCCCTATACTTAACTGACCAACCAACAGCAAATACATAACCTACCTATGTATGTACATATCTATCTACCAACCAAATATATAATATAAATTCTTCTCGTGTTATTTAATCCTTAGGCGAAAACGATTAATGGGAATAACCTTATCATGCAGACGATACAACACTCTATAATATGAAAATATAATATTCTTACAATTGATTCCACAATAGGCATTTTAATATTGATTTAACCAGAAAGAACTTGCCACTTTTTTTCCTTATTTATTTTCTTCCGTGGCCTCATTACTGTCGAAGGCGGCTACACTCATGTAGGATGGATCTAAGGGCTTCGGAGAAAAAAAAACCCAAGCCTGTCTAATTTCTGCGAAGAGAAACCCCAATGAATTGCAAGTGTCTTTCAACGGAAGCACCCTACCTAACAGCAGCTCTATCGACCTGCTTGGAGTATCTATAACGAACCAATTACACTACAAGGGCTCCATCGAAGCTAAGGTGAAACTCGCCTCCAAAAAATTGAGCGTACTATATAGAGCGCGCAGATATTTTACTAAGACCCAGATCTGTATACTCTACAAAGCGCAAATACGCCCAATTATTGAATATGGCAGTCACCTCTGGAGTGGCGCCCCCCAATACCTACTGAATACCCTCGACGCTGTCCAAAGGCGTGCTATACGTCTGATTGATGATCCATCACTGACTGATGGATTGCAATCACTAGAACACAGACGCAGAGTCGGTATTTTAAGTTTATTCTATAGATACTACCACGGGAATTGCTCAGAAGAACTTGCATCTTTGGTCCCTCCTCCACCCACTCGCAACAGAGTCACTCGCTTCACTCAATCGCAGCATCCATTCACAGTGGACCTTCAACATATACGAACAAGTCGCTTCTCGAACTCCTTTATTAACACAGCAGCCCGACTGTGGAACGATCTTCCGAATTCTGTGTTTCCATCTTCGTACAACCCGGGTCTTTTTAAAATCCGAATTAATAAACTCTTCTCTAGATTGCAAACCCCTCCCAACGCTACGTAGTGCGCTTCTTCGGAAGAGTAAAATGGACCCAAATCCTAATAGCTGGCGTCCCCTACGTAGACATGTTAAAAAAAAAAAAAAAGATTGATGATCCTTTATAGCGGACTTAAAAAGGTCACTTTATAGGATTAGTGAGCGACCTCTGGATCTTCAACCCACCACGCTTTTTTACTCCTCACTAACCCAAGGGGAGTGGGGAGTTATGATTTCACAATTTTTAAGGCTATTTTTTTTTTGCAGATTATCAACTAGTATCATGTTGAGATTGTATTCTGAAAGTTTCATCACAATGTATCTGTGTGTGTGTGCTATGTGCTATGTGCTATGTACGTCATGTTTATTTTTCTTTATCGATTATAGACTAAAGTACTCGTTCGATTCTATTCAAATTTTGCAAATATGTATATCTAATACTCGATTAGATCCCATTAGATTTTGAACGATATATAAATAGTGCTTCTCAATTTTTTTAACTGTCAAATATTTCAAAGTGACCCCAAACTCAGGAAAATTATAATATGAAATTTTTATATTCATATTCGTAAAAAGGCACATCACTTTCATAAAATGGCATTGAAGAGTTATCATGTTTTCATAATAAAATATTTAAATAAAAAATAATTTAACAAACTCATTTCATGAAAATGCTGAAAATTTTCTATACAAAATTTGAATACTTTATAGAATGACTTGTTAGTGAGGAGTTTAGCGTTGGCCACAACCGACTCGTTTCGTTACGAAGAGGTAATCTGAAGCCCTTCTGGCAATATGTCTTAAATGTTGAGGATAATAAGCATATTAATAATAAAAACCATAAGTAGATCGACGACAGAGTACACTTATTACCTCACATGTTTGTATAATACTACCTTCCTTTCTGTATCAGTGAATATTAAATTGCCGAACGGAAATTTCCCCAACAAAGCAGTGTTCTATACTTCTGCTGGGAATCGAAACCAATAAATAAATCAGACAGACAGGACTTGCCGCTAAAAATAATGTGTGTTCACAAATATAAACCACCCAATCGTCTCCCTGATGAAGTTGACACAGACAAACATCCACCAAAAATATTTACCATCTAATCTTCTCTCTGATGAAGTTGACACATAGAATAATCTATCAAAAATATAAACCATCCAATCGTCTCCCTGATGAAGTTGACAGAGATAAGTCTAGCAAAAATAGAAACCATCCAATCTCCCTGATGAAATTGACATAGAGAAAAATTTAGCAAAAATATAAACCATCCAATATTCTCCTTGATGAATTTGACACAGAGAAACATCTAGCAAAAATATAAATCATCTAATCGTCTCCCTGATGAAGTTGATACAGAGAAAATCTAGCAAAAATTTAAACCATCCAATCGTCTCCCTGATGAAGTTGACACAGAGAAACATCTAGAAAAATTCTTCAGTCCTTTCTACATCCATCCATATTCTCATAATTTGATCACAAAAATATTTTTCACTTATCTGGTCTGATAATGCGTGTATTGTAGAAGTGATTGACAATCAGAGAAAATATCTTATATTATCAATACTGATAGTATTTAAGGAGTAGAAATCCATTTTAGTAATAATAATGGTCAAAATTATATTGCGTCGTTTTATTTATTTCTTCTCAGAAAGGTACAGCTTCACTTTATTTATATTTTTATGATTATTTTGAAAACTTAATTTGTGTGCCATATTTAAAAATAACAACAAAATGAATGCATTTTAAAATTTGTGACATATTTTATTTTATTTTCAATAAATTTTAAAGTGTATTAATTTTGTTGTAATTACCTACTTCATTTATTTTTCATTACATTACTTGTATAAAAGTTGAGCCATAAATGTATTGTTCAATTTTAATAAACGATTATACCTACAATAATTGATTACATAGTTGAAAAAGTCATAAAATAATACATGATTAAACAAAATTAAAAAAGATATATTATAATAAAAATATACACATAATATACAGTTAACGAATATGTTTCAGGATGAGGAGAAGAGAAGGGGATTGTTGAATTGTGTATTAGAGTTTAAGAAGTTTTATGGTAAAAGACCATTCCATGGGTGCTTTTGCTTATTTGTTGGCTCTGCAATATAAAGAATTCTTTAGCAATTTACTGAAGGCCCCAAAACTCTGCTCTCCGTGCACTTCAGAAGGCAATTTATTCCATTTATTAGGTCCTTTGACACTGAAACCACGATCAAAGTAAGCCACTTTATTGGATATATCCAATGCCTTTAAAGAAATGGTATTCTGTGATTCAGTAAAACTACCCTCCTAATACGAGGAAAATATTTATGTATGTAGAACCATAGACAATTTTCAGTGCTTTAAATATACTTTGTAATCAGAGATAAATTCGCCACTTTCATAGGTCGCAAATAAATTATTATAATATAATACGACGGTTTTACTGCGCAGTCGATGAGTTATGGTTTGAGGTCCTTTTTTCCTTGCATACATAGCCTGTTTTGTAATCTGACTCGTTAAGTAACAGGCGTCCGACTTTTTGACTTTTATGATATTCAACACTCACCTGTTGTTAGTACGCCAAGTGCAAGTCATAAAAATAACTGCGTTATAATAATAATATCACAGTCCGACTTCGACTCCGGGTTCGTTTGAGGTCCATAACCAATCCACCTTCTGGCGCCACGGACCCATAAGTCCCTTTCTTTAGACTTTATTGTTTAATATTTGGTATGTTAACAATAGTAAAAAAAGGAGGCCTGAAATATACTGAAGAGATTGAAGAAAAATAGGATGCGGAATTTTGACGGACAGAATTTACGACATGTGCTAGACTATGCTTTGCTTTAATTTAATTTCTCGTGCGTAAAATTAAATACATATTAGGTACCCCATATTCAGTAACTATTGTAACTAAAATAGGAACGTTCTAAAATTGTACATTTTAGAATTACGGTCTTATTTTAGCGTTATAAAATATCAACTTGGACTAAATAGAATAGGGACGTACCTATTTTGGCCGGAACGTTCTTAAAAAGTTACTGAATCAGACGTTTTATAAATAATTATGAAAATTATGAAATTCGATTTAGTCCAAGTTGATATTTTATAACGACTGTTAGTTTCCGACTGGGGTGTAAAAAATAAACTTTGCTTCGCTCCTAATAAGACATATGGCTTGGTTTTCAAAGGCTTACTACGTAGACAGCCGTCTATTAAGTTCTCAGGAACAAATGTAAGTTTTCGGGACCAAATCACTTGCCTAGGAGTTGTTCTGGAAAGAGGACCAAATTTTAAAAACCATGCTCGATTGTATGTCGACAAAGCTAAGTCTGCTTTTTTAAAGATCTCACACATCGCCAAGGCACACTGGGGTTTACAGTTTCAAGTATCCTGTCTTTTCTATAAGGCAGTTTACCTCGGCATTGCTTGCTATGCAGCAGGATGTTGGTCTCACGCCAGTGAGCTTCAACATATACGTAGAATTTTGCTCTCAGGCCAACGATTCGCTCTCATCGCTCTATCCAAAGCATATGGAACGAGTCCCACTGAAGCACTGCCAATTTTGACAGGCATGACTCCCCTTGATCTGGAACTTCAGCGTAGAGGGGCTGTTTTCAACCTTACGCGGGGCTGTTCTTCTATGATCGAAAATATTCCTCTCTTCCCTCCAGAGGATCGAGTGTCACGCGGCTTTGTTGAAAGGACTGTAAATGAAAATTTGCAGAACATCTGGCAGACTCGCTGGACGGCCTGCTCAGTGGGAAGAATTACCTACTTATTTTTTCCCGACGTGAGGTATCGTCTTAAATCTCCCTGGGTTGTTCCAGACTTTTGGACTTCCCAATGTTTCACAGGACACGGAAACTTTAAAAGTTATCTTCGCCGATTTAACATTGCCTCCTCTGCTTCATGTCATTTCTGTCAATACCCGGACCAAACTTCGGAACATATCCTTTGGGAGTGTTGCCACCCAATGGTGTCCTCATATAGATCGGAGCTCCTCGTTGCTGTCCGTGGGCCTCTTCAAGGTCCCATTGGTCATGCGGATTTTGTGATCTCGAAGAAAAATTATAAAGCTTTTAAGGTTTTCTGTCATAGATATGGTGCCTTACTTTTAGAAGATTCCCGTTAAATTAATTATTTCCAGAGATCTTGGTCACTTCTCTGATGGTCTGCATGTAGGGGGATCTGAGGTCATAGACAGTCCACGGGTGTGAATTTTCTGTTCGCACTCGTTGATTGTTTCTTTTTGCACTATGGTGCCGAGATTGCTAATCTAGAGGGCTCCATGAGCTACTTTTCGTGCTATGCATTTTTTTTTGTCGTTCACTTAGCGTTCTGTGAAGGGGCCGTTTACAGTCTTCATAGGCAGAGCGGGTGGTGGTGGGAGTAGCGAATTTATAACGACTGTAAAATAAGACCGTAAATCTAAAATCTATAATTTTAGTATGTTCCTATTTAAGTTATAATAGTTACTGAATAGGGGGAAGTATATGCTTATCTTAGGAATATAAGGAAATGTTTCCGAAAATACAAAAAAAATGGATACTTACTTTAAAAACGTGCTTTAAATATGTAAAATATAATATGTCAATGCTAGTGAATAGTAAATTCGATATTGTTTGATTTCCAAATTTTGAGATTTTTCATTGATCTTTCAATCAATTTTAGTAACCGACCGTTGCATAATGCATTGTATTTCGGCGTTTGATGTTTGATACCTAGATATATAGTATAACGGATATTTATAAAATATATTATGTATAAAAAATATAACGGAGGAGAAAGTATAAAAAATATCACGCAAACCTTGCGCTGTTCTAAACTGGTAACACTGGTTAGTTAAATGTTGACAATATCCAAAAATAGAAATAAAAACATTTTTATTAATTCGTAATTTATTATGTGTACAACTTTTCGGCAAATTAATGCGACAATTTGTCTATCGACAATCAAAATTCATCTGAAAAAATATGTTCATAAATACTAAACAGATGATAAACACACCCTCTATAGATATTTACACTATATTAAAATTTATAATTTATATTCGCTGTCGATTTTATTACATATTAAAATCGTATTTATTTTTTACAAATAAAAAATACTCGTTTTTAATATAAAAATAACACGGTATTTATACTAAAAAAATGTGTAAAATTAATATATTCACTTCTATGGGATGGTAGTGGAGAGTAACAAGATAGGGTTCACTGTAGATTGGTTTCATAATATAATGTTATATTGTTTAGTTCTAATCTTACGATATTTTAAATATTTTTTATTGACTGGATGTCCATCTATCCTCGATATTATAGGTAACTATCAGGCATATAAAGTGCTGCTTCTTTGTTCAATATATCATACAAAAAAGGTTCTAAATGCCTTGGGCGAGTGCATGGTTTCACTTGGACAAGTGTACATGTAAAACGGAATCATTTATCATCATAATAGTGTGGAAAAATGAACCATATTACTGAGTGCTTATAGGTGAATATGGCCAGCGCGTACACAACTGCGTTTAACATCTCCTTTTAAACAACCTTGTCTATTTCTACGGGTGTTTTGCACAAGTCGACCACGTTGATGTGTAGTTAATATTACCTGTTCTAATCAAGTGCGTTTTTGTCCGTCTCTCAACAATGGCGGTTGATTCTCGTCTGCTGAACTCGGTTGATTTGGGCCTATTGTACGGGAAAGATATTCAAAGCATTTTACCTGCACATAAAAGGTACAGCGTCTGTCTCACAGTCTCCGATATGGTCTGCCATATTCTGGGCTGATTCTTAGAAAAAAATACACCTGGTGACACCAGGTTCATCAATATTGTCTCGATGTGTTATCAAATGACTTTGAAGTAGAAAAATAAACTTCTATGAAAAAATATGTTACTTGCTCAAGATTCTTTAGTAAACTTACAAATTATACTCCACAAACAACTGTTAGTTTGATAACCAAATATCATTTCAAATGTATTTTTGAAACATGGGTATAAGATCTTTTTTTAGTATATCTTAAAAGTAATACGAATTAAAAAAAAACGCATCTACATACAAACTTCAAGTATTTTACTCGATTTTATTACGATATTATTGAAAATTGTTTCCCCTACAATAAAAAAATACATTAAAATAATTTATTTGCTAAGTATCTACATACATCATATTTTATTTTAATGATGTTTATTTTTTAAAAATGTTTGTTTAATATATGTGAGTTTTTATTTTTATAGGCAGATATGCATTTTTTAAATATATGAAAAATATCAAATTATAATAATGTTTCATTTTAGTTTATAATGGAACTCTACCAAATAAAGTAAAAATCAAAATAAATTATTATTTTTCAAAGTGCATGTTTGCTGTTATATAAATAATATATAATTATAAAATTGAATCGGTTCAGTATCACGCAGTCATGGGTTCGCATCTTACAAGGAACCTTTTGTGAGACAAACAAAAAACACCAGTTCTGGGATGTTCATACGGTTGGTACCAAACAAAATGGAGATTATTATTATTTATATATTATATCATATATACTAGCTAAACGCATAACCGTTCATCACATATAAGAATTTTCATGGTTTTTGTTCAGCAAGGAGAATTCAATATCCGAAGTTAGCATTCTGATATATACATACCTAACGAAAGAAATCATATTGACTGATTACATTAAACACGTCTGTCATCCTTATTTGGAACTATTAAAATTCTAATTGTACGTTTTTTACTTCTCCGGCTATAATATCAGATGCTCAATTTAATAATCGTTTTAATGATAATAATAATATCAAATCATTGAATGTATTTTGGAGAAAAACTCATGTAATGATTGTTTCATAAAGAAATATAAAATACTTCATCCATATCTGTATAATTGCTTATTTTTTTGTTAAATCAAATTTCCAGAGATCAAATTCTACACAATTGAACATCACCAGACGTATGACGTACATATGTATAATGACGTGGAAAAGGATTGATTTGTTTTTAATTTGTTATCAGATTCGAAACAAATATTTTCTTAGATGAAATTGGTCATCTTTTTAAATAATAACTATAGCGCCGTTCAAAGTTTAGAGATCATCATTAGAGCGCTGCTGCAGAATCATTGGTTCTGCGAAAACAAATCCATATATTTATTTTGGAGTATGAATTTTTATTCAAATTATCAATACCTTGTTTATTTTGCGTATAATAATATTGATGAATTACATAAGTTTCAAAGAATTTTAAATTTATAATTATTATATATATATTTATATTATAAAGTATACAAGCGATAATCAAAATTTATTGACCTGTTGTCAGCAAGACAAAACAAACTCGACTATTTCCTTATTATATTATTTGTTCACAAAATATATTAACTAAAGTCTAAACTTTTATAGCGATTTAATCATTTTATTAAAGATACAATTTCGATCGACTATTTCAGATAGAAATTTGAATCTTGAATCTTAGGTATGTACTGAATTCGGTCTGTTTTTTATTATCATTTCAAACTTGATCTGCGAGACGATCGATACCTCAGATCTTTATAGTGTGGCAACTAGTTATTTTATTTTAAATACGTATCTATTTTACGAATAATCAATAATTCTTTGTTCATTGTTTTGACACCACATCAAACCACACATTTGGGTTTTTGTTTTTCGTCGATTTTTGGATTATATGTCGTACGATTAGTTCATAAGTAATATGCGTATACCATCGAAGTTTTCCATATTTAATCAATATAATGTCATTTTATTTAATGTAAAAATTCCAATATTGTTTAATTAAAAAGGGTCTACTGAATAATGAATATATTTAATATAAAGTGGTTCAATTTTGGACGTAGGTACATGGCATTGGAAACATATTTTCAAACATTTAAGGCAATAATGATTGTACATTGCGAAGGTTGATTTTATTGTGTGACTTAAGGTTTTGTCAGACTTGGAAGAGTTTCAACTGACGCGTTGATGTCTTTTAAGAACAATCGTGTTAAATGCGTGGGAAACGACAACTCCAAAATAATGCAAGAATATATTATTATAAGAAATTTCACGACAACAGGTGGAAATTCTCAACAAGTCTCACTCACTTTATTTCACTGCACATACATAAAAAAATATATTTAATAAATATTAAATTTATTTTTAATATAATTTTTTCGTGTATAAACAAAACGCTACTAAAGTATTACGTTTATTTTTATTTTGACTACATCGGATTTTGAAATGGTAACAAGTGAATTTGTATGGATACCACTCGATAATGTGCGCAGCCTGAAACATGTTGCATACCAATTTGTATGGATACCACTCGATAATGTGCGCAGCCTGAAACATGTTGCATACCAATTTGTATGGATACCACTCGATAATGTGCGCAGCCTGAAACATGTTGCATACCAATTTGTATGGATACCACTCGATAATGTGCGCAGCCTGAAACATGTTGCATACCAATTTGTATGGATACCACTCGATAATGTGCGCAGCCTGAAACATGTTGCATACCAATTTGTATGGATACCACTCGATAATGTGCGCAGCCTGAAACATGTTGCATACCAATTTGTATGGATACCACTCGATAATGTGCGCAGCCTGAAACATGTTGCATACCAATTTGTATGGATACCACTCGATAATGTGCGCAGCCTGAAACATGTTGCATACCAATTTGTATGGATACCACTCGATAATGTGCGCAGCCTGAAACATGTTGCATACCAATTTGTATGGATACCACTCGATAATGTGCGCAGCCTGAAACATGTTGCATACCAATTTTTTGTTATTACGTTAAATAAATAAACAATGAAATTCTGTTTGTTTTGTTTTATACCACGTACTATTTTTGATTGCGAGGTAATATAGAATAAGCTGTGGGAGTAATAAATATGTTTTTTTTTATATTTTCGCAAATTGAATTTAACCATTGTGAATACTTATGAAAAAATTAATTAATAAGTATAGTTTAAATACTCGGCGGATATTTTGTGGTTGTTCATATTAACCGTATTGGCATGTGAATTTTGCCCTAAACCACTATATTTTGAGTCACTATGCGACATGTTTCGGCAGTGCTGTCCTGCCATCGACCGGCTAGTTGAGTCTCAACTAGCCGGTCGATGGCAGGACAGCACTGCCGAAACATGTCGCATAGTGACTCAAAATATAGTGGTTTAGGGCAAAATTCACATGCCAAAACGGTTAATTAATAAGTCTTTAGTGACACCGCTTCACTAACTCTAAATGCACTACTTTCAGACGCTCATTATTTATTCCTTCTATGTGGCCAACTGCTAGCCCTAGAACAGGATTTCCTAGTTGGGCAGTAGTAATCTACATTTTGGTATCGTTGTTAATATGGTGTGATTAAAAGTAAATAAAATAATAAATAAATAAATAATAAAGTATATTGAGACATTAATATTCATTTTGTCCACAATTTTCCTACTTATATGCGCCATTTTCAATATTATTTTTAATATTGCTTCTCGGACAACCAACAAGTAATAATAATTTAACACTCACCCAATAACAAGTTGCCACATTCTGGAGACTTCAGTTATTAATCTTCTCACAGATCCAGACTGAAAACACCATCCAGATCCAGACTGAGTTCTTATCTAACTAACAGAGCCACGTAGACCGACAATTGTTACTAATATATTATAACAATTAAGCACTACAAATAATAACACTCAATTATTATTATTACCATTATACACTTCCTTAAAAGAATTAGCAGATATAATAATTAATTGTTGTCGCAATTTATATATTAATAATATTTTGCGAGTGGTATGTAAAATAAAATTTATTTACTATAAAATTTTCAATGTTTATTATGACAATTTAACATAATAAAAAATGTGAGATCATTAAATTTATCACTTTATAGTTTCTTCCATTTTATGGAGCTTTAAATATCGTTTTTTTGTGTAAAAGCATTTCTACCACAGTGCACCTTGTGGCTTAGAATAACAACGTTAGCGCCCTTATAAACTTATGCAGGTAGATGACAATGTTTTACTGTGGTTTTTTTTTCCATTCTTGCTTTTGTCATTTTGTCCTTAGATTTTATTAATCTTTATATATACCCATCGTGACTTGTAAGAATTATTAAATTCTTCGAAGATGATTTATTATAAATTATATCCCATATTATTTATAAATTATAATTAAATATATTGCTTATTCTTTTAATTGTACATCTTTGGTTTATTTTCACAATAAATTATTATAATGCCAACCGGGATAATCTGGCAACCATACTTCTTAAAATGCACCGAGAGACTTCATGAAAAAAAACGAAGCTTGTTTTGTCTATAAAAAAATAATATGTTAAAAAGAATATGATTTTACAAACGTCATTTAACTGCAAAGCGGAAGCGTTCATTTCTACGTGTTATTGTTTTCGTCAGAATGTAAAACAAGACCACTTGTTTACAGAATTTTACGTAAAAGCAAAAAAGGAACAATAATATAATTAATTTTGAAATGATTTATGTTCGAAACCGGGCGCCTTTTTTTCTGCACTAAAGTCATCTATGTACCCACATTGGTGCTGCACGCGAACTACAACGCTGACTTAAACCACAGTGGTTCATGTTTTCAATCTCTGTTTCCATTTAAAAGTTACTAACTCAAAGAAAATGTTAATCATTAAAACTTGCTTTAGTAAAAAGTTACTAGCATTTTACTACACACTTTTGTGGAGTCAGGATTGAATATTTTCATGTTAGATTAAAAATTAAGACATTGTAAAAGATTAGCCACCCAAAGGAGTTCAAGGCCTTTGTCCATTAAAATACTTAAAATAAATAAACGCAGGACATTAAATATGTGTAATTAAAAACAGTAGTATAAGCTTAATTTTAATTGTTATAAAAATGAGTCTGCCATATAAAAAAATAAATATTTTATGTTCCTTTATAGTAAGCATAAAATTATTTAGGTTGTATTGTTATTAAATTCAAATGGTCTTTTGGTGTGGTCGCTGGTTGGACATCGTGGGATGTAAAGTGATGGTATGAATGAATGAATATGGTAACTGAAGTAGTCAAGTGTGTCATTAATGAGGGTAAATAATACGATGATATTTGATTCTCTTAAGAGGACGTATAACGCAAAATCTACTGACTGAAAACATGATATATTAAAACCGCCTAATGCACTATGAAGTAACGTGTAAGTAAAGGTAACTATCGCGTGCGTTAAAAAGGGTTTATACGTGATTTAAATTATCGGTAACTCAAAGTTTAATGATTTATTGCATTTTATTAACAAACATTACTTGAAATGAAAAAAAAAAAATCGGTCATTCACTAGGATTTTTTACACTCTTTCAGCATATAAAAGATTTATTTCTCTTCGACAAATAGTTATAGAGTAATTTTAAAAAAATGCTGTAAAAAAAGAATATTTTTTAATAATTTTTAAGAGAATTATTAAATGTGTGACGAACATTCACTAGAGAAATGTTGAATATACTCATGGTACTTTACTATAAACACAATGTGTAACATATTAGAGCAACGGTCGGGGAACCGGGGTAAATTACCCCAAACGGGGTAAAAATATTTTTTTTTGGGTAACTTTTTTTTTATTTACGTGTAAATTAATTCAATGAATAATGTTTATATAAGTATACATTGATTGTCATCTTTTCAAAATGAGGGGAAGGGGTAATATTACTATTAGTAGACTTACGCAAAAATATTTTGGGGTAATGGTTAAAAAAGTTCCCCGAACGCTGTATTAGAGGAATTTGATATGAAATTGGGGAGTTAATATTTTTTCAAACGATTTTTTATGCTATATTCCCTCTTCTACTTTCTCAGCCTTCCTCTCTCCACTGCTGCACGTATATTTCATTCATTTTTTACTTGATTTCTCCGCTAAAAACAAAATTATTTTAACCAAATTAATTTTTATACATTAGTTTGGTTATAAAAATTTTAATGGACGATATTTCTATATCATCGATA
This sequence comes from Molanna angustata, assembly GCA_963576475.1. Taxonomy (NCBI): domain Eukaryota; kingdom Metazoa; phylum Arthropoda; class Insecta; order Trichoptera; family Molannidae; genus Molanna; species Molanna angustata. The sequence continues at coordinate 31,263,754 of OY754966.1, forward strand.
TTTTTCACGATTTATTAAAATTTTGACGAATATATGATTAGTCGGTTGCGACCGTAGATTATAATATGTAGGTATCGTCATTTCTAACGGTTGTTGTATCTCAAAACCAATGAAAAACATCTTAAATGACAATTGAAAACCAGAACCTGGTTTACACAAAACACTCGCATACCAAGATTCTCAGAGTTGGTAATACCTTCGTTCTCCCTCCACAATTACAGTCTCCGTCTCTTCGTCCCACACCACCCTACTCCAAGTATCTCTCTCTCGGACAGAGCCGTGATTTCACAAGAATCCACTGCAAGACTCCAACATTTGCCCAGTGGACTTGTAACCGTGCATTCTCTTATATACAATATATACATACATATTATATCCCTTACGGAGTACGCAGAGAGAACCGAGCGTCATACTTCTCTATTTTTTCATACATTCCTAGCTTCATTTACATCCATACATCGTTCATACATGCTCGTCGATTTTTCAAGCTCCTTATATTTCCTTCGTTCAAAATATCAATCACATGGTCATGTCATCCCTTTCAGGGGCGGACCCTGCTATTCATTCCATCTCTTACACCCATGCATATTTTTTTTGGTCAGTCGATCATCATTCATTCTTTCCAAACCTCTTCAAGGAATTCACTTTCATTTTACTTACGATATTCTTCTTTATCTTGCATTCTCTCCTTATGTCCTCATTTTTCATTCTATCATATATCTATCTATTATAATATACTCTTCTTAACGATCTCATTTCCACAGCATTTATTTTACTTTCATGCGTCTTTTGCTAGGTCCATGTTTCACTGGCATGCATCAAAGTAGGCACTACATTTGCATTATGTACGGCAATTTTTACTTCTTTTGAGATGTCTGGATCAGACATAACTGGTCTGAGTGCTTCTTTATTCTATTACCTGCCGTAACTCTCCTTTCAATATCTTTATCAGGTCTTTCATTTCGTTCAAACATACTCCTCAAGTATAAATATTCCTTTACTTGATCTAGCATTCGTTTTCTACTTGCCGTAATAATCGCTTTTTAAGCAAACTGCGCGCACTGAGGAGTGTGAGATTTGGCATAGTCAAAGTTTATGTGGATAAGGATTGCAGAAAGATAAAATTTATAAATAGGTAATATATGTAGGTATATATGTTTCAAATACATTTAATTAAATTTTAAAAATATTTAACGTTAAACCATAGATTGTTTACTTTCATACTATAAATAAAAAAACACAATCTTAAACGTATTTGTACAATAATTAAAATAAACCAAAAACATACAATTTTAAAGGATAATTCAAATCTACTGTGAAAATATAATACTTCATTTTGATTTTTTTATCATAGCCGATATCCGCAACCAATGAAGATCTTTTGGCAATGAAATAATATGTGGGCAGACTTCGGTGAATTACATAGTTGCTGCATTTGAAGACTGATTGAAAAAAGATTAAAATAAAATGCAAACCTACCGATCAAGTTTTCAATTGGTGAGAAGTAACCCATTTAGATACTCTGTGCAGGTCGCTATAATACCTATCAACCCTACTGATTCCTGATTATTATCGTTTAAAAAGTCTTCGACGATTTTATTTGTTGTATTAATAAAGTATAACTAATTTTGCGTGATTAAAATCAGAATTTTCTTAATTTTTGAAATTTGTTACAATATTTTTTCTTTATCTTTTTGTTTTAAAATTGAATTTTAGATTGTCTTATTAATATTGACAAACTTTTTAACATCTCAATAGAGAGAAAGTTTGAATATTATAGAACCAGAAAATCAAGACACCTACAGGGCTTACGACCTGTCATCGGCTGGCTTACGTGATCACTGTATGCGCTTGCGCAACGTTCACCAATTATGCCTTCCTATTGAGTTCCCTTATCAATGTAATTTTTGAAAGTTCTATATATTTGAATAATGTGTAACAATTCATCTGAAAATATGGAATTATACTATTGCCATCTATGAAGTAACGAAGAAACCTTTTTTGAAACGCCATCTATTGAGTAATTAGTTTATTTGTCCTTATAAATGAGGTGACGGTGTCTCGAACAGATGTCACCCCTGAACTGCGCCAGAAATATTTTCATTTTTAGCTTGTTTACCTACTTGTACCAATGTATGTAAATCGAATATTTTTTCAAAAAAAAATCCAATGTTTGCGTAGGTATATGCAATTAAAAAAATATTCGATTGTCTTATTAAATTTTTACTAAGACTATTTAACTGAATAACAGTTTATACATTTATCACATTTGATATTTTTTGGAAGATCAGTTGGTATATATACATTTTACGATTGTTATACATGACATGATAACATTATTGTCCAATAGAAATGAAAGTCATAATATTTGTGATTTTTTAGATTACAATATTGTCGTTCAAAGTTTCAAAATAGGTACATAGTTTGATAATCAGTGTTATCCATAAAACCTCTCCGCCGATAGTGTTTTCATAATATTGAATAAAGAAAAAAAATGTGATTGTTTATTATTTGGAAAAAGTATGTCGATAAACAAAAGTCCACTGGTAACTACGGACAATATCTAGAACCAAGAAAAGGAATTCGTTTCTCCATCTTCTCCTTGTAGGAAATTTAACCAAAAGAGTGAAAGAGAAAAAACATCCGAGGTAAGCTCAAAGCCTATTCCAAAGTTGTTAGCGATACACGCAGGATGTTGGGCACTTTGTAAAAGGTTAGTATTATTAGTGGGGGCTCTTCTCAACGATGGTTGTTAATTTTCAATAGGTGGTTTTACGTTGATTTACATTTTTTTTCAATTGCACGCCGCGTGTATTACATATGGAATTAAATCATAGTTACACGACCAATTTCCACGACCGATCATAGACTTTCAAATGTAGGTGTTATATTTTATAGACCTCTCAACGGGCGTTCGGTTATCTCTGCCTACCCCAAATAGGGAAATGGCGTGATGGTATGGTATGGTATGGTCAACGGGCAACAAAAAATATTATCATACTTAAATAATTATGGCAGATCGTAATCGTAGGTAATCTCCTATAATATATATACTCTCGTTTCGTCTCTATTGAGAAATAAAAATTTGTCATAAAATACTTAAATTAAAATTGACCTAGATTCAGATAATACAAAGAAGTATTATTTGTTTTTCTATTTTTAACAAATGTGTCTTTTTTCTTAGTTTTCGTATTTTTTCAATGATTTTTATTATCATATATTTTTAAATTAACTCATTTTATTCTCGTTGATATCTTAATATTACCTTCTCTTGAGAGTCAGGCATATGAATTTGAACGCCATAAATCAATAAAATATTATCGTTAGTTACCTTTTTATCGATATTTTATTAAAAATTGCCTGTGTATTCGCATTTCAAAATATTTTTGAGCTTATTTCGTACCCAAAAATCATTAATTATTCTAGCAATGTGATGGAACCATCTAACATAGGTATTTACTTTCGTATTTTTTCTTTCATAAATGGTTTTATTGTCAAATTTTATATTCTGAAATAACCATTTATATAATAAAAAAACACGTTTAAATCAGCATAATTTAACACACTAAAAACAAATAGTATTATTTTAACATTACATGTGCTAATTTGGTCGCTTCTTTTACTGAATAAAATTATTAATAATTGCCATTCAGTTTATAAACAACTCCTATCATAATGTTTCATCATAAAAAAAACAATATTCAAAGAAAATAATGGTTTCATTTCCGAACACGAATTAAAATTTTATTCAACATTAAAGTCGTTAAAAACAAAGATGTTTTCACCAGGGGGGCAAGTCTGGTCCAATTGGCGAAATCAAAACCCTCTTGACTACCCTGGAGTTCTGTGACATCTAAAGATATTATAGAACTCGATATAATAATTACATCCATATGGGTTATCGTGAGGGTTTTAATATCGCCGGTTGGACCAGACTTGTCACTATATCCATTTTATAATACATTATTGATGTTGTTTTGTCACTTTTATTTCATGTTTTTAACTTTGTGTATATTATTTTGTGAACAATGACGGGTTTATTGCCATAAGACAATTTATTTCAACCAACCAAAGCATTTTCCAATATTTTATGTAATCTTGAGAATAGTAAATAAATACGTAAAATGAATTAATTTGAAATTTTATAAAAATTCTAGCGCCTTTACCTACTTTAAATAATTATTTTAAACCTACTTTAAATAATTATTGTCTTTGTATTTATTCATTTGAAGTAAAGTGGTTTATCAATATATGTATTTTAGATACTTATACGTGTTACTTGGTGTATTTAATAAGTATGTGTATGGTTGTGGTATACGATTCATTCGGTGGAGGTACAGTGGTGTGAGAAGTTTGAACGACGCTGTTTTACCTGGGCTATCGGTAGGGGTGTCCTCCTCTCTCCACACCGTCCATCTCATGCTGCTGTCTCTGTCTTACAGGTGGTTTAGTCAGAAATGGAACGTCGGGCGCGCGGGTCGTGCCGAGGCAGGCGTGCGTTACCTCGCTGGTTCGCTACTGCCCTGTGTTCAACAAACTAGTTAAAACAATACAAGACATATACCATCATACAGTGATTTGTTGTTGCGTACATTCTGTGTTTATTTGTTTTATTATTGTTACATTGTTGTTAATGACGAGGATTTAGTCGTTTGTGTGTGACATTTTGCTCGGTGTCGGGTTCCGAAGACCAGAACCCGTTGTCATGGTGAGGTAGTCCGACGATGTTGGGCAAAGCATCGCTCGGTTGCCTTTTACTGCTGGCGTTGGTCCGCGTGTCTCTGGGAGCCAGGGGCTTGCATCACCATCATCACGGACCCCTAGCCAAGCCTTCTTCGGAATTTGTCAAGGGGAAAAGTAAGTACTATCATCGTATTAAGATCCGCTGACGACTGGTCCCAAATGAGATCTTGGAACAATCTCTTCGGCTTTATTAACTGTCCTATTAAATACGAAATTATCATGTCGTGTACAAAAGTTAAAAAACATTTTAATTTTTTTATCGTATTTTGTGATTTATCAAAATAGTATTATGTACAAAAATAAATCATTTCATTTAAATATTGGCTGCTTTCTCGGGGTAGAATACTTTATAATACACTTGGAAAATGATAAACTACTTAAATCTACATACATTATATATCTTTTTTTAAGTTTTACGTCCTTTCACCTCATGGAAGTTATCATATTAAACACATATCTACCATGTACATATTAACGAGTATATAAAATGAGCATTTCGCGCGCTACAGGATTACATATCATTCCAGTGGTACATCAATGTACCAGCTTGATGGAATGATTATCAAAACGTACAAATTTACGCAAAGAATCTCTATTTCATTAGTTATTTTTAATAGTGTATTAATAACACTTTCTAATAGTTAAATTTTTATGCTGTGATTAAGTTCAAATCTGGTTTCACGTACATACATATGTACTATGTGAGAACTCTCGTTGGACAAGCGCGAAACCCGCAAAATGCTTTATTGCACAAAGCTTTTTCGATATTTACACAGCATATTTTAATTTAGGTACTAGGTATATTTTCAAACATTCATATTTATTCGTGTTAAGTACAATTATCAATATCATTGTTTTGCTATATCAATACTAGTTTTTTTGTTCTTTTTTATTTATTCTTACATTCATATAATATGTGATCGACAATCCGACAATCTCGATAATGAAAAATTAAATAACATTTAGTTCAATTTTGATTGTTTACTACTAAGTATTATAAAAACGCAGTTTTAATTTTATGTAAAATAGTATTTTTATTGTCTTAAATTTTGAGCAGTGAAATTTTTTTTACGCAACCAAAATATGTATACTTGACTAGAATTCTGAAATAAAAAAAATTCTGTGTTATTAGTTCTAATAAGAGTCCAACTGGTTGAATAAGTAGACAAATAACGCTACTTTAATATGGCGCCAAAAAGCAATACAGTTCACCTGTTTAAATTTATTTATTTATTTATACATACACTGATAGACATTACAATAATGTTTGAATCTTCAATGTCCCACTATAGGCAAATAAACCTGTGCCGGGGCCAATGCACCCCGAGACAGTGACACTGTATCAGTTGATGCCAACATCAATTAATACCGTAAATATGAAATGAATATAACATAAGATTCGATATTTACGTATTTTTATCTCATTTCTTCTTAGTGAAATTTTCATTATACGATTTGTATTCGGTTTTGTATTTATATTCGTGAAAAAAAAATACTCGCTCAAGAATTCACAAATCATATTTCAGTCATTATTTCCCATTTGAAAAAACTTTTCCCATCTTGAATTCTAATTTATGTATAAATTAATATATTTTTTTTTGTTTTCCACATAGTTTATAATTTGTTGTTCATTTAAACGTAATTAACAAATGCACTATTTTATAAAAAACTTGACTCAGGCCAATGTTCCTCCATTTGAGGTTGCAAGAGTCATTAAATAATTTTAATTTCTCTATTTTACTTCTCGGGCAACTAACAGGTACTATGTCAAATATTGATTTAACATGCACCCAATAACAAGTTGCTACATTCTGGAGATCCAGACTGAAAACACAATTAAAAACTGTGTCTCCACCGGGAATCGAACCCGGGACCTTCGGATCAGCAGTCAGATACCTAACCAACTGAGCCATGAAGGCCGACATAAAGTAATAATAATAATATTTCAGGTAATGGATGTCAACCTACATCCACAAAAACATTATATATTTTGGTAGGTACACGTTTATTCCAATGACTCGCTTATGTACATAATTTACAATAAAATTCAAACAAAACATCATGTACAAAAGAAAACATTATAATAGCCAAAAGGCGGACTTGTTAATAAATTAACGTCTTCCAGTCAACCTAAACGGCATTTGTCACAATGTGGGGTAACCAACGACATGTGTGCATAACCTTGTAATAGTAAATAAGACACGTGCGTGTATCCACACACACAGCAGTCTCGTCTCACCTAAAAATGCATTACATTCAGAATGGGCTGTGTACCTCATTACTGAACTATGCGAGATGTTACTTTGTCTGTTTTATTTCCGATTACCCGCCTCTTACGGAGCCACCCGAAAATGATAATAATAGAAAATAGTGGAAGCACTATTGTATGCCGGTGCTTCACAGAAAATCAATATGTACTTTACTCAACACCGGTCATATATGTAATTCTTCAAAATTTTCCCTAGTAAAATTTCAAAAAAAATCTACAGTTTACTCACTCATTCATACTATCAAGGCATATATGTTTTCGTATATAATTATATTTTATTTTCTTTAAGTATTATTATCTATATATTTTGTGATCGTCCAAGGCATTGCTGAAAACCAGCTGCACTGTGGGTCTCCACGGGTGTACAGCTGAGCCTATTTGTTGTTAAATACATAATGCAAAACATGTATAATTGTTTGTTTCTTTTCATATACATATATGCAACAAATAATTTATTATCTATTTATATCACAAAATGTGGGGTAACCAGCAACCGTTGTGTGGGTATGCATGACCTTATATTTAAAAAAAAAGTTCGACACATGCGTGTGTGCTCACACACTAGTCTCATCTCACTTAAAAAAGGCACTGCATCAGAATGTAATTCTGGTGGTGAACTCAATGGGTGGTGAACCTCATTGCTGAACTATGTTAGATGTTATTGTTGCCTGTTGTATTTTCGATAACCCGTCACTTACTGGACACCCAAAAACGATGATAATAGAAAATAGTGGAACCACTATTCTAAGCCGGAGCTTCACTGCAAACTAGAGTTTATAAGTTAGTTAAACTAAAATGAATCGATTAACATTGTTTATAATAATTTTCATCGTTAATATTTTTTATTTATATACAAGGTGTCTCAAAAGAAAGATTATATTTGTATTCAGAGCGTTATGTGGAGATGTTAGACGACTTCTTGGTGCCTGAACTGCAAAACTTTCCTGGCTATAACCAAAGAACATGGTACCAGCAGGACGGAACAATGTCACACACGTCATCTCTGCCACGAGGTCGTGAAATTTTCCCAGGCAAATTGATCTCCAGGAGAGGTGACATAAATTGGCCTCCACGCAGTCCTGATTTAACCCCTATGGACCTTTTCCTATGGGGTTATCTTAAATTTAAAGTTAACGCCAAAAAAAACGACTTCCCTGGCGCATTTGAAAGAAAATATCCGTCATGAAATGGTAGCCATCACTGAGTCCACCTGAGTTCGATTAAATGAGTGCTGCGAACGCGAGGGTCTACATTTGGACGATATTATTTTTAAGACATAAATTCCCAAATTGTGTACTTTAATAATTAATAAAAAAATTTCAATACACGGCTTACTTTTTTTTTAATCGATCCACTAAATATAAACTTCCTTTTGAGACATCCTGTATTAATGATTTATGTTTTCAAAGATTCTTCTTAAGTAAAGATGTAATAATAAAAATTAATACTCGTTACAAAACAAGTTTATCGAGGTAGGTTTTGCTTCCATAGCTATTTTGCGCAAGGTCGGATGGAATTCCTCGGATCAATCCATATCATTTTGGCGCGAAGTGTTGATTTTTGTATGTATCTATGCTTGAATTATTGAGTTATCTGACTGACGTACCCGAAGAACGAATATGCCAACGTTATCAAAAAACAAGAAACAATATGTACAAAGAAAAAATATTTTTTTGCTTAATACTCAGTTAAATACGATGATTCAAAATATTATGTTTTTACTTGGTTTCAATATGAAACTACGTAATTATTATGATTCTCGAATATATTTTTAATCCTCACTAACCCAAGTGGATATAGTGGGCAGTTATGATTTCGCAATTATTAAGGCTATTTTTTTATTGAAGATTATCAACTAGTATCATGCTGAGATTGTATTCTGAAAGTTTCATCACAATGTATCTGTGTGTGTGTGCTATGTACGGCGTGTTGTTTTTACTTTATCGATTATAAACTAAAGTACTCATTCGATTCTTTTCATTTTTTGCAAATTTATATATCTAATACTCGCTTAGACCCCATTAGATTTTGAAGGATATCTGAATAGTGCTTCTTATATTTTTTTAACTGTCAAATATTTCAAAGTGACTCCAAGCTCAGGAAACTTAAAATTTGAAATTTTTATTTTCAAATTGATATAAAGGCACATCTCTTCATAAAATGGCATTGAAGAATTATCAAGATTTCATAATAAAATATTTAAATAAAAAAATAATTTAACAAACTCATTTCATGAAAATGCTGAATATTTTCCATACAAAATTTTAATACTTTATAGAATGACTTGTTAGTGAAGAGTTTAGCGTGGCCACAACCCACTCGTTTTAAATAATAAGAATTCCGTGAACCAAGTTCATAAATTGTCATATATTTTCCCTAAATTACCTTGTCAAATGTGGTTGGGCCCCATAGAAAGATTGATTGATAGAAAAGGAACAAAAAGTAGAGTCGGTCAAGGAAAAGTTGGCACGATCACATAAATAGAATTTTGAAAGATAAAGACGTTAGAAGTAAGAATAACAGAAAATCGTGTATGAGACGATGCATGGATTTGAATGAAATGAAAAATGTACATCAAGGGAGAGAAGTCTGGTGTTCAGTTCTCTCTGCCTACCCCAAGTAGGGAAATAGCGTGATGGTATGGTACCTAGTTAAAGAAATACCTGTGAACCAAATAGTTCGTAACAAGGTTTGAACCTGGAATTTCTGGAATGCCTGACGCACTGAATACCAACCTCCCAGTCACGAATTTATCTAATGTCTATATATTTTTTTTATTATTTAAAGGAATACATTTAGGTCATTTTAATTATTACAGTAATTATCCTGTGTTATTATTAGAGTTAGTAACAAATATTAAATTGTGACACCAATAACTTTTAATAATAATAATAATGAACACTTCCTTGCACCCTGCGCAAGTGGCCAGTTTATGGCAATTTCTTCCAACTAACCAGTGTTTCCATCCCAGAGAAGCAATATTTATGAGAGAAATAAATTTATATAAATTTCTCCTCTGCTGGGAATCGAACCCAGGACGCCCGCACAGAAACCAAACGGCTTACCAACTGTGCCACGGCGGTCGACTTTTGATTTTAAGTTTGTGTAATAAGTAATAAATTTTGAAAATACGAGAATGTGAATAAAAAACATTCATACAAATCACAAGCATCAACTGCTTATGTAAGTAAAAATAAATTTCAATTTAAAAAAATGGATTTTATAATTTCAACATACGTACACAATATACTGATTTTCCGAGAAAACATGTCATTTTTTGTGGATGGTCAAAATAATTATTATTTAGTAGACTTAGTATTCATAACAATGCAGGCTAATACTTTTAAAAGTCAGCATAAAAAAATATATGACATATTTTAATTTCGTAGACCTTTAAAGAATTCTTATTATGTAATTGAAATAAAACAATACATATCCGAGTCGTTGATGCAAAGAACTAATTCGGTAAACTCGTGTTTTAACACAAATATTTTATGTTCTGCATATTAGAATATAAGTAGGTACCTACTTGATCTAATGACATATTTTTTTAAGAATAATGTATTCCTTGTATCAAGTGGGTACAACATAATATACATCCTCATACATTCCCTAAATTAAGCATAAATTATTGTGATATGGGCGAACGAAACATACATAAAAGTGTTGTTATTAAAATAATTATTTTCTTTAAGATCAAAAAAAAATATAGGCACTATTTTATATTAGTTACTGCTTAAGGCGAATTTGTTACACCTATTTACATATAAATTTCGTGTGGTTTCAAGGAAAATTTCAAACATATATTTGAATTGTTAATAGGTAAGGTACTGTGTCAAATATTAATTTAATCGTATCGAACCCGGGACTTTTTGCTCGGGAGTCAGATATCTAAACAACTAAGCCACTAAGGCCGACAAAATCTTGTTAATGTCACCGTGTGCATACATTTTATGTTCATCGAGGGATTTTAAAATGGTTTTAATTGCTAATGCAAAGTAAAATCTAATGGACAGGGTTCAATTTAATCAACGAATGAAAATGAGTACATGGACTGTAAAATAAGAGTGATTTTGTTGTCATTTAATTAACTAATGCAAATGGAGGTCAGATTTTATGTATTTACCGTGTAAATGCAATTTTATTGAATAGTTTCTTGATAATTCATTACATATCTCTTTGAGTACCTATAATGTTTATGTTATTGTCAATATAGCCTCATAATTTTACTAGTGTAAATTTAATTATTTTAAATTTAATAATTAGGTTTTATTTAAAAATATTTCACTGCAGATAATCTATTCGTTGTATCCTCCATCTGAAGTCATTCATTCATTCATACCATCACGGCATATCCCACAATATAGGGTAACCAGCGAAAGGTGTGCGGATGTGCATTTTTCTTATAAAAGGGAGCACAACATATCTGTGTATACCCACACACCAGTCTCGTCTCACCTTAAAAGGCACTATATTCAGAATGGGTGGTGAACCTCATTGCTGAACTATGTGAGATGTTATCTGAAGTCAAACTATAATTTATTTAGTAGGTTCTTTTGATGTCAAAATTTACCACAATATTAAACATCATTATAATAATATGTATGCACTTTTATGTTTTTCGTAGTTTTTGACAATCATTCTTATACAAGATAGTATAATCATGATAGTTTAGATCATTTTAGAGTATCAAAAAATTTTTTCATTAAATAATACAAAACTGTAATAACAATTATTTAAATTAAATTATAAAGTCTTCTAAGTGCTCATAAATACATCAATTCTAAGTTATTGCACATACGAGAAAATTCAGTTAATTTGTATGTTTTTATTAAGAAGGCATATTCATTGAAACACAAATATATACGCCCTTATATGAATTTCTCAAATTACGCGTAGCCACTTGATCTATATGAGAACAAAACCTAACCTGTAGCCTTACTTTTGACACTCGAATTCGATCCCAATTTCGAATTTTCGCTCAGAACATGAATGTGTACATTGTACATTCAAATTATCAACAATTACGATTAAAACATACCTACATACCGCATTATTATCCGTTACAACGGTAGGTTCTTAGCGATTAATTTTAAATTTGAATCGGATGAGTAAGATTTTTTTTATTTTTTGTATTAAGTACCTACCTACTTTTAATACTATAAATTTTACTTTTTTTTACCAATAAATACTGAATTTCGCAGATTTGGTGATATCCCTATAATATTTGTTCGTGTTTCATACATACAAGGTAATACGTGTGCATATATGTGTACATCCCTTATGCCAAAGGTCATAGACGTTAATATGGGCCTTAAGATGAAAGTAACCTAACTTCAATAATATAATATTATGAAATAAAAACCTTCTACTGATAATGTGTTGATTGTTCAATATTAAAAAATATGAAAATTAGGTAGTTGGGTTTTTTTTGTTTTATGGCTATCATATATTTTACGATGTTTATACCGAGGAATCAATCCAAGTGTTCATAAGTTAGATATTGTCTCATCCAACGGATTGTCTCTATCGCTGAGACCATTGAAGACAAACATCAGTTTGAAACTGGTTTGTATCTGCCGCCCGCTCCTTTTCTATATTAGGAAGTACCAGTACAGCCTTATATGTATACAATGCCTTTCCTTCTGCGCTTTCGATCTTACTCCGGGCCACCGGCACCAAGACTTGCGACATTTACAAAAATATGGTTGTAACCATACAATTAATTTGATTAATTAGAATTCTTATAAATTTCAATTTAAATAAATGATAAGAAGAAAATACGGTAGGAAAATAGTGTACACACCCAAATTTAAATACTTATTACAATTCATCGCGTTGAAAATATTTTACTGCAAAGCCTAGATTTTTTTTATATATTATGTGAATTATCATTGCTCTCAGTTCTAATACATTCACTACATCAAAACTTTTTTTTCTTTTCAGTATGCATCGGCACAAACGGTCGGATGTCCGTTCCATCAAATCGAGAGCACCACTACAGAAATCTTCGGGATCGCTTCACCAACTGCACGTATGTCGATGGAAATCTAGAATTAACATGGCTGCAGAAAGAAGATTTAGACCTGTCTTTCCTTCAATACATACGGGAGGTGACAGGCTATGTCTTGATATCTCACGTGGACGTCAGACGCATAGTTTTACCCCAGCTACAAATCATCAGAGGCAGGACACTGTTCAAACTGAATGTGAGAGACGAGGAGTTCGCCCTGATGGTGACTCTCTCCAATACGTACTCACTGGAGCTACCGGCACTCAGAGATGTCCTCAACGGTAGCGTGGGAATCTACAATAATTATAATTTATGCCATGTAAAAACAATCAATTGGGAAGAAATAATAACGGGTCCCAAAGCTGAATATGTCTACGTTTATAACTTCACGTCAGCGGAGAGGGAGTGTCCTCAGTGTGACAAGAGTTGCACGGGCGGATGTTGGGGAGAAGGCCCAGAAAATTGCCAGAAGTTCTCGAAAGTATATTGTAGTCCACAATGTTGGCAAGGACGTTGTTTCGGAAGTAACCCTCGCGAGTGTTGTCATCTCTTTTGCGCTGGGGGTTGCACAGGTCCCAAACAAAGTGATTGTTTGGCTTGCAAAAACTTTTACGATGATGGGGTCTGCACTGAAGAATGTCCACCGATGCAGAGGTATAATCCAACAACATACTCTTGGGAAACAAACCCTATCGGAAAATACGCTTACGGAGCAACATGTGTCAGAAATTGTCCTGAACATTTACTCAAAGACAATGGTGCTTGTGTGCGCAGTTGTCCGGCCAAGAAGACTGCGGTGAACGGCGAGTGTGTTCCGTGTGATGGACCATGTCCAAAAACTTGTCCTGGAGTAAAGTCAGTTCATTCTGGAAATATCGACAGTTTCAAAGATTGTACAATTATTGATGGCTCTTTGGAAATCTTGGAACAATCATTCAAAGGTTTTCAACAAGTCTATAATAATTTCTCTTTTGGTCCGAGATACTCAATGATGCATCCCGATAGATTAGAAGTGTTCAGCACTCTAAAAGAAGTTACTGGTTATATAAACATCCAAGGATACCACGACAAATTTGTGAACCTTTCGTATTTCCGCAATGTAGAGGTGATCGGAGGACGACAATTGATGGAGAACTTTTTCGCTTCTTTGTATATTGTGAAGACAGCATTAAAATCTTTGGAACTGAAGTCTCTCAAAAAAATAAACTCTGGTGCAGTTGTGATTCTAGAAAACAAGAACTTGTGTTTTGCACAAGACATCGCATGGGATAAAATCAAGAAGTCAACGGAGCATGCATCCCTTTTACAAAATAACAAGGAGGAAGATGATTGCAGTAAGTCACATACCAATTTTATCTTATATTTTTAATATTAATATTAATTGTTATCATACACTTTGCGATGTGATTTAAATATGTACATTACGACATAATCTTTATTTAAAATAACAAGATGTCATTACAATTTTAAGATTGCCAATTTGAGTAGCATATATTTATGTTAAAAAATTGCATATTATTGCGTTAAAATGAATTTTAATTAGATAAAAATGACCATTTGACATGTTTTCTTAATAAATTGTTACGTATTGATACAATTATCTAATAAGTGTAAATTTAAATGTTGGCGACATTCTTGTTAGATATACTTATTAGTAAATTGAAATGCATTTGCGTCAATCTAAAAATATATTTTATGTTGCGAAAGCGTATCAATTGATTAAATTGCAATTAGTCTTTACAATAAATACCTATCTACTTGATGGATTTTGCGTTTACCCTTGCAATGTTTCCCTTGTGTTACATACTTTGCACTGTTTATTTTGCTTGCACGTGTAACTGCAGCGGATGTACTTTCTAGGGTGTGGATATTAATGAACTTGATACATTAATAGTTAACCTTTATTTTTTTATGTACAGCGCTGTGCTCACAAAGCGAAGAACTCTGATCGACTCTGTAAAACAATGGACATGTGTATATATACTGTATTTTTATATATTTATATACATACATGAAATTTATTTTGCATGTCAATTACTTGTCCGGCGAACTGAATTGAATTTGTTTGCTAGCTCTGTATTTTGTTTAAATTTACATTTAGTTTGATGGAACGCGCGTTTAATTAATACTTAAGAAATAAGTAACATTCGCTCGTGAAATTTATCTGTAATGAACAAATTTGTTTATTGACTTTTCAT
Source organism: Molanna angustata (assembly GCA_963576475.1). NCBI lineage: Eukaryota > Metazoa > Arthropoda > Insecta > Trichoptera > Molannidae > Molanna > Molanna angustata. The sequence goes on from OY754966.1 coordinate 31,278,977, forward strand.
CTGTAATTTTTTTGCATTTATAATAATTATTTAGTCATCAACATGCGCAAGTTTTGCTACAACCTTGAATTTTGGGAGTATTCCTCGAGTGGCGCAATCTTCACGTACCTATAAGCATTGAATAATATATACCTACATACTATATTACTTTATTTGTTTTTTGTATATTTCTAATATTGCATTGCTTGCATAAATTAAATATAGAGCGATATTTAGATATGTTGTTAATTTTCGTCGTCGATATAATATTTTGTTTTACAACATTTTGATTCTTATAGCAAATGAAAATAAGTACATGTGTAATATGAAATATAATGTTAAAAACAGTCAGAGACAACAAAAATAAAATGTTTTAATAAGTCAGTGGTCACCACCCAGTAAAATTATTGTATTTTACTAGTCATATTTAAATATAAATTTAAATACATTGAATTTATTTATTAGCAAATGCGATGAAATAAAAAAATAAAACACATAGTGATTAGGTAATAGTTACGCGAAACCAAAAAAATACTATGGAAAATGATGATAATATACCTTTTCACTTCCATACTTGATACTTTTCTATCTGATTTACTAAATATGTTTGTCCATTATTGTATTTACTACCTACTATAAATATTTAAGCACGGCTATCGCTTTTCCGAATACCGATCACCTATAAAATTTAATGATCTATATGCACGTATTTATAATTAAAAGCATTATCATTATTTAAAATATACCTATATATATATATGTAGATACATAGTGGTAGAGATAACTGTGTTTTGAATAACTTCTGCGTTGCACAGCTACATAAATAAATATAATACGAAAAATTGATACTTTTGGCATACTTTCCTTAATATATTTGCGTGCGCCCATTTTATATGTGTTAAGTAGATATCTTTGCTATTAAATTGGCAATCTTAGATATTCTGAATAATATTTTTGATTGCGTGGCGTCTCATTTTTTATATCTCTTTTTATAACAGAAGCCGAAGGGTTGGTTTGTGATCCACAATGCTCCGTCGAAGGATGTTGGGGAAGTGGACCCGATCAATGTTTGTCCTGTAGGAATTATCAGTTTGGAGATACTTGCTTAGAAAATTGCGATACGCTCACTGGGTACGTATACATTTACATATGATAAACAATTATTTATTTAAAGATAAATATCTGAATTGATCGATCTTTATTCAATTTACTTTCAGCTTCTCTTAATCTTGTTTTGTGTAACAATATAATATTAATTGCCTCGGTCTGCCTACTGGATATTTACCCTGGTTGCTATTCTAATATATTTTAAGAGTCCGTTTGTTATGTTGTTTTAATCATAATCTAGGTTCTTAATCTGACTGTGATTATATTACAATATTACAATCTCTGCTTTGGATCTCAATCTACCTGATTTGTAGGTACCTATGTACGTTCTTACTGATGAAAGTTGTGTAAGAGTTGATGTTTACTTTTAACGTAACGAAAACATCTACGTGTAAAATAAATATCTACTAAAATAAATTGACCTACTTTGAAGAGGTTTTCAGATGATTATAAGGATAAATATTTTTTTTGAAGGTTGACAGAAAATCAATGCAGTCTCTCTAATGAATTGAAAAAAAAGATATTATATATATTCACCAATCTAAAGAAATACAAAAGTACATAACTACCTACTAATATTGTCTAAAGAAATACAAAAGTACATACCTAACTACCTTCTTATATTGTATTAGATTTAAGTTCAATATTTATATATCGTTATCTACATTACTTGATATCTCACAACTGGCAATAAGTTGTTTATTTCAATCAGTGAACAATTCCGATAATATTCTTTTATATTTTACTTCACTTAATCCTTCGTTTGATTTTATTTATTCAGAATGAAGTTTATTAGGGAGTGTTATGACAAATAATAGGTACCTACCTACCTACTTATTTTTATACTTAACGAATACTAATAAGATTTTTTTTCCATTTTACAGTATGTACAGAGCTGGTTCAAAGATCTGCAAACCCTGTCACAAGGAATGTGATTCAACATGTCATGGGCCAGGACAAGATCATTGCACCAAATGCAAACACGCGCGGGATGGACCTTTCTGCGTGTTCAAATGCCCCATCACCAAATACAGATCAGAAAACGGAGAATGCTTACATTGTCATGAAAATTGTGTAGATGGTTGCCTAGGGCCATTGAATACCATTGGTCCAGACGGATGCAACTCCTGTCAGAAAGCAGTAATCAATTGCGATGTCACTGTAGAAAGATGCTTGAGAAAGAATGAATCTTGTCCAGATGGTTATTACTTTGAATGGGTTGGTCCCCAAGAACAAGGACCTTTGAAACCTTTAGCTGGAAAAGCAATATGTAGAAAATGTCACCCTCGTTGTAAAAAGTGTACAGGATACGGTTTTCATGAGCAAGTTTGTCAAGAATGCACAAAATTCAAAAGAGGAGAACAATGTGAAGATGAATGTCCAGCTGATCACTATGCAGATGAAGAGACTAAAATATGTGTACCATGTCATCTTGAATGCAGAAGATGTGTAGGACCTGATGTCTCACATTGTTTGAAATGTAGAAACTTTAAAATATTTGTAGACGGGGAACCATCTGCTGACAATACCACAGCATTTAATTGTACCACAACTTGTCCACCTGATTTGCCTCATAAAATATTTCCCAGTGAAATTATAAATGAGCCATACTGTTCAGCAAAACCAGAAGGTTCTTCTTTCATTCTCGGTGATACAGTTGAAACGTCTGCAATATTAGGTGTGGTAGTGTTTTGTGTAATATTTTTCTTCATATTGTTGGGTATTATTGGATATATTTGCCATCAGAAAGCCAAAGCTAAGAAAGAAGAATTAAAAATGAAAATGACACTTGTAATGACAGGTTGTGAAGATAATCAACCACTTCAACCAACGAATGTAAAACCAAATCTAGCCAAACTGAGAATAATCAAGGAAGCAGAATTAAGAAAAGGAGGGATACTTGGGTTTGGTGCATTTGGAAAAGTATTCAAAGGTGTTTGGGTTCCAGAAGGAGAAAATGTCAAAATTCCTGTTGCAATCAAGGTGTTGCGAGAAGGTACTGGAGCAAATACTAGTAAGGAATTCTTGGAAGAAGCTTATATCATGGCAAGTGTAGACCATCCAAATTTGTTACAACTCTTGGCTGTGTGCATGACCAATGAAATGATGCTGATCACTCAACTGATGCCTTCTGGTTGTCTTCTTGATTATGTTCGTATTCACAAAGAAAAAATTGGATCTAAAGCTTTGCTAAATTGGTGTACACAAATTGCTCGTGGGATGGCCTATCTTGAAGAAAAAAGATTAGTACACAGAGATTTAGCTGCACGTAATGTTCTTGTTCAAACTGGAAACTGCGTCAAAATAACAGATTTTGGTTTGGCAAAACTGTTAGACATAAACGAAGATGTATATAAAGCAGCTGGAGGAAAAATGCCCATTAAATGGCTAGCATTAGAATGTATACAACATAGAATATTTACACACAAGAGTGATGTTTGGGCATTTGGTGTAACTATCTGGGAATTGCTGACTTATGGTGGTCGTCCATACGAAAATATATCAGCAAGAGATGTCCCAGAGTTAATTGAAAATGGACTAAAACTTCCTCAACCGGCAATCTGTACATTGGATATTTATTGCATAATGGTTTCCTGTTGGATGTTGGACGCTGGTAGCAGACCAAGTTTTATCCAGTTAGCAGAAACATTCTCAGAAATGGCAAAGGATCCTGGCAGATATCTTGTTATTCCAGGAGATAAATACATGAAATTACCATCTAATTGTCATCAGGTAAAGGCTTAGTGTTGACTAAAATATTTTATTAGGTCATTTTCTTAAATATGCTTACATAAATAGAATCTATCATTTCTAAACAATTTAACAACTTCAATACTACACTTTAATGTTATTGATATATATTTATAAATATTACCAGAACAAAGTAAAAAAGAAAACCCAGAATTCATATTCAAAAATTAAAAATAATTGACTGAATAATTTTTGATTGAATAATTTTTGACTGAATAATTTTTGACTGAATAATTTTTGATATAAATCTTTTTCTATGTTAATAAAATGTATTTTTTCTTTATCTTTCAGGATGAAAAAGATATTATTAGAAGTTTATCTTCAGCGATGGAAGGACCAGAAGCAATGATGGAGGCTGACGAATATCTTCAACCAAAATATCAAGACGAAAATATTGCTGGTCATTCACTATCAGCTATCACAATATCTAATGAACACCAAAATAGTTTGAATAAACCATGCTCGTCGAGGTCATGGCAAAATGGATCCGTATCAATTCCAGATAGTCTACCTCACGAAAATATTTCTAGAAAACCAAATCATTGGGACAATGAATTGTTACGGTATGCTCAAGTAACAGGGTTTGATATCAATGAGTTACGTCAATATTGTAATGGCAGTATGATGCACTCTGATAGTTCAGGTTCACGCTACTGCACTGATCCAATGAATACAAAGGAAAAAGATGATGGAAGTGGAGAAGATGGTATTGAATCTAAAATAAATGAAGCTCAAGTAGGTAATATAAAATTGGATCTGCCATTAGACGAAGACGATTATTTGATGCCATCGCCACAACAAAATCCAAGTGCGCCAGCTTATATGGATTTGATTGGAGAAAACAGCAATCAAGATACAACAGATAATCGGGAAAAGTTCCAAAAATATCCAGATTTTCATCCAGTTGTAAAGAAGGGTGTAGATAATCCAGAATATTTACTATCTTCACCGGAGGACCTAAATAGTGCAACAGAAATGATTCAAATACCAAAGAATTCAGATATTATGGATCATACACATTCTCCATTAAGTACTCCAACATCACCTAACTCCATGCCAGTTACATTTGTGGCTCAGAGATCAATTGAAGAAGAATCAATATCAGACCACGAGTACTACAATGATTTGCAAAGGGAGCTTCAACCACTTAGACGTAATGAAACAACAGTTTAATGTGTGAAATAATTCATTCTTGTGTCTTATTGTGTAGTTATACAAAATTAAATGATATGAACATTTCAGCGGTTAGAGACTTAATTTATGTGATATGAAAATATTTATGGTTGCACATAGACTCTGGTTTAAATGTTACTTACAAAATTTTAACATGATCAGGGTTAGATTTGGTATTTGAATGTCTTATTAAGGGACTGACTAAATTGTGCCATTCTGTTATAATGGCTTTTTATATACCTTAATAGGTTTTGAATATATTTGAATGTGGTAGAGAATATTAAATGTAAATGTTAATTTAAGCTATTTTTGCCGAATATTGCCTGTAAAAATATGAATGTAAAAAGAATGTCAATTCAGATGCCCGTTAAATTATTTTTTATAGGTATTATTTTGTTAATTATTTGTCTTCTAATCTCTGTGTAAATAATTTCCTTTCTTTTTATTATTATATTGAAACAAAAATACATAAATATATTATATTAATGTTGTTTCATAAAATCAGCCATTATGTATTGCCTCTAAAATATTCTATAAGTTTAGACTGTGATAATTATTCAATATAATAAACCATATTATATTAATATTTTTCCTAAGTGTATGTACTAATAAAGTAAAACTATTAAGTAGTAAAGTGCTTTATTTTAGTGCTTTAATAAGCCTACATAATATTATATTTATCTGGATTCCCTCATCTAAGGAATATTTCAATTGCATTATTAAATTTATTTTAATTAATTATCCACGGTATGTTTAATTTATTATTATTAAAATTTTAGTTTTTGAATCATTTGATTGCATTGTTAAAAATGTATTTTTGTCTTGTCAAAGAATAATGATCCTGTAAAATATAATTCAGACAATCTTTGTCCTACAATATCATCAAATTTCTTAATAAAAGTACTTTCGTACTAAATGAATCAACATTATCATTTGTTTGTAAAAAAAATATTTCATGATAATGATTTTAATATTATACGAGTTAAAAAAATAAAAACAAAGCCATATGAGAGTGTTGTTTCTTCTGTGTTTATAATATTAAAATTTCATTATATAAAATGTATTGCTATTTGCTATTGTGTAGAAATAATAACCAACCATATTTTACAGATAATTTTACTGTGTAAAATATCACTATAATATGTATCTCACAAAATTTCTATTTGGTATTTGATGTTGGCTTTCGTATTTGGTGTTCGTACATATTTTTAGGAACATAATAAACTTCAACGATTACTTATTTATCAACCCCTCCTATTATTTCAAAAAGAATTTTAAAGTATATTCAAATCTATGCAATACAAATTTAAAGGATTCTTTAAATTGCTTTTTCATGTACAGTCGGGATTTTTAAGGTAAAATAGTATTCATAGGAGAGGTGTACACTGCCTAGAAATTTATTAGTGCATTTATTAAAGGTAATTGTTGTGCATTTAGTAAATGTTATATTTAAAGAAAAAAAAACATGAGGTAACTACGAATAAAATATCAATATGATTATAAAAAAAAACTAACTGCATAAGTACTTTTTTAAAAAAAATAAAGCTTATTTAATTTGTGCACTTTGTATTACAAGTTTTTTTATTAATAATGTAAATGTATGCAGACATAAGTAACTTGTCAAATTTTACGTCTGTATTGCTATCAATAGGTTAAAAGGTAATCTTGTGCACACATTTTAATCCTTCCTGAGTTATAATTACAGCGTTGATTTTTAAATGCACATATATATCAACTAAATAATTTGTAATTTGCATTCTACGCTTGTAAGTGTATGTATATAAGTTTCAAAAAAATGTAACAACAACTAAGAACATATATTTTTTTTAATTTAGAGTGTGTTTTTGATATAATTGCCACAAACTGGTTAGTTAAAATTATTAAGTAGATTGTATATCAGGAATAAATTAAAATATATAGCTTTGTCAAGTAAAGTAAGTGATTGTTGAAAATAATTGTGAAATGTATTGTTAATGTAAACGCCCAAATAAATTATATTTATTTATTAAATAACCTTTAGCATATTATCTGGTGGTTCTATGTGGTTTTTACGAAAGATTAACACAAAGGAAATAAATTATTTGTAACAATCAAAGTCATGGAACATTGAATTTACTGACGATGTTAACAAATATATACAGTAATTATGCAAATATAAATTTGTCCTGAATTTTTTGGTTATATAATGTTCATGTATCGTGGGTAATCTATAAAATAACAAATCAGAATTAATACTGTACATCTTAAATATTAGTTAGGAGGCCTGATTATTTCATAGAATTATCTGCAAGATTCATTGGCTATATGTACATTGTCTTTTTTATTGTGCAGGAAATAATAAAAATTTTTCATAGTTTTTATTCTGATATCATAATTTTAACGCCAGATGTCAATCAATCTTGTTATAATGCAAACATAAAATATGAATTTTGATTTTGTAATTAAACGAGTTATTAAATCCCGATTCAATTAACAAAATTCGTGTTGAAATCTGATAACATACCTACTATTAAAAGAAAAATATTTTTTATATATATATATATATATATATATATATATATATATATATATATATATATATATATATATATATATATATATATATATATATATATATATATATATATATATATATATATATATATATATATATATATATATTAGGGACAACTCTATCCAGAATGTGCCATTAATTACATTGTTGAGTTGTTTAACTTTAATTAGTCTTTATAAAATTGGATTACTTTTTGTATATATTATTTTTATAATTTTATTACGTATCCTAAAACTTATGTACAGTTTATTTGATAACAAGTAGGGTAGTGTTGACAATTTTGGGGAATGTTACTGAAGAGTTCAAAGTAAATTGATATAAAATGTTAAAATACATTGTTATTTCATTGAAATTAAAAGAAATAAATGTGTATAAACATTGATCTAATAATTTATTAAACATAGTGTTATACAATTCATAAGAATAAAACTCTCAATATTTAATCAATAAAGATAAAGAAATCTCATTAAAAATGTGTATTTGTATTTATAAAATAAACTTTATATTCAAATACCTAAAAAACTATATTTCAATAAAAACATATTGTTTTTACATTGTATATCAATTTTCTTATGTTGTTTTATTTATACAAATTTTATCTTACAAATAATAAACAATTGATATATCTTAACTTGCAAATATTTTTCTATGAAGAATAAGATATATTAAAAATGACCATGTGTGTACCTTGGAAAACAAATAAAAAATACATTTTATTTGGTGTTTTATTTTATTTTTAAAATTAAACATGATATTGAGTATTGATATTATACATTAATGGATTTACAAAAGTTTTACTTACCTAAAATGACTATATTATAAAATCTTGAAAAATTTGATCAGTTTACAAAAATTAAAATTTAAGATTTACATTATCTTAACATTATTTTTTCCAAATCTCTTCGCATAAGTTTTGTAAATAATTGTCGTTTAAAAACAATTTCATTTGTCAATTTCATACATATATAAAATACATTTTTGACCTTTATGTCACAATCAGTCTTAAAGCGCACTTTACACGGTCAAGGTTTTCAATAGGTTTTTCAATGCGGTGGGGAAAAAAATAGAATGTGTTCTATTTTTCAACGTGTCTTGTTTCGTTTTTCGTAAAACATAAATCTGGATAATTATTCGTTGCTGACGAGTGAACATGGCTGCTGTATGTGTTGCATGGTGTGTTGTGTTGACTTTGACGTTCGCAGTATCTTTTGTTTATTTGGCTACTTTCCACCAGAGAGCAATGTTTTAAAACAAAAAGCGAGGTTCAAAAAAAAATCAGAACATGTCCAATTCAAGTCAAAAGCTGGGTAGTCAAAATGGTAGAAAATGAAGAAAACGAGAGAAAGATAAAACACTGTTGAATGTAACATGGATTAAACAAAAAATAAAATGTTGCTATTTTTCACATAAATGGCATATTTAATTTTTTCATAATTGCAATAATAGTGGTCGTAAATAAAGGAGAAAAGCAATGTTTTGAGTAACCTGTATTTTGGATGCTGTTTTAAGCGTTAAAAATCGGACCGCATTGAAAACCTCGTTCGTGTAAAGTTCGTTTTAGACTTTTTCATAAACAATGCATTCAATAAAGAACAGAATGATACTTTTTAACATATTTTTTGAAAAGTGAGATTAAAAATTCAGTAACAATGCCGATGGTATCTTACATCGCTAATGGGAATAATAGAATTATAATTAATGAACTAAAAAAAAATAGATTATGGTTTTGCATAAAAAAAATTTTTACTCTTGTCCAATCTATCCATCTCTCAGTTTTTTGTCCAAATGGATAAATCATATTTCAAATGGTTATTCAAGATTGTAATACTGTTTGCTAATCAATTTGAGAGTCAGAAAAGTTTAAATTATAAATGGATGAAAAGTAACTTTTTCATTATAGACAGACCTGAATTATTTGCGTTATTTTCTTGAGAAAGGAGTGCTATTTTGAAAAGCAGTTTTATTGTTTGAAAATTGAGGTTATTTTTAAGAATTATTTCATTAAATTTAAAATAGATTCATAATTAAAAATCGCCATTGTAGCAAAGTTTTTTTTAAGGTTTGTTCTTCTGTCTGCTAAAACATTATTATAGAAGGATAGAAACCTTTATGAATCGAATATAGTGCAAAGCAACTATTATTATACTATTGCTTTATTTTGTCAAAAAATTCTATATTGCCAAATTTGATTTATCTATATTTCTGCGTAGATTTCATCTGCAGAAATTTGAGTTTTAATAATTATTTTTTGATTCTACATATCCGTTGGATAATTGCTGTATACAAATGGGTCGATGGAAGAGCGGTTAGCGCTCTGGGCTAGTAATCCAGTGGTTGCGAGTTTGAATTCTGCCTCGACTGATTTCTTTCACCTATAGCACACGCATTTATGCTTTATTTAGGGAATGGAGGAAGATGTATATGTACTTGTTAAACAAGGACATATTATAAAAAAAAATGTCTTCACAAAAAATCATAAAAAGCCAAATTAGGCGTTGTTTTTCTAAAACATTAAAATTTGTGTTATGTGAATAAAGTGCAAAAATCACGAATAAAAACAGGTTTATTGGAAACGCGCAAAATTCAGGTCTCTACTAAATGAATAACTTAAATGAATGAAGGTATCTTAGATCTATGTATCTTACATGTTAAATTCCAATCATTTTCGTCAAAGGAGAGATAGTGATTTTTCTGAAGTATGTTATTATGGTTTTCCACTGCAAACCTCTAATATTTAAAAGTATATACATATGAACAGCAATCATTAATATAAAAAATATCTTCAATACAGACATATTTCAATTATTAATTTAATAAAAACAAACTTCTATATTCTTGGCAGGCCTCAATAATCAATGAATTCAAAATAGTTGCAGTTAATTCATTTTTAACCTGATTTTCATATTTCTCAATGTTGGACCAACTCGATTCTTCCTGGTAAAGTTCTTTTGTTAAAAGCTCACTGATGTAATCTTGTCTTTTATGGGGTCTGGGAATAATATGATTGTCTTTTGTAGGCCAAAATTCCAAGCCTAATTCCTTTTTCACCTTATCCTGTACTCTCAAACAAACGTCAACTTTTCTCATGGACCTTATTTTTGGTATTTGTTTGTATTCCCATATATGATTTGTTTTCAATTTTTGATCGGAAAATTCTTCTTCAAATATTTCTCGACAAATTTCAAATAAAAAATAACCGTTATTCAAATCGACAGAAGAATCATCATATTTACAAAAATCATGGTAGGTTATTAGTTCTGATGCATCACTAGAATATTTTAACCATAACCAAGAGCTACATGACTCTATCAGGTTAAAAACTTTAGAAAATGGCTTTAGCAATAAATTTCTTGGACTAATAGAAATGGTAAGTTTGGTTTCTTCAGATGGTGGTGTATAAGGAGGAGGGGGCTTATCCGGTATTTCTCTCACCAAACAGTAAGGTAATTGTGATTGTTGTTCCAATGCCTTTATCTGCAATATTTAAAAATAATAAGTTTCAGAGATTTATTATTATTTTATTTAAATGTAGATATATTTAAATAATAAAAATAGTGTACTTTTGTATGAATATTTAATTTATTAAGAATAATTTTGTTCTACATTTATCACATTTCAACAGTCTTTATTTATCATGCATTTTCTACCACATGTGAGTTTCACATCTATTCATTATTAAAATAACAGTTGCATTGTGTATATAGAATTTAGCTTTTCAAGCTCTCATAAATTACAAAATATTGCACTGGTTGAGATGTCCAGAACGAGTGGACTAAAAGGTATGCCAGATGCTGTTTAAGACTCTGAATGACTTGGCTCCACACTACATTCAGGAGCTGTGCCAAAATTATGTTCCATCAGGAAGACAGCTTACGCTGAGATTGTCTAGATCACAGAGTACCGACTCTTTAGAAGAATTGGACAAAGTCAATAAGGCAGCTTACTGTGAATGGGCCTTTAAAATGGAATAAATTGCCTCTTGACATACGTGGAGCTCAGAGCATTGACACCTTTGGTAGACTTCTTAAGACTGCCTTGTTTCGTAGAGCCAACGAATAAACTATAGAGCCCTTGGAGTGATATTGTATCACTAAACTGCGCTTTACAAATTTTAATTATTATTAATATTAAAATAATATTTGTAATAGCAATTCAGGATAGAGTAATAAAAACTAAAAATTATCAAAAATATATAATAAAAGACATAAATGTAGTTGATGATAGTTGTAGGAAATGTTTGGCTTTTCCGGAAACAATCGATCATATAATATCGGGCTGTTCTTTTCTTGCGCAATCAGAATATACATTTAGACATAACCAAGTAGCAAAAATAATACATCAAAATTTAGCTATTAAATATAAATTAATTGACGCGATAAACATAAAACCATATTATGAATATGATCCGATTTCATTTTTAGAAAATAATAATATTTCGCTTTATTACGATAAAACAATATTAACTGACTGGTCAATTCAACATAACAGACCCGATTTAATAATACATGATAAAATTAAAAAAATAACATATATTTGCGACGTGGCTATTCCAAATTCTAGTAATATTATAAAAACTTTTGATGAAAAAATTAGAAAATACACCGCTTTAGGTAATGAGATTAAAAGACTTTGGCATTCTCGTAAAATAATAATATTACCGTTCATTATTTCAGCCACTGGCATTATTCCAAAATCGTTAATCCGTAATTTAGAAATTATAGATTTATCGAAAAATTTAATAATAAAAATGCAAAAAACGGTAATTATGAATACATGTAGAATCGTTAAAGATTTTTTAAACGTTAATATTCGGGAATCAGTAGGGTTGTTAGGTAGTATAGAGACCTCCTCAGAGCCTAATCCTTTGATATGTTAAGTATCTGGATGGGTGAACTATTCCCAATTGAAAGCTTGATGATGCGTTTGTTGCATTTTATTTTATATAAAACTGTTTCAATTTCACAAAACCATATTTATTTATACAAACTCTTCCTTAATGTGCAAATGGCAAGTTTATTGCTTGGCAATTTCTTCCAAGTAACCAGTGTTATAAATATTATTTGAAAATATTCATCAAACGTAAATTATTTATGAAAGATCATATCAGCATTTATACGTCTTTTGCCATACCAAATATACATTGGCATATTTGTTTAATGCTGGCTATAAGACTAAATTTCAATAAAATTGTTGCAATAATATTTACATTGAATGAATTAAATTACTAATCTGACATATGTGTATGTGCAATAAAAACTTAATACAAATACAAAATGTCATTTACCTCTAACTCAATAGCAAGTTGTTTCTTTCTCAATTCTTCAGCTTCATCGACTTGGCAAATAGGTTGAATCACAGCTGACGCAGGAGAATATTCACCTGTCGGTGAATCTGTAAAACAATTATTATGTTATCTTATCTGTAACTACCTTTAATATATAAAAATGGTGTGTATATGTAATAAATAAAAGAATGTGGTGCATGCAGCATATATAGTAATTTTAGGAATTTATATAGTCAATAAAATTAATTTATTGACTAAAATATTGATAAATGAGTGGATTGTGAATAATACTAAACTCTCTACTACATAGTAATTGTACATTTTTCTTCTTGATAGGTTGACAATCCCTAAGTGGATTTTAATGAAGTACATTTCTAATAGATACCTAAACAATTATTAGTTTCCCAGAGGACAAAAACTTTGTCACAAAACTAAGTATGAACTCTCTACATGATACCTGTTAAGAAATTGATGTAAAAAAAATATGTAAAGACAAGCATGTATGAGACGATGCTTGAATGTTGATGAAACAATATGTGTCAAGATAGAAGAATGTAGATGAATACTATTTACCCATACAGAAGCTTCTGCTATATACATTTTTCATACAAATATGCAATTTCAAACTTAATAATATAACAGACCATAGACTATATTTACTTTGAATGTTGACAATCCTTGAATGCACTATTGAAGAATGTATTTCTATTGTATCAAAAATTCAAAAGTATAAAAAAAACTGAATTTTCCAGACCATGAGAGCAATTTGAAAATGTTGGCAGATGAAATCATACACAAGAAATTAATGGATATCTAATTAGCTCTAAGTTTATAGACTTTACATATTATATGATATCAATATGAAGTCAATGGACATTATAAACATTTCCTCACACTCTGCAAAAGTGGCGACTTTATTGCCATATGGCAATTTCTTCCAACTAACCAGTGTTTCCAGCCCAGAGAAGATGTAAATATGAATTAAATATGAAAGTAAAATCAGCAAGATTATGGAATAGCCTAAGTCCAGATATTGTCGTCTAACTCACTTTTTATTTTCAAGAAAAAACTAAAAGAATATTTATCCATAAACATCTGATACCGATTTCCTCTCCTTGTTCTTTCCCAACCCTTGTTTTTTTATCTGATGTGTTATATGTTTTAATATTTATCTTAGAGTAATGTATCTTTTATTTGTTTCATTCATTTCTTGATGTACATAAGTATATAATTATGTCATACTTTGTAATCTGGTTGGTCGTAAGAAATTGCCTAATGGTAATAAGCCCGCCAGTGTGTATTACATTTGTTTATATTATGTACAAAAAGATAAATAAAAAATAAAATATAATAAATTAATATTTTCAAATCAAATAAATAGAATCAACAATTCGTCGCCCCTATGCTTAAGTGTCCAAATGACCATTTTTCTCAAAAATGAGATATGAATACAGAAAAATCAAAGAAAAAAATTTGCATCATTCAACCTTGAATATGCATCAATACGATAATCAATACTTACATTTTTGTTTATTCAAACTCCATAAAAAACGATATTATAGCCAATCTCCCTACATTCATTTATTTATTTCATGCTTATATGTTCAATGTCCACCAATCAACCAATCACAACACACTTTTGCATTAAGTCACAACTGCCATATAGTTTTTTTTACTGACATTTTGTACAGTATTCGTAAACATTAAAGTTTAACCCTAGCAAATGTCAAAAATTAGAACTACAAGTACTTGCCGATAAGTTGGTAATATCACACTCTTTATTTGGTGATTTACCTCACCGACTAAGAAAATACATTTCATTATTACTCCTCAGTTCCAATAACATCTTTGACAATAATAATCAGCGCTCTTGAGGTGAGATATTCATGAAAACGGCGTTTTATAAATTTATCCAAATTATTATTATTATAGTAATACAATAGGCCCAATTCAGATTCGACTAAAAATTTTATACGGAATTTTAGTATATGAGAAATGTCAAAAAGTTGACCAAATTTATACGGGATTAAATTGGTATTCAGATTCTCTAATTTTATCTCATGACGTCACACCGCGCGGATAAAATCCTTTTATCCACGGTTTCCCGTTGATTTGGACGTTTTCGTATTCCGACTCGCATCTTAGACGTTCGATCTTTTAAAATATGACTTAAATTTATGCGGGTCGTTTGACATCCGTCTACAATTTTGTACGCTAGATAAGGGCTCCATTATTTGTTTGTCTTTACTTTATGCAATTGTTATTAATAATTATTTGGTGAAATTGTTTAAAGTGGAGTATTTTTTTTACTCACGTCTAAAGAAAAATAAACGTGATAACTTTTTAACTGTACAAATTTATGACAAACAATAATCATCACGTATTTATAGGTACAGGTTACTTGACTTTCGTTGATATTTTTAGAGACCATACAAATAATGGAATTTTATTATCTTTGCCTAGATAATGGATAAAGAAGGTAAAGTTGTAAATTTTATTGGTTTTTGTAGCTTTTAACTAATGATGTGACACGAATTTTATTAAAAGTAATTGTTAGAGATTCCACTTGTCAAATAACGTACTTACAAATTATATATCTATCATAATAATGAAAATCTACCAAGAATGGTCATTCTTCATCAATTTTAATATGAAGTATTCTTACAAGTAGCTAAATTTATATTCAATGTTCTACTAAAGTTTGGGGTTTCAGTCAAAATCTCACATACAAGTTGTCTGTCATTTGAGGTTAGGTTATTATATAAACCATTATGTTCATTTTAAAACTTAGGTTACTCTGGATTAAATAATTATTACCATGGGTAATAACGCCCCAGATGAACCGACAGGATACTAAAAACAGGAATTCTTAGTTAGAATAATAATTTGTATACTATAAATAAATAAATTTTGTTCATTGCAGATGAAGACATTATTGAAATAGATATTGGCAATAGCGACAGACTTACTTATGATGATACTTACATTTTTTTCCACGTTGCAAGGACTAGAAGTAATTTAATAAGAAGACACATCACTTTAAAAAAAATCATATATATATTTACTTATATTAAATTTAATTTAATTAAATTATATTAAATTTGTCACATTTTCTATGTATGTATAAAATAAATAATCGTAATATAAATACATGTGTATTAAATTTGTTGTATCTAATTTGTAGAACCTTTTAAGCAGTAGACAGAATGACAAGGAAAAATAAAACAAGTACTTATGTAAATTGTTATAAAAATAATATATATTTTTTTTCATTAATTCTGTATATTATAAAAAAGAATTACAATAATATTTTCCGCCAAACTGCATAATAGTTTTTTGGCAAGGCAGATTCTCTTTCCGCCAAACTGCATAATAGTTTTTTGGCAAGGCAGAACTAATGTATCTAATTAAAACATTTTATTTTACAGATCCATAGGTAGGTATAATAAAATCTGAATAGGTAGCTATTTACATTCAAATAATAATTATATGCAAAAAGGTTATTATACTATATCAAAACACCAAAAAAAATTCAATAATTAGTGAAAAAAATAATTCAGTCCCTTGATAGAGAAACATCATTAAACTCTGGATTGTTAGAAATCGCCAAATCTGAATTTCTCTGGTATTCTGGATCCACAATCTTTCAACTCTGGTTTCTAGAATTCCCTGTAAAACAAATAATAACATTGTATTACATGAATTATTAAATGGTCTTAATCATTTTCATAAAAGAAGCCGTCAGTCTAACATAATAAACACGAGTTTGAGTAATGACTGTCATATGAGTAGAAAATGAAAACTAATTTGAATTCAAATGAAAGATACAGTTTGGAATGTTACTTGTTATTACCCTGATGTACCTATGTAATAACAAGTGATGCGTCATAAATACGGCTCACTTTTCTTCCAGTTATCACTAGATATGCTCGACATATTTAACCTATAAAATTTCAAGGCAAAACTTTATATTGACATATCTAACTTACCTTCATAAATTTACTATCTTTCCATTTCTCATTACACTATTCGTTGATACTAAGTCAATCATCAACTCCATCTGCTTCTTTGTACTCTTAATTTTGGATTTATCCTTAGGTATCCATAGCAAATAGCGCCGTACAAATTAGAAATGTTTCGGTTTTGGAGGTAAACTTTGTTTTAACCATAGAATACACTAACTAGTTTTGACAATAAAATCTCTTTTCTATGGTTTTGACGTTTTTAGGCTGTTGAATATTGCTAGAGAAATAAATTTTCGAATGTCTTGAATATATTATTTTTTGTGTCGCGGCAACACCGAAAATGTTTTTATTCACGGTGACTAAAATTTTTCGGGCGAATTCATTTTAGTCGGCCATTGTTTAAGACGAAATCAGAATACGAGTTTACGTCGTTGCGACTAAAATTTTATTCGGGACGTATAAAAACTAATTTTAGTCGGCAAATCTGAATCGGACATAGTATGCGCTAATTACTGAACCAAGATCAAATACCAAATAAAACGATACACGTTGCTCGTACTGCACATACAATTTCTACGGACATATTTGCACCGCAATTAAAATATTTCTGAGTACATCAGGATCAAATGAATTAAATATGGGGCTATGCATTGGAAAACAAAATATCAAAATTAAGGGGCACCCTACTGTACTGTATTAAAGTCTGTATGAGTCAAAGAACGTAATATATAAAAAATTACACACATTACATTAATATCAAGAATATGAAATTGCAGTACTCATAAAAATTTTAACACATACCTCTTGGGCTTGGTTCTGGACTTGGAGAGGTGGCTTCCCACGATCCCATTAGCAGGTTACTATAATTTGGTGATTTTCCCTCAACAAAGTTTGTAATTTTATGGTGTAATTCTGCCTTATCGTCGGCAAATAGTGGTTTGAAGCTTTTATCTTTTGAACATATCTCTAAGGATAAAGTACATAATGCATCATTGGCAGGTTTCAAGTTAACATGATCACAAGATACATTTGCACTTTTATTTTCAGCAGACATTTTTACACACAACACATTTAAAGTTTTATTCTTATCACTGCGGTCGAACAAACAATCAGATTTAAATGAAACTTGAAATTTTTTCAAACTCTTGTTAGTTTTATCCTTTAATGTTGGAGAAATTATGTTTGAATCACTCTCAATTTTAGTTATAGTATCAGTATCAGTAGATGTTTTCATATCTCCATGATTTTTAACGATAGATTTTTCATTAGTTGGTGAATTGTAAAGAATAACACTTGCACTTTCAAGGATATTTAAAACTGTTGTATCAGGTGTTACTTGTTTGATTTGATCAGTTGAAATATTCATCACTTCTACTGGAACAGTCAGTACTTCACTAACTCTTATATTACTAGTAACAGGTGACATATTATCTGTTTTTGTATCAACACTATATTTCAAATTTTTATTAGAAACAGATAACAACGGAACAACTTGAACCAAGTTTACATTCACATTTTCACAACATTCATTCAATTTAGTAATATCAGTTTTCGTTAGTTCCTCTACAAGACTATGGGCTGTAGATTCAGAAGTATCACTTTGATCACAAGAATCACTTAAATTTTTACTAACTGTGAATGTTTCAGATAATACATTCTTATGGAGTGTTGAGATATCAGGTGCTTCTCTATTGATCTGACTGATTTGCAAATTTTCATCTTCCAATTTAATATTATTACATAAATCTTTATGAATTCTCAATTCCTCCAAGTCATAACTTTCAGATTGTAACAAATTGTTTAAAATTTTTGTTGAATTCAGATAATTTGCAGTGTTATCAGTAATGGGAATATCAGATTTCACAGAATATTCTTCATTAGTTTGAAACAGATTTGAAGATGATTTAATTGTTTCAGAACATAAAGAAAGACAGGACTGTTTATTTTCTTGAAACATATCTTGACTTTTCAAATTTTTTTTTACTAATTCATTCTTGACATCTGTTTCCATACATGCATTATCATTTTTTTTTGTATCATATTCTAATGACTTCAATAAATCTTGAATAGCTATTTTTTTAGCTTCTGCAAAGAACTCATCTAATGATTTTTTTGACATTACATAATTTTGTAAATTTTCATACGCTTCACAGTTTTTTCCTGTTATTTTTTCCCATAATTTGTTTAGCGTAGAGCCGCTTAATACACATTCGTTTAAAGAATGTTCTTGAGGTATATAATTATTAAAAAATATATTATTTTCATATTCAGTAGAACTTGATTTTTGGTTATGTAATGCTTTTCCAACAAGATCAGAATTACTATTGGTCGAGTTAGTTTTGGTACAACCATTGATATAATCATTGAAAACATCCATTAGAGAATTTTTGCTTTCATCAAAATTATCTAAACATGATTTTTTTAATTTACTCTCCATTGCTTTTATCTCTGCTGTATCTAATCTCAAATTATAATGCATTTGTAAGAGTTCGTGCATTTTTTTCTTTTGTTCAAGCAAATCCAGTCTCTTTTTTTGTAAACTTTCTTTAAGCTTACTAAATGATGAATTCATAGTATTTGTACTACTGTTCAAAGAAAGATTTATTCCTTTAAGTGGAGAGCTTTGACTACTTCTGTTGGATTGTAATATAAAACTGGAATTTTTAAATTTTGGAGTCTTTTTCTTGATATCCAGTAAACTTTCCTCATATGCAAACATTCGCTTCAAATATTTAAGCTGTCTTCTTAAAGCCATTTTCCTTTCTTGGGACTGTTCTTGCTGGAATTTTTTCATATGTTTTATTTCATTTCGTTCCTGCTGATGTTTAAGTACTAGTCCTCTCTGTTTTTTCTTCAAGAGAGGAATTTGGTCTAAATTTTGCTTCTTCTGAAATTCTAAACACAATAATTCATTCCGTGTTGCATCTAATAGAGATTTCTCTCTAGCTTTCAGAAGAGTATTAACATATTCTGAACGAACTTTCTCATCTTCTATGTATTGATTAACCTATAACAATACATTGAATTGAACTATATGTATATTATTAAAATATAAAATTTTCATTAAAAAAATAATACACATTGCATTTACAAATAATATACACATATTTATAGTAACTGTATTAACTTACCAAACATACACAAAATCTGTTCAACTGTCCAAATAAGTTAAAGTTATCAGAATAATGTGATAAGGACTTATCAGGATCTACACCAGTAGTAGATGTTTCATTAAATGAAACAATGCTGCTTTCATCTTCACAGGATAATGAATGTTTAACAGAAATTTTATGATTATATTCCTTCTGAGAGTAAACAACATTTTTATTTCTTGAATTTGGCTCTGCCTCTTTAATATTGATGTTGTCATTCTTATTTCCAAAAATCTGACTTAACATTTCAGATGATATTTCATTACTTTTAATGGTAAATGGCTTCAAAATATTAGAATTAGAAATAGTTTGATTAGAACACATTTCATTTGAGGATGACAAATTATGGATCTGATGTGCAGCAACAAGACATTCATTTTGTTTAAAAACTTCTGTGTTTAATTTTTCCAATGGTGATGTGGTAAAATTGTGTTTAATATGATAATTTTCAGAGTGATCCTCAAAACGAGTCATATTAGTATCAGATGATTTTTCATCTCTAATTGAGGTTATAGACTGTAAAAAAAACATATAGATTTATAATATCAATCTGTAGAAACCAAAGTTATGTAAATTTTTAATTATTTTTTTATTCACATTTCTGTTGCAAACTACTGAGTGAAAATATTTTTGTTGTTGTAGTCAATAAAGTAATAAATAATATTGAAAACATGAATTTTGAAAATTTATAAACATTAAACAAATGCTCCCGCGGATTCTCTATTATAAAGGTAGGTTTTTAGAGAAAATACAAAATTGGGATTGGATTTTAAAATTCAAAAGTATGACCGCTAAATGCAAGTAGCAAACTGTCTGGTATATTACCTTTTCTACAACCTGAACTTGCTGAAGAGATTTATTGAATGATTCCAAAAGATTTAATTCATTTTCAAATGATTTGTGAAGTAAATCAGGGATGATATATTTTTTAGCTTTCTCCTTTTTGGGATCTGGTGCATTTTTTATTTTATATTCGTCTTTCCGTGAACTATGATTTCTCGACCAAATTAAATTAATGTCTGGTGGGTTTAACACATTTACTGGAACTGATTCATCTTTTGATTGTAATTGAATGGTGTGAAGGTTATCTTGAATATCATTTTGTAAATTTGATTCAATGCATGTATCCATTTTGTGTTCCTCAATAATGTGTTTATCAACACTATCAGAAATCATATTAGTTGAAATAGACTGATTATCACGTAAGCCATTAAATGTGATTGACACTGTTAGATTCTGAATCTCTTCCAGCGAAGATTTCAATTCCGATATAATAGTTGATGTCCGTACAGCAGATTGTGCTTTAATTTTTGACTCTGACGGATACTCTGATAAAGAGGTTGTATTACTGGATTTTTTATACAAAGAAACTTCACATGAGGTATTGCTCGAGTCTAAATATTTAATCAAACTAGTTTCAGAAAAATGAGATCTCGGTTTACTGTATACTGAATCAAAGAAAGGGTAAATAGGGGTGACATTGTAAAGGTTTATGAATGAGGGTTTAGAGTCTTGATAATTTTCCTTGAATTTTTCCTTTGTCTGCTTTGTAGTTTTAAAAATTCTACTTGATAGTTTGTCATCCTTTCTTTTTAGAGGTGAATTCAAAGCTTTACTCAACTTTTTCTTTACAGCAGTAATAAAATTATAAGGATAATCAATAGATGTTTGGTTAGGAAATTTGGGAACATAAACTTCCTCTTTCTGTTGATCTGACTTGATGCATATTGATTTTGTTTGATTTTCTATTAAATATTTAATTTCCTCTTCATGAGGGTTATCTTTATTAAATATCTTTTTTCTTTTACGTGATTGATAGTCTCTAAAAGCTCTCTGAATTTTAACAGCAGCAATGTCATGATGCTTACTCTCATTATTATTTATAACAATATTTGAAATGTCATTGGATTTCTTATATAAAACAAGTTGACTAGAATATTCTGATGGTACTTTTTTTACATTTAACGGTGCTTTATCTGTGACACTTTTAGATTTAAATTGATTTATAATTGAACAATCATTTTTCATTGATTTTAATTTTGATGAACAGAATACTTTTTTTTGTTCTATAATACTGTTAGAATTAATACTTGAAGCATTTTGTTTTGCCGATGGAGATTGACTACTCCAACCTTTTTTTTTATTTTGCAAAGCTTTTTTTCTCAAATTTCTTTTTAATAGCAATTTAGATGTTTCCTGTAATTGCTTCAAGCTTTCTTTTTTCTTTTCTATTGTTTGTTTCTTCAAATCGTGATCACTTCTCTGTTTTTGTTTCCATTTGATTTTTTGTTCCATCATATAAATGTGAGATATTTTCTTTGGTTTAGATGTATCACTTAAGGAAACATGATCTAAAAAAATATTAAAAACATAATTAAAATACCTACTTAATGAAATATAAATATGTTGATAATTTTACAGTATGAGCACCCAATAACATTCTTATATTAGGTCCTTACATATGAAATTGGCGTTTTGTATGGGAGGAACAATAAGTTGATTTTTTTTTAATACAATATATTTATTTAATCAAAGTATGTACCATTGCTATCTATGCACTTTTGCCATCTCATAGGTAGTTCATCGATGCCTTTACTAAAAAAAATCATTTTGACGGGAATCAATAAAATCTTTGAAGGCGTTTTGGACTGCCTCATTGGAGTTGAATTTTTTTCCTTGCAAGACGTTATCCAAATTTCGAAAAAAATGGTAATATGTTGGGGCAAGGTCCGGATAGTACGGTGGATGTATTAGACATTCCAATTGAAGCTCCTCTAATTTGGTAGCCGTCTGTTGTGCAGTGGCCTAGAGTGATTAACCAGCCTCGGTTGTTTAGCAGCTAGCTTTTCCATCATGGTTTGCAGTCGCTGACAATAGACATCTGCCATAATCGTCTGGCCAGATTTAAGAAAGCTGTAGTGAACGACACCAGCACTAGTCCACCAAACGCTCCCAAGTAACTTTTTTGGAGTCAATTTTCGCTTGTTCAGGCTCGGCAGGGTTCAGCCATTCCGATGAGCGCTTCCGATTATCGTACAGGATCCAGTTTTCAACACAGGTAATGATTCGATTTAAAATCCCCTCATTATTGTGCCGGTTGAGTAATGCAACGCAGCAGTCAACGCGCGTTTGTTGATTTGCTTCACTCAATTCGTGAGGTACCCACCTTTCAAGCTTTTTCACCTTCCCAATTTGCTTCAAGTGGATTAAAACAGTTTTATCACTAACACTGCATCCTGCAGCTAAATCGGACGTGGTTTGCGATGGATCCGCTTCCACAATAGCCTTCAATTCTTCATTATCAACTTTGGTCTCCGGCCGTCCACGGGGCTTGTTCTGCAGGTCGAAATTTCCAGAACGAAAACGTTTGAACCAAAAACGCACTGTGTTTTCTTTTTCGGCACTGTCGCCATACACATCATTAATCCTTCGAGCCATTTCTGCAGCACTGGTGCCACGGTGGAACTCGTACTCGTAAATAATGCGATATTTCAAGTTTTCCATTTTGTAAACTGAGCGACGCAAAGAAAAACAAACAATTGAGGAAAAAACAAATGAATTATAATTTTCGAAACACAAATACATGAGTAAATAGCTGTATAAATTTGAATTTGGAATTCCTAACCAAAGAAGATATTTGAGATCAAAGTTCGCAGTACGGTAAAACAACAATTTCATATGTAAGGACCTAATATAATGAAATTCTTTCTACTGTTGAATATCTCAATACAAGATGAGAAGTAATATTTTTAATAAATTCCAGGACATACAAATAAGTTTGAACAGGTTGTTGTCTTTGCAATGGATTACAGAGTATACAAAAGTTGGTTGATGCATTGAATGAATTGCTGAGTCTTGGATGTGTTATTTTTGTATTATTTTTCTATTTCTGGTTACATATTTTTATTTTATTTATTTTGGATATCCAACAGTACAGTAGAGCATAATGATATTAAAAACAATGAAAAAAAAAAACAAGTAAATGTAGACTACGGTACATAGTAATAGGACATCATATCAAGTAATTTTATAAGCTTAAAATACAATTTACATATATATTGTACTGTATATTTTTTTGCATTTTTTTTGTAAATGCCCATCACTGGAGGTTGATTGATCAAATAAATAAAAATATGCAGAGAGGGGACTGCTAAGCAATCCAGTGGACCCGGGTTCAGACCCTGCCTCCAACACAATTGTTATCTATTTTATTGTTCACTGTGTAGGAACTTGTTCCAAAAGCATAATAAATCTTAATTCAATGGTATGATTTAAACTACCTATTTGTTTTTTAATAAATATTGTAAGACAGGACACAAAATAACATGCTTTATATCCCAACATAAGGGAAATTCAGTTAATTCAATAAACTTCTTCGCTCGAGATGTAAATCAATATTGGTAAGGCTTGTTTTAGATTTATTGCTGGTACTCATTTCGGTGAGTGTATTTTGACTATATTCTTTTGAAAGATTTGTGTACCATTTTAGGGTATTTGGCTATTTGTTTTAAGTGACATTTTTGCGATATTAAATTTATCTTTGAAGCAAGAGCTAATGTTCAAATGAAATTATACCAGTATATCAAAAGATGTTTTCTTTTTTAAAATCAAAGGATTCCAACATAACTGTGTGCACAAAAACCGATTATTTGGGGTGTCTTGAAACATAAAAATGATATAAGAAATGGAACAAAGTGATTGTGATTTAAAGTTTCAATAGTAAATAAGTAAATTACTAAGATATTCAGTTATTTGGGATATTCATATAATAATAACAAAATTAAGGTAACCTGATTCAGTCTCAATTTTACAGCATTTCCTCGATTTGGTAACCCTTTGAATTTTGGTGGCATCTGATGATACTGGGACCATTGCCGGCGTCAAACTTCTTTTAGATTTGCATACCTTCGAAACGAAATTAACATCCGAGAAACCAAAGTAACAAGAAGGCAAACAAACAGTCCTTTTTCGATTAATAGGACGACTAATTTTATTATATATTATGTCCATTGGATACTTCTAAAAACTAATCTGTCAAATTAATTTACTTTGACAACAAAGTTACATTAGTATTGATGTTTATGTAGGTCAATGTAGGTACGCAAACTTCTAACTTATTCTAATTCTATGCTTCCAACCATTCAACCATAGACTTACTACCAACGAAGTACAAAAAAAACTTTACAACTTTTTAGTTTACAATAATGTCAAGACAATTTATGGCAACATTATTTTATTTTAAACAAGCTTCTAAGGCCTTAAAAGTTTCAGATAAAATTTCAAGATGGCGCTCAGGATGATCGCGGTAATGACAACAATAAATTTATTGATTAAGAACAATAAAATACCTTTTTCTAAATAATGATACTAACTATTAATCAGAATTCACCCTGAATTGGCACCGTGTCTCGCAGCCGTGCATTAATATTTTGCATACGTAGTGACGCGACCTCTACTGTTCGCTTGGAGTTTTAAATAAATTCGCCTCCAAATTACAGACAGCAACATAGAGAATACAAACAATGTTTTTTTATATATTACCGTTAATTGTGCGTCGCGCGTACTTTCACAGATCAAGTGAAAGTACGTCTTATAGGTAATGTAGGTATACTTTCCTATTTTTGTTAAATTGTAACGTTTTTATATATATATATATATATATATATATATATATATATATATATATATATATATATATATATATATATATATATATATATATATATATATATATATATATATATATATATATATATATATATATATATATATATATATATATATATATATATATATATATATATATATATATATATATATATATATATATATATATATATATATATATATATATATATATATATATATATATATATATATATATATATATATATATATATATATATATATATATATATATATATATATATATATATATATATATATATATATATATATATATATATATATATATATATATATATATATATATATATATATATATATATATATATATGCAAACAAGTGCATTTGTTGCATCTTAGGAGTGGTTTACAAATTTTTTATTATTGTATTTTTTTCATTTAGATTTAATCACAATTAAAAAATAAACAATCTTATACATATTCATCATGGGTTCGAAGTTCGATATATACGATCGGGCCGTAAATAGTCAAAATATCGTTGCAATAGAACTATCGATGTTCAGGAAATGGCAAGAATAAGACTTTTTTTCTTAGAAAACAAAAGGAATTGTTAACCTGAAATCCAATGTAATTCTAATAAAAAATATTTATTCATAGAAATACAAAATTATTTCTTGCTCAAATTACAAACGAAAACATGATTATTTTATATTACCTACTTCTCGGGAAACTAACAGGCACTATGTCAAATATTAATTCAACACGCACCCAATAACATGTTGCCACCTTCTGAAGTCTCGCGGTATTAAATATCTCACAGATCCAGACTGAAAACAAAATCAAAAACTTTCTCTCCACCGGGAATTGAACCCGGGACCTTTGGATCAGCAGTCAGATACCTAACCAATTGTATTATTTTTATATATGTTGTTTTGGTTTTATTATTAAGATTATTATTACTCGTGCATGTAATACATGAGATCCAACTGTCGATGGCGATAGTATGAATAGTTGAAGAATAAGTACCAAACTATAAACCCATAAATCCAAATTATTGAATATTTTAAGACATTTTGTTTTCTATTCAACATATGTATGTCAGGATAGGATAGTATGGAGGTCAGTCTGTTTTTCCTACCCAGAATATGAAAACAGCATGATGGTATGTATGTAGGATCAGCAGTCAGATACCCAACAGACTGAGCCACTAAGGCCGACAAATAATGGTAGTGAAAAAAAAATCTTTTTGAAACGTTTTTGATGAGTAAGGTGCCTGTGTATTTTTATAATAAAATATTATAAATAAGAATAGGTACTATTTTGAAGAACATAATTTTTTTTAGTAATACTTTTCACAAATATTGTGCATGTTATTTTGAAGGGAATTTTTTGCACGTTTTATGAAGAAAAAAAGATTAATTCGTAGACATAAAACTCAATATTTTCATAAAATAAGCTATATGTATTTTTCTTTTTTTAATGCCAAATCATTTTGAATATTTAGTTAAAAAATCATATCTCAAGAATTAAAAAAAAATTCACTAGTATAAAAATGAGCGCAACTATTTAAGAAGCACTGGTCAATTTTTTTCAGTGTGACAGTCCATTCATTGGGCATTCATTTAACAGATGATTATGGTACTAGCTAGTAGGTAGGTGTCAATGTGGAGAGCTCCGTATTATTATTACATTTTATATTTCTATGAACATGAGCTGGGGGATCGAAAGACCCCGCTTCGGACCATGCGAAATTTTTCGATACTTCGGGTGAGAAAGGTTAATCAATGTTTAATTATTTTTCTGGGTTTCTTCCTATTCTCCAAGCAAATATCTAAATATCTCGTGAATTATTTATGTTGATTAAACAGACGATGTTTCACTTTTTATACAAGCATTAACATCTTTATTTTTACCCATTGTCAAAAACTTATCACTATTAAATGTGAAAAATAGTGATTATAACGTTATGAAGACGTTTTAATGCTGAAAATACAATAAAAAATGTGATGGCCCTATTTCAATGGCCACCTACTGTAATACCTACGGATATAAATTGATATTTCCATAGGTATTATCGATATATTGCCATGCATTTAGGTAGCAAAGAAACCCAATAACCATTATTTCACTTTGGCCTAATGTATTTAATTTATTAATACTAGGAACGGCTTATTGTGGTAATATTTATTTGATTGCAAAAAATGCTTTCTTCCTACGTACACACGTCGCAATCACACAACCTTGCCGACACGCGAGTTCCTACTGACGCCGCCGGGAATGCTTTCACTGCATGATGTATGTGGCTGCGTTCACTATCAACAGTGGTACCTACTTCACGCCCTCCTGATGTCATCATCATAGCACGAATTCGCTTTACCATCCCGGAGGCCTTCGCGACCTAGTAGGTCGTTGCTCTCTGCTCTCCCCTCCAAGGTCATCAACTGCCTCTAGGCCCATATCTTCCTGATGCATCTCACTAGACGCCGGATCATCGTTCTCCTCTCCAAACACGTCCAGAAGATTGAACGTATGAGGTTCAGCGACTCCTTCGCGTTTTTCCTCATTCCTAATCCGTTCGCTGTCAGGCATCTTCCACAGGTCAAGCACGTGTCTTGGTATGCCATCTACCTCGATGTTGTTAACTGAAGTGATTCCTGTCACCTTTTCAAGTCTCCAGTTGGATGTGCATCTTCCATCTACTGGCTTAACTGCGACTAGATTTCCCACTTGGAACTCAGTCGAATGTTCTTCTTCTATATTCACTTGCGCAGAAGGGTGTCTCCACGGATAGGAGTGAACTAAACTGGACGGTGCCACACCCTGATCATCTTGACTCTTTGCGGCTAGATTGTACCAAAATACTGCCTGCAAGGGATCGCTTCCACTTCTAGCTGCCGGTCTATTTATTGTGCGGTGATGTCGTTCTATAATACCATTCCCCGCTGGGCGATATGCTGCACGAAATCTATGCCGTATGTTCCATCTCCTGTACAGGTCTGCAACTCTGTGTGAACGAAACGCAGCTCCTTTGTCCATGAGCACTTCATTGGGCGGGCCTCTCTCTTTAAACACTTCTTGCAAGTGTCTGACGATGGAACCAGCATTTTCCGACTCAATTTCCCGCCATACAGCAAACCTACTTGGCCCACAGTCGATGAGTGTGAGGAAACATTTTCCACCGAAGTGGGTCACATCAAGTGCTAAGCGACTCCAGGTTGTGGCAAGATTTCCCGCTTCATGAATCGAAGGTGACGGATCAACTGTCTTACATTGAACACAAGAACGCACACATATTTTTTCACCTCGGGATTAACCAGCTGGGCAAGATGAAGTGTTCGCCCCACTCCAAAGTGACGCTGGGCATCCAGAGCTTCAATGCTTACTGCGCATGTCTGCTCACCAGTTCCACTATCAAGTCTCTTCCACCTGTCTTCATTTTCTGGAGAATGTGAGCCCTTTTTACGATATTCCCCGTCATGACTGCTCTTTGCCCAGGCTTTATAGACCCTAGTAAGTACATCGACTTTATTTTTACATGACTCTACAAGGTTTACAGATAAGTTCAAACGAAACTCTTCTACCATATCCTTCACAAACCCCAAGCGCCGTTTGACGAGCTTCTCTGACATTCCAGAAACATTGACACGGCTACTCCCAGTCAATGTAGATTTCACCCAGCACAAATCTGTTATAACCTGCAGAGTTTGAAGGTTCCACTTGAGAGCCAGGTTTAACCCTTTGAGGACAGCATATAGTTCTGCAATATTGACGTGCGCTACGTCAGTGGGTTTTCGTAGCCATTCAGCATCTTCGACAATCTTTCTCCCAATTTCTAGAGCAACTTCAAGGGCTTAAGTACTTGCGTCACACTCTGACACTGTCTGATGTTTCAGGCACATGCCATTGCCCTCGCACAGGATCGTCAATCCTCACTCTTATTAGCAGTTCCCTTGCCATTTGCTGGGCTTTATCTCCTACATAGTCATCCCACGTCTCGCCTTCACACTCTCTCTTAATGAAGCTACAGGCTGTCCTCAGCCATGCACACACAGGGTAGTGCCCTGTCAATTTGCCACAGATCGAAAATAATTCTCTTTTGCTCAGTCTTGATCCTTCCTGCAACAAAGGAATGTCATTGCCTCTTTTAAACATGAGACGCCCCACCTTATCACGCTCGATACACAATCCGAGTACTATTGCGCCCTCCAGCTCTTCGGGAGGCTTGGTCACTAAACCATACGCACGTAGGTGCGCTGCAACCTCTTCAGCCGATATGATGTTCTCATTCACTATAATATCATCGATATAGCTGTCTGCACCTTGTCGCACCCTTTCATCAAGCGAAAGAACCTCGTTCACAATTCGTGACATAATTTTGGGACTACACTTCAACCCAAAACCTAGTCTCGTCAAGCAATATATTTGGCCTTTATACCTAACAAGTTGATACTTCCAAAGCTTTTCGTCAACGCACACTTGCAGATATGCAGACTGGAGATCAAGCAGTTTCAGAGGTTCACGCATTTTCCTCCATTTTCGAAGTGTCTCGTCGCATACCGCTGCATCCTCACCGGTATGGCACTGGAAACTCTCGTTGAGCTCTCGATAGTCCAACACAGGACGAACTTTTCCCTTGTTTCCCTGAATTACAGCCATCAGAGGAAGAATACCGCCCGAGCTTCCCTTCCATGGTTGGAGCCAACCCTCGGAGATCCACCTGTGAATTTCTTCTTCAAAGGCCACTTCCGCTTCTGGCGATTTGACGCTTCTGTAGCACTCCACAGTGTTTGCTAGCTCAGCAGGAGAATCTCTCCATACCCAACTCACGCACCAGTTACTTCCATTGAATATCGCACAAAAGTTCTTGTTTTCAACGACCATTTTGACAGTAGCGACTTCATTGCCCTCGACATAATTCGCACTGTACTCATCCGGTCCACTTTTTGCGAACTTTACGCAATCGCGCAGTATCGTAACACCGCCTAGCTCTCCGATAACGTCCATCCGCAGGATGACATCTACCGCACTAAATAGTTGTTTCGTCACTACACAGTCCACCATTAGTGACAAACCATGCACTACTATCTCGGCGACACCTCACCCCTCACACGGCACACGACTGCCATCGACGGCGATCACATCGCAGCCTGAGCTTTTCACACTACACAGTCCACTGATCATTACCGTGCGAGAGCATCCCGAGTCAACAAGCGTTCGCATCCGCCTTCCGTTGACCATAACATGTATATAGGGAGCGCCTTCAATCCTGATTCTGGAGAGCTGCCGGCGCACCAGTTCTCCTGTTGCCGTTTCCCTTCTCGCATTGCCTCACCAAATGCCCGTCTTCTCCGCAGTTCCAGTAGGCGACTTTTTTCAGCTGCTCTGAACAGTATCTCACCATGTGCGGCCCACCGCATCTGAAACATCGCCGTCTTGTACTTTGAGATGTCGCGACAGACTTCTGACTGCCCTGAGCAACGGCCGCGATTGGCTGATTCACAAGCTCCGCCATTAGAGCTCTAGCACGTTCCACGATCGTTGACAGCGGCATTGCTTCGAATTTTGACAACGCACGCAATTCACGCGACACAATCGACGGCAAACCAACTATAAAGGACCTCATCAGAAGAGCATCCGACGTCACGCCCGCTAACCTAGCAAGCCTTCTTAAGTCCGTCATGAACACGTCAACGGGTTCATCACGCCACGTGCGCCTGACAAACTCTTCATAAGCTAAAAACGGATTTGTCGCGAATGCACATACCAACGCAGTTTTAATAGCGTCGTCGTCACTTTTATCATCCGCACTAAGTTCGTTGTAAACAGCGAACGCAGGTCCCTTAAAAAACAGCGGAATAATCGACGACACATCTGTTATATTTTTTAGGTTAGTAACAAGTTCAACTTTTGCTAGCCACTGTATAATATCACCCTCGCCGTCAAAGCATCTTATCAGATCGCTGACTTTAACGTTTGACATACCGAAATAGCTTGTGGTAATATTTATTGATTGTAAAAAACACTTTCTTCCTTCGTACACACGTCGCAATCACACAACCTTGCAGACACGCGAGCTCCTACTGACGCCGCCGGGGATGCGTTCACTGCATGATGTCTGTGGCTGCGTTCACTACCAACAGTGGTACCTACTTCACGCCCTCCTGATGTTATCATCATAGCACGAATTCGCTTTACCATCCCGGAGGCCTTCGCGACCTAGTAGGACCACACTTATAGCGGGTCTCCAGGACTTGTTAATATATTTGAACAAAATCCATTGTTTTCAAAATATGTAAGCAGCCCCAAATAAAAGCATTGACCAGATTATTGGAATGTTGGTGTTTACGCGGCGGCGTCGCTGATTGGAGCATTGACTTGTCTCTCTCTATCTTTCTGTTCTACTAGCGCAGGGTACTTCCGCGCTCTGATGCTATCGGTCAGTAGTTGTCAGCGAGTTACGTCCAAGAGTTCAGACATGGTGATACCCTCCTCCCAAGGGGCTGGAGGTCGAGCTCACCTTTTTTGAATGTCAAAAATGGAATTTGATATTCCACACATAGTCGCTGAACGAGATTGATAAAATATTTTTATTATTGCATATGCGCAAACATTGGATTTTTTTCCCTGTCGGGAGTCAAAGATATTTTTTAACAGATTTTTTAATTATCTCAATAGAGACGAAGTTGGAATTATAACTAAAATAAGAACGTTCTAAAATTGTAGATTTTAGATTTACGGTCTTATTTCAGCGTTATAAAATATAAACTTGGACTAAATAGAATAGGAACGTACCTATATTGGCCGGAACGTTCTTAAAAAGTTACTCAATTAGACGTATTTTGAATAATTATGAAAATTTCATCATTTTCATAATTATTCATAATACGTCTGATTCAGGCCAAAATAGGCACGTTCCTATTCCATTTAGTCCAAGTTTATATTTTATAACGCTGAAATAAGACCGTAAATCTAAAATCTACAATTTTAGAACGTTCCTATTTTAGTTACAATAGTTACTGAATAGGGGGTAGTATGTGTAAAGTGCTTAGACCTAGAGCTGATTAGTTTTCCATAGATATCTGTTAATATCTTCTCTATGATTTCATGTCCAAATTTTCAAAATGCTCTCACGGTCTGGAATATGAGGTTAAATTTTTGATACAACAAAAATTCATTCAACGCAATTCAACGATTGTCAAAATTTAAAGAAAAAAATCTATGGTCTGCCATATCCATAGAAAAGAGAACTGCCATATCAATGCGAAATAAATTTCATATTTGTATGAAAATGATGAAAAATGTACCTAGGTATATAACAGAAGTAAAATAGGTTCTGTATGGGAAAATTTAGTGATCAACTTCATATTTATGTGTCTCTATACTCTCCACTTGTATCTTCCTCAAGAGGTAGGCATTGAGAACCGAACACCGTATTCTTTTACCTTGACACATACATCGCCTTATCAACATTGATACTGTTTCATACATGCTCATCTTGCTAGTAATGCAATTTTACTTAAAATTTCTCAACAGGTATCATGTAGAAAATGCATACTATGAGTTTAGTGACAGTTTTTTTGTGTGTATGATGTATTGTGAAAACTTTCGGCCTCTGGGAATCTTATATTTGTTTAACAATCTAATAGAAATGTACTTCATAAAAATGAATTTAGAGATTGTCAAGCTTTCAAGAAGAAAAAATGAACAGCTACTATGGTGTGGAGAGTATTGTGTTGCCTACAACCCACTTGTATTTTGGCCATTAATTGTCGACATTTATTTAAAACCATTTGGCCCCATGCGATAACAATTTGCCATTCCAACGTGGAGCCATTTTATTCAGCATGAAAAAAAAATGTAGAATATAAATGAAAATAAATACAACTGTTATATCTAAATGTAGAATACAAATGAAAAATATATCCATGCGGATGATATTTCGTCACGACGGTTTCATCCAAAATGAATTTAGTGCAGACATTCTTTCATACAATTTGTAAGGCAGTATACACTACACAATCTACGGGGACTCAATAGTTTGATACTTAATCTCCAAACATACATAAATACTGTTTTCATATTCTGGGTAGGAATAAAGGATTGAGTTTTCATGTTCTGGGTAGGAATAAAGGATTGGCCAATACTATCCTACCTTGACATACATACCTACATGTTTTATGTAGAAAACAAAATATCTTGAAATAAATATTAATTTGTTTTTAAGAGTATTCTGCAATTATACATACCATTGCCATCGATAGTTGGATCTCATGTGTTACATGCAACTAGTTTAGCGTTTCTTTGTAGAAAATAAAATTGATTTCTTAAAAATGTTACCCTTTTACTGAAAAATAACACCAATCTCATAAAACAATAAGACTATTTTTCGTTTTCTACAAAAATAACACTTATTCAAAAAAAAAAATATTAGTATAATATTCGCCAAACATCTTGAAAGAGCTTCGGAATGCGGAAATTTGTGTCTTTTTGCTTTGTTGGCTTACGTGTAAATCGCCCCCATTCTCGGCTAAAATTTAAAGTTATTTGGCGTCAACTATAATACGGAGAATCACAGTAGAAAATAAGTGCTACTTTGGAATCCACAAGCTTAAATCTCGCTTAAGAAGCACAAATTTACTGTTGTATAAAACACTTTTGAGACTGCTTGCATAGGAGTTCATTGCTGGACCCTGAGTAAACGAGAATGCGTTTCTGATCTTTGAAAGGAAGGTGTTGACAAACATCTTCAGACCGGTTTGTGGATAAGATATAACCATGAGCTGGATATTTTTTAAATGACTAATTACAATTGGCAATATAAAAATTAGCACTGTATATTTCCAAGGTATATTTGTATAATTTTTTCTTGTTTGATGTTTTATTCTATAAAATAAAATAATTATTAAGAGGTACAAGGGGTGTCATAAAAACAATTTTTTTTGGGGTAATGTACATTTACTTATTACGAATAATTTTAGAAATATTTAATATACTTGTCACAAATTGATTTTTATTTGTAAATTTTTCTCAACACAAACATTAAACAATTTTTAATCAAATTAACAAGAAACCATATATATATATATATATATATATATATAATGATAGAAAAATTATCAATTGAAAATTGTTTTTAACAATCCAAATAATAGTTTCATAGTGAATTTCCATTTGTGTTTTCTTAAAAGTAAATTAACTAGCATAGCTAGAATACTTCATAAAATTAAGTAACAGAACTTTTTATAAAACATTCATCAGTGGTCCCCAACATTACAATGTGTTTTAAAAAAAATAGTACATTTATAAAAACACATTGTTATTTTGTTTACAAATAAGTTTAAAAATATTAAAATGAATACCTTTTATTTTCCTGCCAAATAAGACATCAAAAATAAAAACATTAACAATATGAATTATTAAAATATAATTTTGAAAACTGCTAACATTTTGAAATACGACTGTTTGTCATAGGACATATTCATCTCCATCAAATATTCGAATGAAGCTTTCATCCAATATTTTTTGTTACCAATGATACTTGTTTCTAGAGACCAAGAAACATCAATAGCAGAAAATATAACTGGAAAAATTCAATAAGATAAAATTATATAATGAAATAATAAATTAAAGAAATGGATAGTTTAGTCCTTCACATTGACATGTTGCACACAACACTCGTTATAAATAATTCTATTTCTAACTTCTACTTGCATCTTTAACACATCAGTACACGCAGGGACGGAAAATCTCTGCGATGACAGTATTTTTTAAATAAAATTTTATTTATAATATTCATGTATATTATTGATAGTGATAATCTTAACGTATTTCACCATTTGTCATATTTTTATTACAATTATTTTGTTTATGGGATTTTTGATTGAGAGCGTAGAATATCCACCATACACGAAAGTAGTGCAGGTACAATGCCATTGTTCTCAACATGATAAAGACTTCTTATTAATTTTATTTTAATAATAAAGATACTTAAATGATATAGTTTTTGAAATAAGAAGGTAGACTACAAGGTGGTATATTTCAATGTGTATTCAAATAGTTAATCAAAAGTTACGTATGCAAAGGCATAACTTAGGCTGTGTTTCTCAAAAAAGATTAAAGTAAAAGTATAGTTTAAATACTTTGATTTCATAAAATTGTTCAAAAATTTTGGTTGTTTTTGTTTCATTGAAATCTAATGCCGTCAAACAACTCAATTTTGAACGATTTTATGATATCAAAGTATTTTAACTATAATATTACTGATCCTTTTTTGAAACAACCCAGCCATATAGAGCATGTGTTATATTGTGTTAACAATGAAATAATTTTGAATCGATTCAGGAAAAATTGTATAAAAATATTTAAAATCAATCACATTTCATAAGGATTTCATTGAAAAATAACCAAAAATTACAATGTCTTGTCAGGAATTATGGCAAACATAGGTTGGAAACCACGTAAGTAATATGTAATGTCATTTCATTTCAAACAATTAGTTCTGTAACCTTTCCTTCACTGAAAGAAAATTGAAAATACAGATCTATTAAATACACTAACAAACATTGAAAGTGTTCTGCCATAAAATATATAATATATAGTCAATATGACAAAATATATGTACATAATTATAAAAATCTTAAATATTCATTTTACATCATGATTAAACAAAATTTTTATTTTAATTCAAGATAGAAGTAAAAATATCAAATTTAAAATGCATATTATATACACTGAAATGATATTAATACATATTTATTTGTAAAGCAATAAAAAATCCTAAAACATCCAAATAGTGGATTCAAGTAAAATATAAAAATTATATTTTACAATTCATAACAAAATTTATACATAATGCAAATTAAATCCTAATGGATCGGTAAAAAAAACATAAAAACTAAACATGTACATAATACAAAACATTATACAATTTTATCTCATTAAATCCAATTTAAATACACAAAATTCATTTTTTACAATAGTATAGGTGCAAACAATAATTTGTAGCTCTAAAATAATTTTAGGGTATGAATGGAAAATGAAATAGTTTAATGTAAAATTGTAGATTTATTTCATCAAAATTAGGCATACGACAATATATTTTAATATAAAAATTAAAATAGAATATTCTACTCATGAGTTACATACATAACATATACTATGTGAATCATATACAACAAACATATTCACATAAAATTAATTTATTAATACAATAGCAAAGGTGACAAAATAGTATAAAATTAGGTTATGCATGCAAATTCAAAAAATATTATATAACATGCATTATAAAATGTTTTAGAAGATTTTAATTAGGTATCATATGTATAAATAAAAACATATATAAATAAGGATATTACACTCATAAATTATATTACATACTAGGTATGTGAAATAAATTTGAGTTACAGTTTTTACTGATTTTTTTAAAATTGTTGTTGAAGTGTAAAAATATATATTAAATACAATAAAGAAAAGGTTACATAAAACTAATAAACTTATATTTAATTACCAATAATACATAATTTTTTCTGATCTAGTTATATTAGACAAAAACAATATTAAGATTAAGTATATGTATATAATATGTAATTATGAATATTTTATAAATATTACACATATGTATATTAATATAATTTACACATAAATTATTACACAGGTTTTAAAACCAAATACATTATAAAATTTAAAAGGAATATATAACTGATGACGAAATTAAACTACCGTGGTTAAATAATTATGAGAATAAATAGTTTAAAATTGTAGATATGGTTTCTTAATATGTTTTTTCTTCAATAATGGAATTTGGTGTCTGAAAAAGTAAATATTCTCATTTTTAACTCAAACTCATAAATATGTGAAGATACAGGAGAAAGTGCATAGGTTTACTGGGACTAGGGAACTACTTCTCATGACGGCTATAATCCAAGAAAGCAGACAATGATAATTTCACAAGAATGATTTTTCATATTTACTTCAATACAATATTGACTGATATGCAAGTATATCAATAATATTTATTAGATCATGTATATTTTTCAAAGGATCACTGGGTTTAAATAAATACCTGGAGGTAAATAAGTGTTTATTTTTTTTTCAAATAATACAAATTTAAGAAAAATACACATCCCAAAAGAGATTGAAATGAATTTAATATTGGCATATAACATGAAAAAATATTGATGATTGTGTCATCTATTAAAAATATTTGTATGTAAGTAAAATATAAATTTTCTTAATCATTTACACAATATAAAGAGAGAAGCTATTATCGTTAACTATTTTGTAACATATGGAGTT
Source organism: Molanna angustata (assembly GCA_963576475.1). Taxonomy (NCBI): domain Eukaryota; kingdom Metazoa; phylum Arthropoda; class Insecta; order Trichoptera; family Molannidae; genus Molanna; species Molanna angustata. The sequence goes on from OY754966.1 coordinate 31,316,881, forward strand.
GTCATGTAAGTTATATTCATCAGTTTGAAACCTACTGTTAAAATTAAAAACATAATCAAAATTGGATGGTTAAGGTAACTCATAATAATTAATAAATTTTGCATAAAATGGTAAAAAAAAAATCATAAATTATATATTTGGAAATAAAAAAATTATGTTACATCTCATATTTTAATAAGTTCAAATTAATCAAGGTTAAGATCTAAACATGAATAATTGATCAATGAACCTGCCTGTTAATTTTAATAGGTCATTTGAATTTTATGGAAATAAAAATGTTTTTATTAATTTTGCACATTAAATACATTATACACGGCATATTATAGTCATGGTTAATGATATCAAAGAGACTGTTGACCAGACTATATAAAATTTATTAGTAATCCGTTAATTGATTAAGAAAAATGTAAGGTAAATGTGTACCGTTAAATTATAAGACAACAAGAGGAATGACTGGATATGCAGTCAGACTAAATTGTCCATATGTTGTTATTGAGAATAGCAATACAAAGTGGAGATGGGCAGGACACATAGCAATACAATGAAAGTAAATAGATGAACGAAAAGACTGCTGGAGGGGAGACTGACAGGCAAAAAAGACCCACAAGGGTGGCTAATTAAAAGATGGATGGATGACATCAAAAGATTTGTTGGACTCCAATGGATGGGAATCGGACAGGAACGAGAAGAGTGCAGTAGGAGAGGGTTGGCCTATGTCCTGCAGTGGGAAAACACACGGGCTGAATATGATGATGATGTTGAATCTGATTATTTTATGACATTTTAAAGTAAAAATATTGAAGAGTGCCGGAGGTGGTGGTGGAGTATTATAAACAATATTTTAACATTATGTGCGGTGGTATATTAAAAATAATACATTACTAATAAATACTATTTTACACAACGGCATACACGAGTGACAGTAAAGACAACGATAAAAACAATTATAATCACTACACAATAAAGTGTTGCACAGCCATCAAATACGGCACTCTTATGATTCATACATAATATAATGCAGTCCGAGTGCATGTTTTCTTTATTTTAAAATTTGAGTGTCTGAAATTGAAAACTCACGATCACAAAGATTCGTGTAAGGGTGTCATTGCTACAAAGACCACACATATTATTAGGTACATATATTATAACATATTATTATGCATAATAGGTATGTATTGGTTTGATTACTATAGTGGAAACATTCATAAATATAATTATAATGTGATGCATGAAATAAATTCTATCCTCTTAATGGAAATAAAATAGTTAAAAATATCAGATATCAAGTAATAAATAACTCATCAAAATTAATTCATAATGTAAATGATGAGATATTGCAGATCACTTATACATTGTACTTTAGTTCTCAAATCATGTTCATATTTTTACATTGAAAAAAAATATATAATATATATATATATATATATATATATATATATATATATATATATATATATATATATATATATATATATATATATATATATATATATATATATATATATATATATATATATATATATATATATATATATATATATATATATATATATATATATACATATGTATGTAGTAATAATACAACTAAACATATTTACAACAATAAATTATGCATACACATTTTATATATTATATACTTGTAAATACATACAAATATCATGTAATTTTTATACTGGATAACAAAAACCAATTCATTTCATATGAATGTGTCATAAAAGTAAAAACATAAATTCATGTTGCAAAATAACAAACTCATTATGTTATTTATACAAAAAGTGAAGTCATTTTATAAGATACAATTAATAAATAATATTAAATGATCTACAATGACAGCGCACAAAATGAATGAGTTGGGTATGTTATCCTGTAGAGTTTAAGTAAGACCTCACAATTATACATAAATGAATATGTACTTAGTTAATTTACAGCCACGATGGTCTTGTAATAGGATATGGTGGAGGAAAGAGTCCCATCATTTGTGATGTGGAGTGTCGTAGTAGCTCTTCCTGTCTACGCTGCAGGTACTGTTGATAGAGAGCAGGAGCAGGGTCAACTAATGGATAGCCTGGACGTGCTAAAAACTGGAAGGGATTGTGAGGTGTTTGTTGGTGTGCAGGTTTCCCTCCTTTGTCTGCCTCTGGTGCTGTACGTTGATGGGCTGCCATATAGTTTGCAGCCATGTATTGATTGCCTTCTAAGAAACATGACCCATCCCCATACAGACCTGGACCGAGACTTCCAGTGGCACCAAAGTTAAATGCACTTCCCGTAAGCATGTTTGTTGGTTTCAAAGCCATGGACTGATCATTTGATGGAAGTCCTGATTTCAAACCAGGATAAGAATGGAAGCTTGGTTGACTTGGACCAGCTTGTGATATGGATGTTGTTACATTTGCCTTCTTTTTTCTGGATTTTGATACCTTCTTTTCGGCTTCTAGTGAAATTGGTTCTACAGACAAATTGTGTGGATTCGATTGCATATTAGGAGAATAAGACATATCTCTATTATATGCTTTGGAAATAGAGGAAGGTTGAAATATTTGATTTGTAGGAACTCCACTGTGAATATTTGGAACGTTCTTGGGATACATCAAAGACATTGATTTATCGAGACAAGGCGTGGAGACTGGAGTTGGATATGAGCTTAACATACGTTCATCTTTAGCATATCTTTCCATTATTTGAGGTAGATTAGGTATGTTCATTAGTGATGCATCTATTGGATGGGATGGTGGCTGATTATGAGATTTGTATGTGTTACTGGATGTAAGAGGTAAATTTCTGTCATAATTGTTTTCAGATTTGTTATGTACAACTGGTAAGTTTAAGTTAACATTTCTGCGGAGATTATATTCAGATGCTGAGGGTTGTTGACTTTCTGGTTTAATTGAAGATGATATTTCAATAACAGCTCGTATAATGGGTATCCTCAGCTCAGATTTTTGTTGAGTTTCATCAGTTTCCATTGACATTGCATTTGATGAATCATAGGACATATTGCTTGATAAAGATTTGCTTCCCTGACCCGACATAGCAGATGTTGCCATTTGAGAAATACTCATCTTATTATCACTTTTAATGCTTTGATCTTTGTATAGAGATAGATTATGAGGATCATGATTCTTTTTGATTGAATCCATTTTCCAATCCTTGTAAAGGGAAGGAGATTTATTCACATTATCCTTGATAATAGAATCAGTATTTTCGGAATACATTTGTTTCATTGCCAAGTTGTTCAATAAATTGTCACTGTTCATTGATGGACATGCGTCCATTGTTGTTTTTTGGTATTGCAAAACAGAACTGGATTTATCATAACTGTAACGTTTATTATTTTCAACATATTCATTTGTTGTAGTCACTTTAGCAACTGCTTGACTATTCTGTTCTGATCTTCCAGTATAAGGTAAACTAGAAGGTGTATTATAAAAATTAAAATTTCTTATATTCCTGGTTTCATCAGTATTAGAGCTAATTTTAGCAATATGAGCATGACTTGGCCTAATATCTGGGTTGGTGGAATCTGGCAATAAATAACCCATGTTGACCATATCCACACCAGATTCTTTATTTTTTCTATTCTCCATCATTTTGGTTGTAAATCCCATATTAATCATATCAACCGATTTTTCCCTCACAGAAAGTTCTTGACTAACCACTTTGCTAATATTTTTCATTTCACTAAACAGTGCTGGATTACACATAGATTGCGATAATTGTGGTTCCTGATATACACTGATTCCACTATCAACATGAGATTTTGATAAACCAACTAGGGAGAAATCATTTATCTGAGTCTTCTTCAAAGAGTAGTCCGATACAAAATCTGTGTATTGAGTATGTTGAACTTCCAAAGTTTTGTTTGATGTGTCTTCTTGAATAACAGTTGCACATTTGGAAATATCTTTATTGGTCAGTTCAGGTGATGGTACATATTGTATAGAATTTTTAATGTTCTTGGAACTAGCTGAAGTAATGACACTAGGGTTATTAATTGTTGTAACAGAGGAGGTAAATGTACTACGATTATTTTCTTCAGCACATAATGGTGATGTATCAATTAAAGAATGTGACATGTTATCACTGATATTGGATGAAGATGGTTTAGCATTTACATTTGATTGATCATATTCTGAATTTTCTGATGACTGTTCATTGTATGTCCTCTTCTTGACAGGAAAGGCAGAAGGTTTTTCAACTACAGTTCTCCTGTCAGTAGCCTGTATAATATTACTCACAGTAGCAGGTTGAGTAAATGTTTGAGGAGAATGTTGAATATGCGAGTATGGAGAATGTTGGCTGTGATGGGAATATGGTGATTGCCCGGGTGAAAATGGACCTGACTGGAAAGGTGACGATGGTTGTTGGTAGACATTGTCAGGAGGATAGACTGCATATTCGTCTTGATGTATGGTTTTGTTAGGGGTATTAGGTTTACTTGTCTCATAATACGAAGGTGGCTGTTGGGTTTGTGCATATGCAGGAAGAGGACTTTTATTAGGTCCTTCAGACACATAAGTGTTTGAGGAATTTGCAGAGTTTGTAACATTAGCTGAAGCTGCATACACATGTTGGGAATAAGCAGCATATGGAGATTGGGGAGCTTCACGTGGACTGCAACTTTTCTCAGGACTACTTTTGACAGAAGCTGTGTCTTGATAGAAACCAACTCTCACAGTAACATTCATCAAAGGATAAGATTTTTGATGCTCTTCTGTGCGAGGAGAGGCAGGTGAACGTAATAATGGAGATGGATGAGAGGGTTGGTGACGCGGAGAATCCAAATCTTGGCTGAAGGAAGAACGCTCAGATATAGAACTACCTGTACTAGTACGACGAGCCCTAATAGTTGATCCTAAATTGGGTATTGGACTTTCACCACCATCCGGAGTCAATAGATCATCAGTATGTTCATTTTTGATGCATTCAATAGGGCTAGTATTTTTTGCATCCAAATCATTATATTTGGAATCATCCTGATCAGTTTCATCAAATCGTTTTTTAGAACCCGATGTTGTAGTTGTTGTACTAGTAGATGTAGATGTTGTGGAACCTGTTTTGGGTGCACCAAATGCTTTAAACCAGGCACTCAAATTTGGAGTAGCTTTCTCTTGACATTGTTTTGAAATATCATTTGCCTTAATATATTCCACTTCCTCTTTAGGAATTTCAACTTCTTCAACTACAGGAGTTATTTGTTTTTCTTCCTCTGCAACAATTTCTTCAGTTTCACAAGTCATTGTACCTGTATCAACTACCTCTACTTTAACATTAGTAGCATTAGCTTCATTGTTAAAGTTATGTTGTTTACCTAAACCAAAACCAACTGTAGGTAATACTGTGCCTAAACTGAGTTTAGGGCTGCCTTCATCAGTTTTCATTATCAAAGAACTTTTGACTTCTTTCGATTTGACAGATGGAATTACAATATTTTCTTCTGGTTTTGAAGTCAATTGAATATTAGTTATCAAATTTCCTTTACTCTTTCCAGGTTGAAGTCTTTCAATAGTTCTTTGAACTTCCTTACGTCGGGTTAAACTCTTTGTACCATCTTTAGTAACAAGGCGCTTCTTGTTTTGATCCTTCTTAACATTTGTGCTTTTATCCTTTTCAATTAATCCACTGGAATTTTCATCATCTTGTTTGATTATAGATGGAAGATATTCATCAGTAATAGGGATTTGTAAAGGAGAATTACTATTGGAACTAAATTCTGATAGCTTAGGTGTGTCATCTAACCATTTTGAGATATCTTTAACGGCTTGTTCCAACGCTTCAGTGGCAGATTCATTTTTTGTATTGCTTTGTTTTTTTGACAACTTTTTTGCAGAAGCATTTGAATTTGATACATGCTTATCAACATCATTTGACCTATCATCATCGTCATCAATAAATTCATACTCATCGGCTGATTTCTTTTTTGTTTGTTGGTCTTGATTCTTACAATGAGATTCAAAATCCGAAAACTTACATTTATCATTCTTTAGTAAACTCGATTCAGATTCATAAATATCACTGTAAATAGATGTTGAATCATTCTTTTCACTTTTGGCTTTTAACTTTTCAATTGTTTCCTTTAGATTCAAGTTTTTATCTTTATCCGGTAGTATTAAATTAGATTTAGTTTTGTCATTATATTTTTCTGTAAAATGATCAGGGATAGTTTTAGAAGATCCTCTTCTCCTCTCTTTGATTTTGTCAAATTTATCCTTATAGAAATCAATTTCAGGGGAAAAATGACGTTTTTTAGCAATACAAGGTTCTTCTTTGGGTATTGATTCATTCATGCTACGACTGCTGCTGTGTGATCTTTGGGATTCAAAAGATAGCCTACGACTACTTTTTTTCTTCTTTATTCGTCCACCATGTTTGGAATGTTTCCTTTTTTGACGTGGTTTCTTATGTTTGCCTTTATGACTTTTTTGAGACCCTGATAATCCCTTTCCTTTTTTCTTTTTCTTTGTATGCAAATGAGATTTTTCAGTGTTTCTTTCACTTTCTTGATGTACAGAATTGTCAGATATTTTGTCAGAATCATAATCATCATGTTCAAGTTTCAATTTCTTAGATCTTTTGGAGTCCTCATCTTTATGCTTTCTTTTCTCAGATTCTTTTATTTGCTCTCGGGAGTCTTTTTCGTCTAAAAAAAAAAGATAAATAATCAATGGATATAATTAAAATTAGCATATATAAAGATGATTCATTAAAAAAAATAAATTAGCATGTAACACACCTGATTTTCCTGTTTATTCATTGATACATTAATTTGTATGATGAAACTGAATTTTATTTTGATAATTACGACCTTTTTTTCATAGACAATACATTTTACTACATATTAAGTACCCCTATGAAATTGCCAAATGTTAATTTATATTGGCTAACAAGTGCTTCCAGACGAGAAGCAAAAATATGTGAGAAATCTTCTGCTTAGAATAAAAATGTACAATAAAAGGTCAGAATTATCTACAAAAGAACCAATCTCTTATGAACATTCATTAATAAAAATGAATGAATAAAAAATAACTTTCCATATTTCGTACTAAATCCATTATGTAAGCTTGCCTCTTATTTATAGTAGTAAAATTTATTGGGACAAAGTCTTTTTTCTTCTTACTACATTTATTTTTATATTTCTGACATTGATTTCATAATTGAGTTTGTTATAATTGCTCGTAATGTAGGATCGGAAAAATGGTAAAAAAAGTTATAGTTTTCTTTTTGGGAATGAAGTCCATGTAGGTATTAAACATAAAGTGTATTTTAATTCAAGATTTATGTACTTAAATAAAAGCGAATATTTTTTGAACAATTTATCACATAAGCATTATATACTTGTATTTTCATAGTACATGAAAAGACCCCAAACCATACTATAAATATACATGCATTAATGAATCTCAAAAGGGTTTATTTTAAGTAAAAAAAAAAATAAGTAGCTAAACAAGTCATGCAACTTAAATATAGGTATAAATATAATTGATTCCATTATGCAATTAAAACTTTTTTATGAATTATATTTTTGAAACGTAGATCAAAGTGGCAATTTGATTTATAATTGAACTAATGAATGGAGTAACTTTTGTACCATATTGAGAGATTTACAAGAAGGATTTTATTATTTTTAAGTACAAATTATTCCTCTTTCAAATCTTATTGAGGATGACAGCTAATGTAAATTATTATTTTTATACTATTTAAGTCCATGGAGAAGTTTCCAAGACTCCTTCCTTTAAAAATTGTCCTATATTCATGAATTAAAATTGAGAGTAAACATAGATCATTTTATTTATTTATCACACAATTTAAATAATCGTCATTAAAAATAGATAACTGCTGCCCAACTAGGTATACCTGTTCTAGGGCTAGCATTAATATTATGTTAGGGATAACATGTAATATCATCAAGCAAATTTGAATAATCTATTTACAGTTAGTTTACATTATTCATAAGTATGTATTCAGTACATGTGCATTTTCAAAGTCAGGAAGGATAAGGTCCATTGATAATTAACTAATTGACGAATATGAAATAGGCTTCATCCATACTGTGGTTTAATAAGCTGTCAATTTCATGTCTGAAATTGTTCTGTATTAGATGTACATAACAGTAATCTAATATTTACTCTCATTTTAAATGGATCAAAACAGACAAAATATTTTTAAAAATACTAACAAAAAACTAAAAATGCATTGAACAATCTAAAATGGGGTATGGTTTATTTTTTTATTTATTTTGATACAGTGACAAATTAACGCGGTTGAAATGAGGTCACTAAGATGAATGTGTGGTAAAACTGTGTATGATAGAATAAGATATGAGGATATTAGACGAGAATGTATGATTGAAAGAAATATCATAATTAAGATGAAAAAAAGGCCCTAAGATGGTTTGGCCACATAGAAAGAACAAGTGATGTCTGACAAAATCAGTATATAAGGCTGATAAAAGAGGAATGAAAAGTATAGGTTGGGCAAGGAAAAGTTGGCACGATTGCATAAATGGAATTTTGAAAGATGAAGACGTTAGAAGAATAACAGAAGAGTGTGCATGGACGTGAATGATACGAGAAATGTATGTCAAGGGAAGAGTCTGGCGATTGGATCTCTCTGCCTGGCCCAAATAGGAAAAGGACAGTATGGTATGGTTGATATAATGACCAAAATCATTTCAATTACCTGTTTTCTTTTTTGTACCTTTTTTGTTTTTGGGTATTTGATTTTTTTGCATACTTTCTCCTTATATTTGTTTTGTTATCAAGTGATTTAATCAAGCACAATATTTTAATCTTTATGAGGAGGTATTGCAAAAATGTTATTATAAGTAAATATCATATATCTTGTATATTTATGTATGTAGTATTTTTAAGCAAAGAAGAAATTTAAATAAAATAATTCCTTTAATTTGACATTGTTTATGTGTTTTTAAATTGATGATACACATACGCATATTTGAATAAAACAAAATTTTATGGTATTATTGCAAGCATTAGGACGAGATAATATTTGCATCAGACTGGGTTACCGACCCAGTGAACTATCAACCTACCTAACAAAATAGATTATGCATGCACACACACACACATATATAATAAAATACATATATATTTCAAAATCAATAACTCACCCTTGACATTATTTTTCTTTTTCGATAAATTTTCCTGCTTACTTTTCTTTTCAGACTTTGGTGGTTGTTTTCTTGGTGACGGATTTTGTATTGGATACTCAATAGCTATTTCATCATCCGAAGATGATAACCGATCGAAGTAACGCTGAGTAAGCTTATTGAATGCAGCTTCAAGATTATCCACCATTAATGTATATTCTAGAAGAACAAATAATCATGTAGATATATCACAACTGAGTAACGGGTGAAATGGATGTTATTTATATATGTACTAATCAAAACATAATTAAATTTAAAATTAAAAAACTTTTTAAATTCAATTAATAATTTCTATATATTACTTTAATTGATAAAATATAAACAAAGTAATCAAATGAATTCAAATTCGTAAATATTTTAATGATATGAATAACACATTCTACTAAAATATATAGATTTGGTTACAAGGTTATTAAAATTTAAATTAAATCTTATTAATTATTATTAAACACTTGCACCCTGCGCAAGTTGCGAGTCTATTGCCAAAAGTAATTTCCTTCCAACTAATTAGTGTTTCCAACTCAGAGAGAATTTTTTTAAATTCTCCCCTGCTGGGAACCAAACCCAAGACGCCAGGGTAGAAGTCAAAAGACTTTTACAACAGAAAAATTGAACATAATTTAATCAAGTGTAATAAAATATATGATATATTTGGATTTACACATACTCCATCACAATTCAAAGTGTAGCTATTATGTGCGCCATACCCTGCCATGTAAAATTGATACCACATCTTTTCTACTTTAATAACACTATTTCGATTATATCAGAATTTTTAATGATACAGGACATACGAGCTTATAATAACATTTTCTATAAAAATAACATTTTGTTCAGTGTCTGGCAACATCAATAGCTCAGACATGTGGAATAGCTGTGCATAAGTTATTTACTTTTCAATACAATAGTCTCAATCGAGGTAGGCAGAGGGATCTGAATGCCACAATATTTCTTATCATTCTTTTTTTGCTTCATTTACTTTAAGGCACTTTACGTTTATAAAATTCTCGTTATCATCTACATATGTATAATTCACTGATTTTTCATTTCCGTAATTTGAAATTGGCCAAGCCGCTTTTTGTGGTCAGCCTCTGAAGGTTGTTCATAGTTTATTCTTTCCATGTTTCTTCATACTATATATCTCTGATTATCGTTTCATTTTATTGCACATTCACCAGGGACCTTTCAGAGGTATTAACTATGATTATGTTTATATGAATCTTTTAGAATATTATTTTTAATAGTCTCACTAGCATAAATTACAGTTGGGACAACTATTGAGTTATTAACTGCATTTACAGAGCATTAAACTATAAAAAAAAAACTATTATAAAATACGCTAAACGAATCAAATTCATACCATTATCTTGGCCATTGTAGAGCCTGCAATTATTTACAATAAGTTTAAAGTCATTTTTAAACATATTAAAATTGGTATAGAATCCGGAATCAAGACGATATTCCATTCGCTGAAGATCCATTGGGCGACGAATTACTGTGTAGTAATTAGGTGCAAACTCTTCTTCAACTGGATCCATAAAAGGCCAAGCATCTTCATGAGATTTTAATTGTTCTAGTACTTTATACATATCAGTCTGTACTTCTTCATCAAGGAGTTCATATCTAAAAGGAGAAAATAAACAAAATGTACTATTTCGAAGTTTCGTTGTTTATATATGTATTGACTATGTTGGTATTTATATTTATACTCACAGGAATAATAACACCACCTATTCTTAATTGAAGAAAAAAATTAAATACTATATACTTTATATTTGAAAATTTGCATGCAATTAAATTAAAAATAACATGCAAAAAAACACAAAAATTCTTGTTTTAAATTAATCCACTAATTATTTAGTCAATTTTAATAATAAATTAAATAATCATAGTTATTTGATTAAAGTACATTTTGAATATCAAGTAAATCATTTATACCATGATGTACATTTACAAAAGTAATGAAGTTAAAAGAAACAAGGAGGATCAATAAATGAGATAGCTTTTTCGAATACATTATTGAAGAAGGGAATTGTAAAGTTTTCAATGAATGATGGGTTCATGCCATACACCCAAATTTATAAATACACCTTTTTGAAAATGTACCTTATTGACGTGATTCAGAAATTCTTCATATATGAACCCAACATCAATACGTAGGAGTCAAAAACATAACAAAGCCAGGTTGATAGAATTAGTAATTTACATGTGAAGTTACAATACAAATATCCAGGAGACCAAGAGACAACCAAGTATAAATAATAGATAACCAGGAAAAATTAAAACTTTGTCAGAAATATTGTATAGTATACATGTATAGATAAATATCTTGACAAGTCTCGTTGGAGAAGGTGGCATTTTGCGCAACTACCAATCAAGTAAATTACACAAATTTGCACGTTGCGCAATCCACGTGATCTTTCAAGCTGTTTTTCAATAATTATTCAAATATATAATTAAAATAGAATACCAAATATGAACAATAATTTGGTAAAATGTCATAAAAAGTGTTGAAAGTGTTGAACAGAATCGCAATGTTTTAATATGCAAACATGAATGTAATCCTTACACAACCAAATTTCGGAAAAGATAACTTTAAAGAGTATTGTTTTTTTTCATTACCAGACAAACATTCAACTTGATAACATGGTAAGAAAAGTTTTAATTTTACAAATGAATGTTTTATTAAAAAATATCATCACAATAATATTGTGTGTTTATTTCTTGTAATTATTATTATATTGATAACTTCAAATAAAGATAAGCATGAAGTCTGTAGGTCAAGTACCATCAAATGAAAGTGAAAATATTCATTGACATTGTCAGTCAGAGATTACCAAACAGCAAGTCTCATCATTTCGTTATCATTATATTTGTGATGTCTCATCACAATCGTAATCATAGAATGTGAAGTCTCATCAAAATTGTATCATAGAATGTGATGTCTCATCACATATTTGTAAGTAAAATATATTTGGTATTCAAATGTTGCCATTACTATTTTTTTTGCAAAAGTATCACATAAAGTTTCAAGAAATCATTTTTAAATATATTCCACCAAAAATCCAAAAAGCAGTGGAGGGGGGTGGTTTGCACATACACAATCAAACATAAAGACCCAAATTTGTGATCTGCGCACCCACGTGACATTTCAAGTTGATTTAAGACAACTATATCTAATATATAAATGAGTTTTCGTCTGAATGTGCTTGATGGAATTATATTTTAATTTATAATTATTACGAAAAAATAAAACTAGAAAGTTAGACCATGTTCAGTTTTGTGTTGGCATTGTATGGAAACGGTTGAAGTCATAATTGAAAATTTACAATGGAATAATTAAAAATAGTGTTCTAACTATGTGAGTCACCAGTTTAGGATAGTGCTTCCACACATTTTTATTTTCATTGTTTTTGGGTGGACTATAGGAGTTGGGTAAGTGAAAATATAACAGGCAACAATACCATTTCACAGAGTTTAGCAATGAGATTCACCACACATTCTGAATGCAGTGCCTTTTTAGGTTAGATGAGATTGGCGTGTGTCATGCTTTGTGTTGCATGAGTGTCATGCTTCATGTTGCGTGGGTATATAAAAGAAGCATCGCTTCTTTTACACACCCATGCACTTGTCGGTTGTACCCCACCATTGTGGTATTGTATGATGTATGAATAAATAATTTGAAGATTACATAGTTTAATTTATATATCCACCACCAAATACTAAGCAATTACCCATTAAAAAACTAATTCAAAAAACAAAAAAGGGATAAAATGTAAAGCATTTAAAGTTGTAGTTATAAAATATAACCATAAACCCTTTTCTACATATGACAAATAAAATATACCATGCAACCTCAAATAGTTTAAACATGTATTATGAAAGTACAAGTATTACAATTATTAATAATTCCAATTTTTTTATGCTAACCGAGTTATTATCACAAACTTGAAAAACATCGAGTAAGCTTTAGCAGATTACAGGTTTCGGAACAAATCAATATTGATAGATATTAAATGAGTTAACATTTTCTACTCACCAGGATAACATTGTATTATTAACATGTATCATTATTTCATGAAAATCTATGTATCTACAAATTGACTTATCTATAACTCTTATAATATTATTGATCCATCATTTGACAAGAATCAGTCAAGTTCCTGGTTCAATCAAAGAAAAAAGTATTTTAAAATACGTTTTTTGTTTTAACCATTGAATATCGAGTCATATTTTTGCAGTTTGAATAGTATATAAACCTGCAAAGAGATGTAAGGACAGTTGGACTTCCTCCTTGCAGGATAGTCCACCCTCACAAACAGGTCAAATGACCTAATACACGATGAGAAGAAGATAAATAATATATTATCACAAAATATTTTCAACTATAAATTATTTAAAAATAAGTAAACAAATATTATAATAAAAACAATATTGATTTTGAAAAGAGAGCCTGAGACCTTGACCCAGTGATTAAAACATTCATCATCAGCGTTGCCTCTCTTCCAATGAGAGTTTAGTCGTAGAAAGTGCTCAGGCTATTCCAACTGTTGATTTGTTTAAGAGAATTTTATTCTCTTAACATATCGACAAAGTATCAAGCCAAGATACGCAAGATTTGTATGCAGGGTCTATATATTCCACAGTTGTTCCAAGTCAAAAAAACACCTTTGGCTTTGCAGCATATATACATATATATGGATTATTGTTTCTATATACATATATATGGATTAACTCAGAATTTGAAGTAGAACATTTAGTGTGTCTGTCTGTGTGTGTCCCTTATAACTTTTGATCTGCTCAATTCACAGAGCCCAAAATTTCAGAATATATAGATAGTTATAGGCCTACAAAAGTTTTATACTCAGAATTTTGAATTTTTGTTTCAGTTAGAGGTTATCAACATTTGAATTTTTACTTTATTTTTCCCTATATCTCAAAAACCATAATAGCTAGAACGCTGAATATTTGTATAAACATAGACAAATAAGAAATCTAAAATTTAATTTTTCAAAAAGTTCCAGAGTTTCTCAAACATTTTTTATTAAGAAAATTTATTTTATGATAAATTTGTGTATATAACTGCCTATATTTCCAAAGTTTTTAAAAATATCGAAAAAAGCCCAAAACATCCAAATTAGAAAATTTAATCTTCTATAAAAAATATGAACATTATAGTAGTACATCTCAACTTTTTTTTACAATTTGTAAGGCAGTATACTCAATAACTCACTCAATAGTTTTTTGATACCTACTTAATCGACAAACATACATCATGCTGTTTTCATATTCTGGGTAGGAAAAACAGACTGACCTCCATACTATCCTATCCTGACTAGATACCTACATGTTTTATATAGAAAACAATATGTTTATAAATTTATGTTTGAGTGTTTATAGTTTGGTACGTATTTTTCAACTATACATACTATAGCCATTGACAGTTGGATCTCCTGTGTTACATGGAACTAGTGTTAGAAAATCATTATATAGATTATAGCTTTCTTTGTATATTTTCGATAATTATTATGAACTTCAATTACTTTGCAAACGAAACAACATTAAACTTGATAAAAGATATGAATTTATTTAACTTTGATACAAGTTAGTCATAGTGAAGTTGAATACATCGCATGGTGAGATTTAAAATAACTCAATCCAAAATTTAGGCAAATCGATTTAATTGACTTAAAAAAACATATTACATAATCTAAAAATTAATAAAGCAGTAATATTTAGATTAAAGAAAGAAATATTTAACGGAAAATGAACTCCTTTTTAATTTTTCAGATGGCTTGATGGCAGAGCAGTTAGCGCGCTGGGATAGTAATCCAGTGGTCATGAGTTCGAATCCTGTCTCGACCGATTTCATTCACCTATAGCACAAGCATTAATGCTTATTTTAGGGAACGTAGGAAGATGTATATCGACGGTGAAAAGGCTAATTGACTAACACGCCAATTTTGGCGATATTGAGTTATATACACCGTTGGAATCGTCTTTTTTTTCTGCGTCGAATGGTTTTGGTTTCACGACGATCAAATAACTTTTTTGGCGTATTAGTCATTTTAAAATGCTTACAGTTTAAGAAGATATAAAAAGATACTATGGCTAAAACGACACAAAATACTGTGTTTTTTTTTTAAACTTCAGTTAGCTATGAGTTGAGAAATGATATTTTGATTTTAGGCACCTTGCCTTTTTATAATTTCAACAATGTGAGCTTATTAGATTTTATTCTTGATTGAGAATTTTTCGATATATCTGTTTAGAGTTTATTCTCGATTGTATCATTTTTTTTACGGCACGTTAGCCTTTAATCCTTACTCGAAAATAGTATGTCACTGATGGTTAGTCAATAAAACCCACTTCATTTATACTACATTCGGCGTGTTAGTCTTTTATACTCACTAGAAAAAATAAGCCAATGGCATTTTAGTCAAATAAACCCATTTCATTTTTACTACTTTCGGCACGTTAGACAATTTGCTTCACACATCTTTAATAATTTTCAACGTGTTAATCATTTTACTGCAATCATATTTTTATTATGATTGTCTGTTAATCAAATAAAATAAATACCAAAAGTACATTTAAGGGAGCTGTAAATTTAAGGGAGCAAATTGTCGTTACTTAAATGCTATAAACAGCGGCACTGTCTCGTTGTGACGTTAGTCTATGCACAACCGTGGTAAGAGGCTAAAGGCATGCTAATCTATTCCATACCATCACACCCTTTCCCTATTTGGGGTAGGCAGAGAGAACCGAACGCCAGACTCCTCTCTCTTGACATATACTTCTCGCTTCGTTCACGTCCATGCGTATTCTCATACACGTTCTTATGTTATTCTTAGTTCTTACGTCTCCATCTTTCAAAATTCCATTTATGTGATCGTGCCAAATTTTCTTTGGCCGACTTCTACTTTTCGTTCCTCTTTTATCAGCCTTATATACTTTTTTGTCAGACTGTCATTACTCTTTCTATGTGGCCACAATACCTTAGGACATTTATTTTCATCTTACTTACGATATTTCTTTCATTCATACATTCTCGTCTAATATCTCCATTTCTTATTCCATCATTTTACCACACATTCGTCTTAGTGACCTCATTTTAACCGCGTTAATTCTACTTTCATGCATCTTTTGCCATGTCCATGTATCACTAGCATACATTAGAGTCGGTACGATGATACCATTGTGTACCGCGAGCTTTGCTTGTCTCGAAATATTTGGGTCAGCCAATACAGTTCTTAATACACCATTCACTCTATTCCGTGCTGTTACTCTCCTTTCAATGTCTTTTTCCAGTCTTCCATCATGCTGAAACATGCTTCCTAAGTATAAATATTCATCGACTTGTTCTAATTGTACATTCTCCACTCGTATCTCGCATTTTGTTCGTCTTTTGTCCTTCTCAAATACCATCATTTTAGATTTAGTTGCATTCATTCTCAGTCCATTTTTCATGCATACATCGATTACTATTTTAACATTAGATCACATAGAGTAACATCTTCCAGTTTCAACCCAATGTTCTCATTCTTAAGTGCTCTTTCACAGAAGTCAAAGTATGTATAAATTAAAGAGCCACGGTGATAATACGCACCCTTGCTTCACTCCCTTATTAATGGATAACCATCCTGTAAGAGAGTTTTCAATCCTCACAAAGGTTTGGCTTTCTTCGTAGAGAGATGATATTGCCCTTATTAACCTGCCTCCCGCTCCATATACTGATAGCACATTCCAAAGCTTTTCACGGACTCGTAGGCCTTTTCCAGGTCTACGAAAGCACAGAAAAGTTTCTGTTTTTTCGCCAGAACCTTTTCAGTCGAAAAGATTTGGTCGATGCAACCTCTACCTCCAACATTCACTACTTGTGCATCCCATACCTTATTTGCTGTAACCTCAACTTTTGGTCCAGTATTCTAGCATACAATTTTTCAACCAAACTCAGCAGATTGTTAGCCCGGTAGTTTTTTTAATCTAATTTTGACCCTTTATTAAAAAGGGGCACATTCACTACGTTTCTACAATCTGACGGGGTACGTCTTGTCTCCCAACATTTATTAATTTATTTTTTGAAGAGGCAATGACACCACTCCATCGTCTTTTCACCACCATATTTGATAAATTCGGTTGGTATACAGTCAAATCCCGAGGCCTTTCCTGTATGTGCATGCGTTACTGCTTCTCTGACATCTTTATTGAAATTTTCTCGCTTTCATTCTCACATTCATTTCATGGTATCCTATTGTCTATCTCATCAGACTTTCGCACTGTGTGCTTTCTTACAACTCTTCAAAGTATTCCATCCATCTTTCCTTGACTTTTTCTTCGTCTATAACCATACATCCATCTTTGTCTTTTATACATTTCGGACTTCGCATAACTCCTTGTTTTCGTCGATTTACTCTTTTCCAGAACATTTTTGTGTTTCCAAAAAAAATAATCACAATTTTCATGCTTTCTTTTTCTGTCAGTGCATTTTTTTCTTCTTTTACTGTTTTTTTTCCTCTTGCACTCTGTACATATATTTTTAGCTCTTTCTTCCTTCTCGCATCCAGATCCTTTACATGACAACCATTTCTTCCACGCATTTCGTTTTTCTTCCACTACTTTCTTTACTCATTCATTCCACCAAGCATCCCTTTTTATTCTACCTCTTTTTGCTTTGCCATACACATTTTTAGCCACGTTGAATACATTGTTTTTAAGTATACTCCATGTGCCACTTATATTCATCTCTGTCACTGTGTGGGGACTTAAGGCGCACTCAATTCTTCTTGCAAATTCTTGTCTGATACTTTCCTCTTACAGCCTCTCTATTTTGATACGCGGTGGTAGACTGCCACGATTAGTTCTAGAGCGCCAACCCGTAAACAGGCATATTTTTGTGACAACCAAAAAATGGTCTGTCTCTAGCTCGGCACCCTCGTATCAACAGTCGCTTTTCTCAGAGCAATATCCACACATACCAAATCTTTCATTTTCTATTTCCCATGCATACATATGAATTATTTTGTGATCAAAAATTGTGTTTGATACAACGAGGTCCATTTTCACACAAACATCTAACAGTATTTTGCCGTTATCATTCACTTTATCGGCTATCGCCGTAAGGTCCGAGAGTTGATTCGAAAGCTTTTCTCCAGATGCCTACCCAGCCATTCAAATCGCCTGCCAGAATCAACTTTTCATTTTCTATTTTCCTGTTCATTTCCTCTATAAAACTTGCCCAAAACTCATCTTTTGCATTCTCCAAGCTAGAGTTTACAGGCCCATATCCTATAAACAGAAACACACCTGTGATTCTCATCTTAAATCTGGTCCACATGAGCCTTGAGCTTACAAACATATATTTTTTCATACACTCTACCATTCGCTCATCTAATATCGCCCCTACTCCCTCGCATGAAAAATCATCTTCTCTTAGGCCCGACCATAGTTCCATTCTTCCATCGTGTCTTTCATTCATAACACTTCCTTTCCTTTTTGTTTTGGTCAAGCAAAGCAACCAGAATTTTATTGTCACGTTATTATTATATATCACAAGTGCTTACCTATTTACTATACATGAAGCGCTGTTATTATTATTATGATTATTAGTCCAAAAACCCTACAAATTAATATTATATATAGGTACCTACCTACCATAGTGCAAAAACCCTATACCTATAGCTATGCTGTTTTCATCACTACACAACATCAAAACATTGTTAAAATTTTGATGATACATATTATATAATATGTATATATTATAGTTGATAAATTTAAGATTGAATGATTTAATTTATTATTAATTTTATTACATACTCATATTTTTCTCAATATGCCAATAGGTCATATTTTTATTTTTCAATAGACAATAAGGTTTAATGATATTTACAATTTTGACTTTTTGTTTAAATATATTTTTTATAGTTAAATGATTATATTTTCCTATAATTTCCTATATATTAAAATAAGTAGCCCCTTCAAAAAATTTTTGTGCCACGTTTATGATCACTATTACATCATGTTTTCATCGTTTTATTGATATAAAACATGCCTCTTTAGATGTTTTACTTGAATATTTAATGTTAGTGATTCATGAAGTAAGGTGTTATACCCGATGCAATTTTACTCTTTAGTTACCTTAACTTCTTTTTACTGGACGTTTTGTCGGATAAAAATGCACGTTAGTCAAAAAGACCTATTAAAAACATATAAAATTAGGATGTTTATCATTTTACTAGACAGTTTATTGGGTAAAAATGCACGTTAGTCAATTAGACCTACCGGAAAATATACAGATGTATGATGTTAGTCGTTTTACCTGACTGTCTCAGAAAACAATTTGACTAACAGACCACTTATCTCGCAGGGCTTTTAACTAAATAGAATGTTATTTATTTCAATAAATAACATAAAAAATCTTCTAAAACTTGTAGAAAACAAGTTTAAAATATATTAATTCGTTTGATTGTTATGATTTTTTTTCAAAAAATTTAAACTTTAAATCGCTCTACTGTAAAGTTGATGAACTGCACGTTAGTCAAATAGCCTTTCCACCGTCGATATGTACTTGTTTAACAAGGACACTTTCATTTCTTTTATAAAAAAAAATATAGTTTTTAAAGTCAACTTTATGTATGTAACACGATTTTCATATATTTTAGATTGAATCACTTTCTTTCTCACCATGGGACATATCGATGGTTATGTACACAGATGTAAAATGTCCAATTTTTACCTACCTAAAGTGAACGGCTAAAGAATCTCCTGTATCATTGGTCTACGATAAGCTTATCATGATATATTTAACAACATAGGAATAATGTATGGGATCTCAAACTAAAATTAAAAATAGGAAAAATAGATGACTTGAACTTAGACTTAAGAAGAGAACACAATCCACAACACACATACAAAAAAATATTTTGTAACTGAGAAAGCTACAATAAAAATTGGACATGAAAGAATAGTGTGCAAAGGACTCTGTGACTAGAATAATTTGCCAGAATAACTAAAAACCTATGAATGAAAAATCATTTCAACGGGAATTGAAAACCAGACTTTGTATCAAGAAATGAAGTTAAAGTGTTGTTGTATGTGAAAAACTAATATTTATTAACCTTATTAAGACAAGCGTCATGTATAGATGCCAACGGGCCGCTTGCCTAAACGCCGGGCGTCATCTATACATGCCTTCATCCTATAAAAATTCATATTTGATCGAGACGAAAATTGTATGAATATTACTTCCATATAGAAACAAAAGAGAAAGGCAATTGTGGTTTCACAGGGTTCGCGAATACAGGCCCACGAGCACAGGCAACCAATGTACCAGCAAGAACAGGTGAGCCACATGGGCTTGTGACCAAGTCACACTCACCACTCACCCACTTCAAGACTTCTATCAGCGTATAAGCAAAATTGTTAAATTATTTAAAAAATTACACAATTGTAATTCATCTGAAATCACTGGCCAAATTTAAACTCTACCGCCCTTTGTAAGAATATTTTATTTTATATTACTTCTCGGGTAACTGACAGGTACTATATCAGATATTAATTTAACACGCACCCAATAACAAGTTGCCACATTCTGGAGACTTATGATATTTATCGCCTCACAGATCCAACTTAAAAGACAATTAAAAACTGTGTCTCCACCGGGAATCATACCCGGGACCATTGGATCAGCAGTGAGGTACCTAACCAACTGAGCCACGAGGCCGATATAATACGCATGCGCATAGGAAAGAGGAATATTGCGCCGATTCATTTTGTTTTATTGCACCGAACATTCTGCTTTGAAGTTGATCCTTACCAATACACAATTGGCGCATATTCCTTATCTACATCAAATACTGTAAGGATCACATGATATATTGATGCCGCCATGTACATGGAGATAACCACAATAACATTCTTCATTTTTTATCCTATGTTTATACTATGAAGTGTTCAATTTCTTTATATTATACTCAAATATATGTGGTTTTTTTTTATCTTTGATCTTTTCTAGATATATCTACATTGTTAGTTTTTTTAACTTATAATATTCAATAAAAACGAGATTACAAAAAATATTATGAATATTGTAATGCAAGTACTTTTTTCTACTCGTCTTAATTTTTCCTACTCGTTAAATGTTAACTATAAATTATTATCATGAGCCAAGCAGTTCTTTCAATAATCATTATAAATAAAAAAAAAGATTCAAACCCTTTTTTCTCAAATCAATGTATAAGTGTACATTTTGCATCTGTGCACTTAACCATCAATATGAAATATTATTTTATTATATGTACTAGAGTGAAATTTAATAAAAACAAAATAAAAAGGTGAGGCACTTACATCTGTGATGTTTTCATTTTCTTTCTGGTGGGGTTGGTCGGCTCCTGTATGTCTGGTATGAGTATTTGTCCCGTGGCGCAAGCGAGGGAGTTGTTGGTCTGTCTCCCCGAAGGTCTGGGAGGTGGGGGTATTGTGGCCGGTGCTGAACTGGACCCACCCCTCTCCACCTTCCTCCTTTTCCTCTTTGACCACATACTGCTGCCACTTTCACTGTCACTGCCACTGTTCAGAGAGTCTACAGAGCTCGAAGTACCCGACTGACACCTGACAAAATTGTACAGATATATAAATATGACAGCAATATTCATATCATAAAAATAATTATTGGTCTTTGTGGCTCAGTTAGTCATATATCAGATTTCTGAGCCCGGGTTCGGTTCCCAGTGGAAACAGTTTTTAATTGTGTTTTCAGTCTGGATCAGTGAGATGATAAATATCATCAGTGTTGTTTATAAACGTGGTTCAAATATTGAACTATGGTTGAACCCAATTTAGATTATTTTTCTTATTTATAAACATGGATTAAGAGTTGAACCATGATTAAACTCAAATGTCAAATTGAACCAGTGACGGAGGTATTTTAACACTGGTTCAACTTGACATTTCACAATTTAAAGTACCATAAGTTATGAGAAAAGCATATAAAATGCAATTTAATTCATTAAAATTTTCGATTCAAGTCAAATTTAAACAAAAATACTATATGTCAAAAAGTGTAATAGCTAGAGTTTGACAGAACTATCGCACATGTTCCGTGCTGCGCATACTGTTGTGTGGTCATGACAACTAACTTAACAAAACTAAATTCGGTGGTGTCGTATGAAATAGAGCTCAAAATCGAGATCAACTGAACTAGGGTTAAAATATTTTTATAAATAAGGTTTCCGTTGAACATGGAATAAGACTTTGAACCGTGATTCAACCAGAATTCAAGAATTTTTTATAAATAACACTGCACAAGTCTCCAGAATGTGGCAACTAGTTATTGAGTGCGTGTTAAATTGACATTTGACATAGTACCTTTTAGTACCTTGAGAAATAATACAAAATAAAATAAACATCACATCAAGTCAATAATTGTATTATTTTGAAAAATCAATGTGGATAAATGTTTTATTATCGTGATTGAAATGGATGCATTATTAGTTAAATTTATCTTATTGTCAAAGAACAACTTTTTGATACGGAGAAAAACCACCAAGTTTCACCCATTGTATATATAGATATTAAGAATGTTACCTCAATTGCTCTCGGCGCCTAGCTCGACTTTCTCTTCGAGAATTTTCTGTTTTCTTTTTATGCTGTTGTATTTCTTCCTCGATTTTTTTCTCTCTTGACAATGTGTCTTGTACGTGTTTACTCTCTTCTTCTTCCTTCTGTTTTTTGGTTTGCACACGCGTGGACGTGCGGCGAGGCACACATTTCAAAAACCTATAAAAACTTTATTTTCTCAAAACAAACACTTAGCTGAAACATTATTTAAGCAGGTAGGAACTTTGATACGACGCATGAAAAAATTCATACAGTAATTCGTCAAAACGCCAGTAACTCGAGAGAATGCAAAAACACAATGGAACATAATATTATAAAATATTTGAATTATTTATAACTAAATAAATTACCATACTTCACATAACAACCACCGTGTGTTGAATTATATACATAATAATATACAACTGTAGAAAATAATTCTACCTAACATATAAAAAATTATTTGAAGTTGAATAAAGAGGTGAACCATATTAAACTGGACAAAAAAAATCAAACCAACACTGGAGCACCACAGAATATTTTGTCTGTTTGTTTTATTCTAACTTTACTATTCCACAACACAAAACTAACTTCTTTACTATTCCACAACACAAGGACAGGAGTGTGAGAAATTTTGGATTCAGAATTTATAACATCTCAATGTCTATTTATACATTCCTATACCTTAATTACTAAACTATACCTATATTATTTATATGAGTAAATTCAATTGTCTGATTTGATAGGTGAAAAAATGGTATCCAAACAACCTTATAGGCATATCAAATAAATCAAATGTGAAATTTAACAGAGCACATATGTTAGTGATGAATGATCGCAATACATCAAAAGAAGCTAAACTTGCCAATCATAATGAAAATTGTAGTGTCAACATAGACAAAGACTAGTGAGTCATGGATAAGACCGAAAAACCACGAAAGAAGATTTAATGTTATGGAAATTAGATAAATTAAATCAGGTTGAGTAATAAGGTATGTAAAAATAGTATAAGAATGTAATGAATGTATAAAGACATATTGTTAGTTGAAGAAAAATGTAAAGACATTGTGATGGTACAATCATACGGAAAGAATGACCGACAAAAAAAATTAACAGAGCTAATAGGGAAGGTAGGGTTCGACCAATAAAACATTGGCTAAATAACAAATAACCATATTCTGGAAAAAAAATGCTATGTTTGAATGAAGGACGACTATGTTTGAAACTGAATATGAATGCGAGTGAGTTCTTTCTGCCTACCCCAAAACGGACAAAGTGAGATGTGTATGTACATATTTAGTTTACTATAAACTAAATTATTTATACATACATACCATGTCCCTCGCAGGGTAGGCAGAGAGAACCGAATGCCACATTTTTCTATCCTGGCACGCATCCATCACCTCGTTGATATTCATGCATAGTCTCAGCTCTATCATTCCTAACGTTTATTCCTCTACCTTTCTTTTTTGTCTCACATACAAAAAGTTTATTTCAATACCTTTCATTATATCACACAATTCATTCATCTTTCTATAATTACCTACTCTGATATTCCAGGCTCCGGCTCTACACTTTTCGTCTAGCCCCTAGATTGTAACATGACGAATGGCGGGCTGGATCGATGTTTTACCGGAAGAATTTATTGATTATTTTATTTATATATTTTATATCACATCATATATTATAAATATCAACTTGTGGACTACTGTGGCCCAATTAGAAAATTCTGTTCTAGGACTAGCAGTTTACAATTTTTACAGTGACAGTATAATAATGAACTGGGTGATGGTTCCCGCTCTATATTAGGTAGGCAAACAATCACAATACTCTGTACTCATAATCAATATTTCAATAAACATCATAGCATATATATAGCTCACACAAAAAAGATTAACCAAGTCCAAAATGCCTGTCATAATACATGTCATCAATCCAATCCCCGAAGCGATTTGACATTTCAAAACCGTAGAAAAGAGACTAGTACATGACTATACCTATTACTATGTTCTATATTTTATACATTTTTGTAACATTTTGTATGCAAAAATATGGTTTGTGTAGCATTGCACCCCCCTCCCCGGCTCACGGAATGGAATAAAAATTTATTATTAAATATTTGTTTTTTGCATAGTTAATCCACCTCTGATAATGGTCTTGATCGATTAATCAGAATTTAATAAGATAACTGAGTTCAATATATAATATGAAGATCAATAAATAATTGTAGATGAAAAAATTATTGTTACTAACCTCAAACTCCATAAGTATGTAGCATACAAAATTCTAATAGGTAGTACTAACATTATTTACACAACTTAAAAATGTATTTTACAAATACAGCAATGAAATATTTGATGATTTGAGCATTAGTTGATAAATAATATTAGTACAATTGTAAAGTCTGAGTATATTTATAAAACATTGTACATTATATTATTGTACATTACAAATCGGTTGTGTATGCGAAAATTTCTATAACTTGCCATTACAAATTTCAATTATACGCAGAGCAAAACTAATAATTTTAGTTATCGCAGCAATATTAAAATATAACTCCACTATAAAAGTGTTTTTTTTTCTTTCAAACATACACACGTACTAATATAGTAAAAAAATATAGTAATTGAGTAATATGTTTTTATTATATTATATACGACTGGAACTGAATGATTTCATAATAACTTATTTAAATTACTCCATTGGCAACTTTGGATAGAACTTCATTCATCATAATGCATTTATAAAATTTCATAAGAAATTTTATGAAAATAAATTGAAGACAAAAAAAACACTTTTATGGAATTTTCCAAATAGCAATAGTCATAATATCACACGCATATTTATTCCATTTACATTTTACACTGAATGAGAACGAATTATTAAAACTAAAGAAGAGTACAAATTATTTTTTGTCAGAAGTTAATTAAGAATTTAAGAAATATGTAGATAATAATAACTGAGAATTGTAAAATTAGTTTTCAGTTGTGTAATTGTATAAAATGATTTTATTTTTAATGTCAAAATACCTAAAGTGGAGCAGTTAGTAAGTTTTGATTCAATCATAATAAACTATGTATTGTGTTTTTTATTTAAATTCAATTTTTTTTTATCTTTTATCAAGTGATAAAAACTAGAATGGCTTTCCCAAATATCTAGAAATTTCTAGAAAGTTGGAGGGGACAGTTTGCACACATGTGATCAAATCAAACTTGCAAAAAAAAACATATTTGTTTTTTGCGCACCCCTTTGATTTTTCTAGATTTTTAATGATAACTATATAAATCATTCAGTGTAAAATATGGTATTGCTATTTACTGCAGAAATGTTTATATAATTTATGAGCAAGAATATACAATTGAATACACAAAAATGAAATAAACTTGAGCATCAAATGAAACAAATAAACACAAACCTTTTCCTCTGTAGCCTCTCTTTTTCTTGAAATAGCCGCGGAATCTCAGGCAAGAAGTTTTCAGACAACGATTGAAATAAGTCTTTTTCTATTCTGCTTGTAGACTCCTTAAATTTCTCTGTCAGATGGACCCAGTCAGCCTCTGTGAAACAGACCACCTGCCACACTCTCTCTGTATCATCTTCAACTTCATCACACTTCTTTTTTATCCTCTTATCTTCTTTGCCTTTTCTCTTTTTACCTTTGGTTTTCACTTTATAGTCTTCTCTATAAAGACGTGTTCCATAAAAGTACCAATATGCTGATGAATTATCATCCCATCTGAAAAAAAAAACACATTAGTCGAACAATATGGATGTTATTTGTAAGCACCTCTAATTTAATTATAGCAATTTAAGAACAATATTTGTTTGAAACCATAAATTTAATACACTAAATTTAATTTCATATTAGTGTCTGTACAGAAACCTGTAGAGCAAGTAGTTGCTATATTCATTTTTTGAAGTATTTTTTTAAAAAATAACAAATATTTGGACGAAAGATATAAAAATAATAGGTAGTAAATATTCGGAAAAGCAATCGGGCGTCCCTGGAAACGGCAGAATGCCGGCCAATCCTTCCACCACCGGAGCACCAACCAATATGATGGTGTTCCGGACACGGAAAGTAAGTAAGTAATAAATTAAAATAATAACTTTTTGTGTACATCACTTTTGAGTATTTATTTATTCAGAGCTGACCGGCTCTGAATAAGTAAATACTTAAAAGTGGTGTAAACAAAAAAAATAATTATTTAATTAATAAATAATTAAATACTCAAAAGTGGTGTAAACGAAAAAGGCATTATTTAATTAATAAATAAATAAATACTAAAAAGTGGTGTCAACAAAAAAGTAATTATTTAATTAATAAATAAATAAATACTCAAAAGTGGTGTCAACAAAAAAGTAATTATTTAATTAATAAATAAATAAATACTCAAAAGTGGTGTAAACAAAAAAGTAATTATTTAATTAATAAATAAATAAATACTCAAAAGTGGTGTAAACAAAAAAGTAATTATTTAATTGATAAATAATTAAATACTCAAAAGTGGTGTAAACAAAAAAGTAATTATTTTAATTTATTAGTAAAAATGAGCCACAAAATAAAAGCTACAATAGTATCTAGATATTATATCACGGAGTATATTATTTATCTTAGTTTATAAATTTATACAATCGTGCAATCAATAAGAGTGAACTCACATATGGCAAATATGTCTATGTCTATAATATCTTTTACTTTAAAAAAATATGCCACTGTATAAAAATAGAACATGATCTATATTCCACAATGAATACATATGGATTGGTTGACCTATATGAATATTTATCAACACAAGTATACATATTTAAATTAAACCTGAGTTTATACCATAGAACATGTCTCTTCTATAACTCTACAAAAAATATTTCCTTTAAAAAGATTCCGTATGGAAGAGAAAATAATTCAATATGCCAGATAGTATAATTATTTTATTTCAAACAACCAATGTTATTGTGTCAGCCGTTTGATATAAAAATAAAATTAAGCTTAAAAAAATAGAATCTAAGAAAAAATATACAAAGATAATATAAAAACTCACCCTAATGGTTCAACTCGTAAACTCTCCGCTTCCAAATTCTTAAATAACTCAAACACATCATCAGCATCGAGGCGAAAATCACATAATGCATACAGAATCTCTACTTTTGTTCTCAAAGGTAAAAACTGAAAGTCAATATCTGTATTGAACGGATTGTAGCGTCCAGTTTCCTGACATTTTTGCCTGAATAACCTCCTCAGGAACATCTAAAATATTGAAATTTTGCAATAGTGTATTTATTTGTTGGAAAAAAATAAATTAATTAAGTACCTACTTTTTTATTTGCTACAGACATTTTTATGTAGTTTTGAAAACTTTGAATCACTTATATAATTATGTTACAATACAAATAAAACGGGTATAATATATAAAACAAGTGCATAAGTTTGCAAAAAAATTATAAAATTGAATTACTCAATAGTATAATGTTGAATTACTGCAAATGTGGTAAATATATTTTATGTCACATTGAAGTGTTTTCACAAAGACAAGTTTTGATTGTGGATTCATATGAATAAAATTTGTCAGACGGTGGAGACACAGTTTTAAATTGTGTTTTCAGTCTGGATCTGTGAGACGATAAATATCGTAAGTCTCCAGAATGTGGCAACTTGTTATTGGGTGCGTGTTAAATAATTATTTAACATAGCACCTATTAGTTGCCCGAGAAGCAACATAAAATATTTATAATATAGAGTAAGATTTACTATAATTATTGTGGTAGTATGATTCACTCTAAAACTCAGGATATTTTCATATTGAAGTTGAGTCATTGTAAAACTTTATAGCAAGTATTGTACTATTGTTTTTGTAAATAAATATATTTTAATACTCACAATGAGGTCAAGAATAAACTATAAAACTATAAAAATAATAAAATAATATCAGATTTCATTAATAATACAGATTTGAAAGGGTTTAAAATTACCTGATAGTTAAAGGCGGAGATGTCATTGTTGCCAAGGCAGCCACAAAGAAGTCTAACAATCAGCTCTGTCAATAGAGAACTGGCGCTCTCTTCTGTGCCATCAGTTAGGAGTGCCTCTTCGAGCTCCTGAAAAAGTAATGATTGAAAAAGTTGAACAACAGTTATGTTATGAATTTGTGACCTGAGATCAAAGTAACTATGCCATTTCCATATCACTGAATGCTGATAAGCAGAGTTTACAAAGGATAGATTTGTTGTGATCTACTTTGTACTATCATGAATCCATGTGCCATTTATTGCACATTTAACACATTGTTGTAAGGACATGTAATTCTGCATGAATGTACTATTATGAATCTGTGCCATTTAGTGCACATTGTTGTAGGGACATGTATGTAATTCTACATGAATGTACTATTAGGAATGTATGTGCCATTTGGTGTATATTTAACACATTGTTGTAGGGAAATATAATTTACATGCGTAAAATCAAATAGCTTATTATACTGATATAATATTTCTGGAACAATAGAATATAAAGGCATAGTATTTTAAGATAACCATAGGTGAACAATTTGTACTAAAAATTTATGAATGTAGACTCAAAAATGGTTTAGTTTAAGTGATACAGCATTAAATGTTCCAACCATGTGATTTTAAAACTAAGAATAAGTGTTATATGGGGCCATAATCATAAGATCTCACTTTATTTAATATTAGTTTTTTTATACCCGGGGTTGTTTGAGAAGGTAAATGTGAAGCAATATCCTAACGTATCAAGAAAATCATTTTCGTAATTTTGAACTGTTTATTTGTTATGATAAATTCAGAATGAGTAAAAAATATCCAATACAATAAATAAAAATTAACAAAAATAAGTTAGTTTTTTTTTACAGTCCCCTCTGTCCCTTCAATCCCTCCATTCGTCCCTTCCTTTCAGTCTTTACTGTCCCTTCAGTCTCAAATAATGTAAAGGGAAGTGGTTTGATATTTCAGTAGGATTGGACTGGGAAAGAAATTTCAGCAAGATTGGAGTTGAAAAGTGTTTTTATAATTTGAATTAATCCAACTGTCGATTCGTTCAAGGGAATGAAATTCTATTGAAGGAAGAGGCAGTATAAATTCAAGATGCGTGTACGAAGGAACATTTTGTATGGCGTAGTGGAATTTTTGCATGCTAATAACACCAATTAGAGGCCTCGCAGCATACATGTTCCCATACATCGATTTACTCAGAATTCGGAGTAGAACATTTTATGTGAGTTTTGTGTGTGTGTGTCCCCTTACAACTTTTGATCCGCTCAATTTACAGAGCCCAAATTTTCAGAATATATAAATAGTTATAGGCCTACAAAACTTTTATACTCAGAATTGTGAATTTTTGTTTCAGTCGGGGGTTATCATCTTTTGAAATTCTGGTTTATTTTTCCATATATCTCAGAAACCATAAAAGCTAGAATGCTGAAAATTGGTATAAACATAGACAAATACAAAATCTCAAATTAGTTTTTTCAAAAAAATTGCAGGGTTTCTCGAACATTTTTTACTAAGAAAAATATTTTTTTTATGATAAATTTATGAGTTTAACTGCCTATATTTCAAAATTTTTTAAAAATTTTGATAAAAGCCGAAACACCCCAACTAGATAATTTTATTTTCTATAAAAAATATTAATATTGTAGTAGTACATCTCAAATTTTTTTTAATAATTTTTATAAAAATTGAATTTAGTGACGACATTGCTTCATACAATTTGTATGGCAATCGCCTACACACAATATCTAAGAAGATTTAATTGTTTGATACTAATCTCCAAACATAAATACATACCATCATGCTGTTTTCTTATTCTGGGTAGGATCAAAGGACTGACCTCCATACTATCCTATCTTGACATACATACATAGGTACATGTATTGTATAGAAAATATTTTAAAATATTAAATAATTTGTATTTATGGGATTATAGTTTGGTACTTATTCTTCAACTATACATACTATCGCTATCGACAGTTGGATCTCATGTGTTACATGCAACTAGTTATTATGAAAGTTTAGTGTTGGACATAACCATCATGTTCTTATATGTTGTTATTAAGTGTGAAAAAAGTATTTAAAGTTTCCGCTTGTCCCATCCACTTGGATCTTTAAATGAATTTCAAGTATGTACATACTTTTTTTATTAATCGTTTATGAGATAAATATATAAACAAATGAAAATTATGATATTTTTAAATAAATAATTAAGAATCATACACCGATAATTACATAATAATTAACTTAAAAAATATTCCTCCCTAAAATATTAGTACATGAGTATTTGATTTTAACTATAGAAACAAATAAAAATGAAAAATCAACAAAGTCTGATATTTTGTAATAAGCATGGAATAAATATGGAACATTTTACTAAGTATTAGGTACAGTCATATTTAAAACCATTTCGCATAGTCCATGCGTGCAGAAATTGTATAATATACTTCATTCACACCTTATAGCAATATATAAACGAGTGGGTTGTGGCCAACGCTAAACTCCTCACTAACAAGTCACTATAGAGTATTCAAAGTTTCTATAGAAAGTTTTCGGCAATTTTATGAAATGAGTGAGTTTAATTCTTTTATTATTTAAATATATTATTATGAAAAATTGATATTTATTAATGACATTTTATGTAAGTGATGTGCCCTTTTAGCAATTTGAAAATAAAAATAACAAATTTCGAGTTTCCTGAGCATGGGAGTCACTTTGAAATATTTGACAGTTAAAAAAAATGAGAACCACTATTCAGATATCCTTCAAAATCTAATGAGGTCTATGCGAGTTTTTGATATACAAATTTGCAAAATTTGAAAATAATCGAATGAGCACTTTAGTCTATAATCGATAATCTAGAATAAACACGCCGTACGTAGCATATTATAGTACACAGCACACACACACACACAGATACATTGTGATAAAACTTTCAGAATGCAATCCCAGCATGATACTAGTTGATAATCTGCAATAAAAAATTACCTTAAAAATTACGAATTCATAAATCCCCTTGGGGTAGTGAGGAGTAAAAACAATGTTAAGTTCAACCCCTTCTTCATAAGGATTCATATTTTTTTCGTGCAACTCTCCAATAATATCTAAAAATTTAAGTCCTGGCAGCACCGTCCACCGTGGTTGACATTTGTCATTTGACAGATATTATACGCGTTCGTTCTGTCATTTGATAAAACATTTAAATAATTAATCAGCATAATATTATATTACAACTTTTTGTTTTATGTAGCTTCACGGGCAACTAACAGGTACAATGTCAAATAATTATTTAACATGCACCAATAACAAGCTGCCACATTCTGGAGACTTACGATCTGCTTATGGTATTAATCGTCTCACAGAGCCAGACTTAAAACACAATTAAAAACTGTGTCTCCACCGGGAATCGAATCTGGGACCCTTGGATCAGTAGTCAGATACCTAACCAACTGAGCCACGAAGGCCGAAGATAGAAATGATGCGACTATTTTAATTTTATGTTTCCCCCAGAGACAATCCAACTAGCAAACAAGTCGTATAAATAAGAGTTATACCTATGACTTTTAGTCGTATAGGAGTTTTATAGTGGTTATTAACTAACTCTGTTAGTCGTATAGACGTTGTACATCTGACGGTTAAGTCGTCTAACTAAATAGTCTAATTGCAACGTCCCATAAACGTTTTTGCAACGTAATTATACAAGGATCACATAATGGTCTTAATCGAAATGTTAACTTAACAAAGCTGTATGTCATAAAAAGATTTCAGTTGTATAAAGATTTTTAAAAAGACAATATCGTCATAAAAAGGGTATTATTATAACATCTAAACAACTTATTGGCCTATAAACGTTTTAGAAAAAACTTTAATAGACGATTGTATAGTGGTATTATGGATGACTTCAATAGGACATAAAATTATTAGTGTGACGTTTATATACCTATTATTCAACAGTTGGTTTTATAAATGAAAAACAAAAACTTTTATAAAACATAATATGTAGTTGTCGATGAACCTGTTATATTCCTTTTATATGACAATATGTTTTATAGATGTTAAGTACAGACTTTTATAAAACAAAATTAAACATTTTGTTTTACATTTGGGAGAAATTAAGAGAACATAAAACGCTGAATCTAGTAATTGAATATAATATGATTTATTAAAACATCCTAATACATGATGAAGTTACATGTTAGTTAAGATAAATATCACGTGCGTTAAAAAAGTTTTATACGTGAATTAAATCAACGGAAACCTAATGTTTATTGATATTTTTCTGCATTTTGAACAAACTTGACTTGAAAAAACTATGAGTCTTTTTTCCCTTTGTTTACTATTCAAGTAAGCTTTTTTCTTGGCCTTCTGGCCCTTAATCCATTGTTGACTAGGCGTCGTCGAATCGTCCTATCGCTTACAATTATACCACTCTCAGCAAGGATGTGTTGGATATCACTCGAAGTGGATCTACGGTCTTGAAGAGCTAATTTCGTTATCCTTCTGTCGTCTATCAATAACGTCTTCTGGTTTCTGCCAGATTTTACAGCATTGTGTAAACTTTTGGAGACTTTGAACCTCTCGCAGACCTTTGAACTCCAGACTTGGACGCTCTGTGTCCCAACTTTTCAGCAATTTGTTTATATGTATATCCCTCTTCTCGCAGGGTAACTGCTCTACTACATTTTGTAGGTGACCAGTAGCCTCCAAGCATGTTTCAGAAGAAGTTTCAGAATAAAATAATCTCAGAACTTGAAAAAACACTCCAACCACTTACAAATGACACAGTACAGGACGAACGACAGACTAATAGCTCTTGCTTAGATAGGATTTCAAATATCCTCAATAATTACTTTCTAATGATCACAGACATCAAAAAAACAAATTTCCAGAAAAAAATGTGAGTAATAATGATGATTCATATCATCAAATAGTAAGGTATATGTTCCTTACAACTCATTATGAGACAAATTAGAAAGGATTAACTAATTTTGTAAAAAAAAGTTAAAATAATTAAGAAAATATTTATTGTTTCTTGCGAAATAAACAAAAGAAAATATTTGTCATTAAAAACAATAAGATTGCAATAAAATTTCAATGAAAAAGTAAAATGAATCACCTAGTAAGTTGAAAAATGTAGTCAAAATAAAAAGTTTCCATTCTTTTGGCCACTACTGAATATCACGTGTTTGTGTCACCGACACAGTAACAACATAGTTCTCTATAAATAATGGGGTGCATGCTATCTCCATGGCTCTTCAATCTATACGTTGAATGTTGCATCAGAACTTTTATGGAGGATAGCAAGGGTCTGAAATTTATTTATTTATATTCACATACACGGCCTCTTAGCCATTATAAAAATATGGTAAAAATAAAACATAAAACTCGTATTAAACAACACAACAATTAAAAAGAAAAACAACACAATAATTCATTAAAATACAAAATCTATCACACAAATCGAAATATTCATAATATGTCCCATTCCGATTCGTCTAAATTTATCTGTCTGAATTTTAGTAGGTATATGAGAAATGTCAAAACGTTGACAATTCAGTAAGTATAGTATATGAAGGATGTAAAGAGAACGTACTGAGAATGGATGCCAGCAAATCGAAGTTCAAATGGTGTTTCAAAAGAGTGATAGCAGAACAGCGTACCAAATAAAATTAGAGAACAAATGGCTCAAGCAAGTAGACGAATATGTCTATTTGGGAAGCAACGGAACACCGGAATGGACGGATTGATAAAGAGATCGAAAGAAGAGTTATGGCAAGAAACAGAGAGAATGGAGCACTTAGACCAGTTATGAATGACCGCAACATATCAAAGGATGCTAAAGATGCCATTGATAACGCTATCTTAAAAGTGCCAACCTTGATGTATGCAAGTGAAACCTGGACATGGCAGAAGTCACATGAAAGCAGAATAAATGCAGTTTAAATGAGATCACTAAGATGAATCTGTAATAGAATTTAAGATGAAGATAGATGTCATTAATAGAATGAAAATGATGAATTCATTTCATTCATTAATTGGCCACATGGGGAGAATGAATGAGGAATTTTACAAATATTTACAAATTTAGCTATTTTACAAATATATATATATATATATATATATATATAGATCCCACTACATTTTTTGCGTCCGCCAAATATCCGACAGATCGGCGTCCACCACTTCTACTTATTATTTTAGGTTTATGTCAGTGAATTTAGAGCTATTTGTTGCTCACAATCATTGTAGCCATAAGGTTTTTCTTGTAAATTGAAAAATATAAATATTCAGTTTATCCTATTTTGGTACGTTTGACACGTCATTTTCATACTTGCGTCCATGTGTATATTTTTTGTATATTTTACAAATATCTTCCTATAGTTTTCACGTCCATTTTTTTATCTTTATTACTGCGTCCGGTGTATATTTTTTGTATATTTTATATATTTCTTCATATAGTTTTCACGTCCATTTTTCTATCTTTATTACTACTTCCGGTGTATATTAAAAACTTTCCTATGCATAATTGACATCATACTTGCGTCCATGTGTATATTTTTCGATATTTTATATATTTCGTATATTTTATATAGTTTTCACGTCCATTTGTTCCAGCTTTATTACTACGCCTTCTGTACACAGGCGATTTCTTAGTGTGTACATAAGTGCACTACACTGCCTTCTAAAATTAATAAATATATATTATATCCAAAAAACTTATTCAAAACACTTGCCAAAATACGTTATAATGGTACCTAGTAACTTTGTTATTAGATGCGTGTTTGTATATAGCGCCAAAATTCGTATATTATAGGATTGTGTGCATAATTTATATGAACGTAATTTTTCTACATATTATCTCATAGTAATACGAAATTTTGCCGATCCGTGATTGTGAGCGACACAGATAGCGCTTCATTGGTATGTGTTAGAAAAGGACAGAACACTGTCCCGGTCCGTGCTTTGCTCCAGACATGCGTATTGAAGACATAAATACTGTCCATAATGAGTTAACATCAACATGCGTACTAACAACATTTTACTTATTATTTGTAAGGATTATTTTACATTAACTTACGTACAATGTTATGACAAACATCTGTGGTGTGATTGTGAAGTTTGTCCAAATGTTCATTAGTGTCAGAGTAAAATTAAAAACATCTTTTGTAATATCAATAAGGATATTAAAAAAAATATATCAATTAAATTGCTCGTTCTATATTATAGGGATGTTTATTTCAATGTCGATGGACTGATATTATCAATTTAACAACTATGTTTTTTTAAATACCTACGATGTTTAGAAACATATTGTGAATTATTGTTCAATTTATTGACAGCTTACTGTTGAGTCCGACGGTGTTTTTATACGCAGTTTTGAAGAAAACTACATTATTATAACATAAGACCATCTCAATATTTTTTCAACGATGTTACACCAACAAACATTTGATCTCCTCTATCGTAGAGTTTTATACAATCGTGTAATCGAAAGGCATGCACAAATTTAAGAGCGTTGAACTTTTTTTTAAATTTTCATATAGATATCAACCGGGAGTATAACATCTAGGATTTTATGAATCTTTTATATATTTTGAAGTACTCGTATATTATACAAATAACAAAAGTTTTTATTTGATTTTTTTGTTGTGATATATTTAGTCAAAAGATAATTTTGTGTTAAAAAATGTTGGGGAAATTCATTATTTAAATATTATATAAAACACACTACATAGGTACCTACTTTGTTTAATGTCACTATTTATTAGATGAAGTACTTACGTACTAGGTACATCATATAAATTTAATATGTACCCAAACATTATTTCTTTCAAAATAAATTATAGAATAAAACAAAATTCAAAGGCTCGCCATTGAAAAAATATATATAAAATTTAAAAATAATAATAAATACTTCCTTGCACCCTGTGCATGTGGCCATTTCATTGCTATTCGACAATTTCATCTAATTTATTTACCTAGTGTTTCCAGCCCCGATAAGCAAGAGTTACGTGAGAAATAATTTTAAATAAATTTATAAACATGAATGTAGATACCTACATAATATATTATAATATTGTGTATAGGCGACTGCCATAGAAATCGTATGAAGCAATGTCGTCACTAAATTCAATTTATGTAAATTTGAGATGTACTACTACAATGTTACTATGTTTTATAGAAAATTAAATTATCTATTTGGATTGTTTCGGTTTTTTTTCGATATTATTAAAAACTTAGGAAATATAGGCAGTTAAACACATAAATTTAAAAAAATGTTTTTCTTAATAAAAAATGTTTGAGAAACTCTGGAATTTTTTTGAAAAAACTCGTTTGAGATTTTGTATTTGTCTATGTTCGTACCAATTTTCAGCGTTCAAGCTTTTATGGTTTCTGAGATATATTGAAAAATAAAGTAAAAATTCAAAAGTTGATAACCCCTGACTGAAACAAAAATTCAAAATTCTGAGTATAAAAGTTTTGTAGGCCTATAACTATTTATGTATTCTGAAGTTTTGGGCACTGTAAATTGAGCAGATCAAAAGTTATAAGGGGAGACGGACACACACACACACACACCCCCACACACACACACACACACATGCACGCACGCACGCACGCACACACACATGCACGCACGCACGCACGCACGCATGCACGCACGCACGCACGCACAAGCACACGCATACGCACACAAAACTCACACGAAATATTTTACTCCGAATTCTGAGTAAATCCGTGTATGGAACATATATGCTGTGAAGCCACTATGTTGGTGTTTTATGACTTGGAAAAGCCGTGAAAAAAGTAGACCCTGCATACAATTCTCGCGTATCCTGGCTTGAAACATTGTCGATATGTTAAGAGAACAAAGTTCTCTTAAACAAATCGACAGTTGAAATATGTAATTAAGATAAACGCAAAAAAACAATAAGAAACTAGTTGCATGTAATACATGAGATCCAACTATCGATAACGATAGTATGTTAGTTGAAGAATAAGTACCAAACTATAAACCCATAAATCCAAATTATTGAATATTTTAAGATATTTTGTTTTCTATACAACAGATGTAGGTATGTATGTCTAGATATATCTATAGGACAGTATGGAGGTCAGTCCTTTTTTCTAACCAGAATATGAAAACAGCATGATGGTATGATGGACGACATTATATAGAATATGATATTTGCTGCGAAGCCTCTAAGTTTGTGTTTTTTGCATGCAATAAGTCCACTATGGTAGGTATACAAAATGTTCCTAATACGCGCATCTTGGCTTAGTACTGTCGATATGTTTAGATAAATAAATTTTCTTAAACAAATCGACAGTTGGATTACATAAACATCAACCATTATACACAGTTAGTACAACATCTGCCGGGTTTGTAATATTTTTAAATTTTGTTGAAAGTATCATTAACAGATTTTTAATTATCTCAATAGAGACGAAGTTGGAATATTTATTGTAGGAGAACCGGGAAATCAAGGCACCTACAGGGCTTAAATATCATTGACTCCCGACAGAATAAAATCCAATGTTTGCGCATATGCAATAATACAAATATTCGAAAGTATCATTATTATTTATTTTCTTCGCAAATACACGATACTGTGGTGAGTTCGAAAGAGAATGTGTAACAAGAGTTAAGTAATACGATCGCTAATCAATGTGTTATCTGATCTGCGTGACAAACGGGAAGTCTATAATACAAGCCTAAATCCCTTTTACGGAAATGTAGAAATTATGTTTACCACTAACGAATTTCTATTTAAGCCGGGACGCGGCCAATCTATGGTTTGAAAAAAGGTAAAGTAATTATACTCACTCCTCAAAAATTCACTGAAAACCAATGATTTAAATAATATACGGAGTAAATGAAATGACCCTTAACTTGTCACGAACAAATACGCGGCCGTCGATACAAATATTAGATAGACCAAGAGACTCGCGATTTTTTATTTAACACTAGTATCCGTAGGTTATATTCTCTTTGAACACTAGTTGCATGTAACACATGAGATCCAACTGTCGATAGCGATAGCATGTATAGTTGAATAATAAGTACCAAACTATAGACCCTTAGATTATATATAATTCTATGTATAAACCCATAAATCCAAATTATTGAATATTTTAAGATATTTTTTTATACAACACATGTAGGTAAGTATGTCAAGATAGGATAGTATGGAGGTCAGTCCTTTTGTCCTACCCAGAGAATGAAAACAGCATGATGGTATGTATGTATGTTTGGAGATTAATTATCAAACGATTAAGTTTTCTTTGATATCGTGGTATAGGTGACTGCCATACAAATTGTATGAAGCAATGTCGTCACTAAATTCAATATTTATAAAATATTGTTAAAAAAAAATAAGATAGACTACTACAATGCTAATATTATTTATAGAAAATTATATTATCTAGTTAGGGTAAATCGACTTTTTTCGATATTTTAAAAACTTTGGAAATATAGGCAGTTAAACACATAAATTTATAATAAAAAAAATATTTTTTACCACACACAGACACACGAAATGTTCTAAAATAAATAAAACTAGTAGCATGTAACACATGAGATCCAACTGTCGATAGCGATAGTTGAAGAATAAGTAGGTACCAAAATATAAACACTTAAATCGAAATTATAGAATATTTTAAGATATTTTGTTATCTTTACAACACATGTAGGTATGTATGTCAAGATAGGACAGTATGGAGGTCAGTCCTTTTTTCTACCCAGAATATGAAAACAGCATGATGGTATGTATGTATGTATGTTTGGAGATGAAGTATCAAATTATTGAGTCTTCTTAGATATTGTGTATATTGTGTAGATATTGTGTACCATACAAATTGTATGAAGCAATGTCGTCACTAAATTCAATATATATAAAATATTGTTAAAAAAAATTCAGATACACTACTACATACAAATATTATTTATAGAAAATTATATAATCTAGTTGGGGTATTTCGACTTTTTTCGATATTTTTATTTAGACCCTACATACAATTCTCGCGTATCCGCTTGAAACATTGTCGATATGTTAAGAGAACAAAATTCTTTTGAACAAATCGACAGTTGAATCAATATTAAAGAACTAAAACACTGAACGAAAATCAATATTCGATTGAAATCTTGACTATTATAAAACTAGTTACATGTAACACATGAGATCCAATTGTCGATAGCGATAGTATGTATAGTTGAAAAATAAGAAGTACCAAACTATAAAATCATTAATCGAAATTATTGAATATTTTAAGATATTTTGTTTTCTATACAACACATGTAGGTATGTATGTATGTTAGATAGGACAGTATGGAAGTCAGTCCTTTTCTCCGACCCGGAATATGAAAACAGCATGATGGTTTGTATGTATGTTTGGAGATTAATAAAATATATTATAGGCATCGAAAATAAACAGTCACCAAGCTTTAAAATATTCTCATATCATTTATATTAATTTAATGGATGGATGGGTCGATGGCAGAGCGGCTAGCGCGCTGGGCTGG
Organism: Molanna angustata; assembly: GCA_963576475.1. Taxonomy (NCBI): domain Eukaryota; kingdom Metazoa; phylum Arthropoda; class Insecta; order Trichoptera; family Molannidae; genus Molanna; species Molanna angustata. The sequence goes on from OY754966.1 coordinate 31,357,170, forward strand.
TAATCCAGTGGTCGCGAGTTCGAATCCTGTCTCGACCGATTTCGTTTACCTATAGCACATGCATTTATTTGATTTTTTTAGGGAACGTAGGAAGATGTATATGTACTTGTTTAACAAGGACATATTCATTTTTTATATTTAAAAAAAAATATATTAATAAAGATGCCGGTGTGTCGACAAAAATGCGCATGGCATGCTTTTTTATAGGATAATGCACACCCGTTCACCTGCCGATGGTTACCCCACATTGTGTGGAACGCAGTGAGGATCGATCCATGATAGTGTACAGTATGATACCAATGATTAACAATAAAATGAATGAGTTTGTTATTTTTTTATTTATTTACATAAGGTACTAAAAATATAATAATTAAACAATAATAGTAGGTATTCAACAATCATTTCGAAATGAATGTTGTGTACTATTCAATATCATATTCTAAATAATGATAGACGACAATTTATTTATTAAATAACTGTAACACTGAAAGATAATTAATATCAATATGTTAAGTTAATTTTTTAATCAACAGATATACATATTTAGAAAATAAAACACTGAACGAAAACCAATATTAACATACGATTGAAACCTCGACTATTTTATATTATGAACATTCGATTGAAACCTTGAACAACTTAGGAACTCAAACACTGAACGAAAATGAATATCAACATTCGATTGAAAACTCGTCTATTATAAAATAAGATGATTTTTTAACCAACAGATTTTTAAAATTAGTTGCATGTAACACATGAGATCCAACTGTCGATAGCGATAGTATGTATAGTTGAAGAATTAGTATCAAACTATAAACCCATAAATATAAATTGTTTAATATTTAAAGATATTTGGTTTTCTATACAACACATTTATTTATTTATTTATTTAGGGACAAATACAGTCTTAAAATACTAAAATAGTATAATAAACTATAAAATAAAAATAAACAGACCAATTACATATGTCCACAGATATTTAATATGAAACATTTTAAACATCATTAATTTAAATATAACTAAGATGTATGTTTGCCTGTGACGGGAAAGGAAGGGAAGAGAAAAAAAAGGATGGGAAAAGGATTGTGACAGTTAAATTATGTATGTATGTCAAGATAGGATAGTATGGATGTCAGTCCTTTGATCCTACCCAGAATATGAAAACAGCATGATGGTATGTACCTATGTACATATGTTTGGAGATTAGTATCAAACAATTAAGTCTTCTTAGATATTGTGTGTAGGCGACTGCCATACAAATTCTATGAAGGAATGTCGTCACTAAATTCAATTTTTATAAAAATTGTTAAAAAGAATTTGAGATGTGCTAATACAATGGTTATATTTTTTATAGAAAATAAAATTATCTAGTTGGGGTGTTTCGGTTTTTTCAATGTTTTTAAAAAAATTTGGAAATATAGGCAGTTAAACTCATAAATTTTTCATAAAAAAATATTTTTCTTATTAAAAAATGTTTGAGAAACCCTGGATTTTTTTTAAATACTCATTTGATATTTTGTGTTTGTCTATATTTATACCAATTTTCAGCGTTCTAGCTTTTATGGTTTCTGAGATATATGGAAAAATATACCAAAATTTCAAAAGTTTATAACCCCTGACTGAAACAAAAATTCAAAATTCTAAGTATAAAAGTTTTGTAAGCCTATAACTTTTTATATATTCTGAAATTTTGGGCTCTGTAAATTGAGCGGATCAAAAGTTATAAGAGGGGACGGACACACAGACACACAAAACTCACATAAAATGTTCTACTCCGTATTCTGAGTAAATCCATGTAATGGAACATATATGCTGCGAGGCCTCTAGTTGATGTTATTAGCATGCAAAAAGTCCACTACGCCATAAAAAATGTTCTTTCGTACACGCATCTTGGCTTAATAAGGACGATTCATTCAGAGAATTGAATTCTCATAAACGAATCGACAGTTGGAAAATTAAATTATCTAGTTGGGGTTTTTCGGTTTTTTTCGATATTCAAAAAAATGGAAACATAGGCAGTTAAACTCATAAATTTATCATAAAAAAATATTTTTCTTTACAAAAAATGTTTGAGAAACCCTGGAATTTTTTTGAAAAAACTCATTTTAGATTTTGTATATGTCTATGTTTATTCCAATTTTCAGTGTTCTAGCTTTTATGGTTTCTGAGATATATGGAAATTTTCTATAAAAAATATTAACATTGCAATAGTAAGTAAGTAGGTACGCGCATCAGAGTAACAATAAACAAATTGATAGTTTTATGAACTATGTAAAAATAAAAGTAAGTAGGTACGCGCATGAGAAAGTAACAATAATCAAATCAACATATACCTAGTATGAACTTTGTAAAACTGAAAGTAAGTAGGTACGCGCACGAGAGAGAGTAGGTATCAATACATATATCGACAGTTGTATGAAGTCGTAAAAATAAAAGTAAGTAGGTACGCGCTTTTTCAAGGCAATATTTAAAATGCGTTGAATTGTATTCATTTTATCGCGAAGGTCACAGAGACATGGTTGAAGAGTATTGAGCGCGGACGCAAGACGATCGGAGCCATATATATAAATCACCTTCAAAATATACTCCGAACAAATCTCCGTGCGGCCAAGGTCAACATGTAATATTTTGCCGCGGATGCAAAACGATCGGTGGCTTAGTAAAAATATACACCTTCAAAATATACACTGAATAAATCTCCGTGCGGCCAATGGTTGAACTAATAATATTCATTTCAAGATATTTTGATATTTTTTTTGCTTCCATGTAAATTTTTGCCAGTTGATTCTCTATGGTATAAGCAACAGAATGGTAGTTTTTGGCGTGAAAATTATCTTGCGTCCGTATACCGGACGCGAAAAGTTGGTGGACGCAACAACCCTATACGAATTTCACATAGGTGACGCAACAAGTATTGTGGGATATATATATATATATATATATATATATATATATATATATATATATATATATATATATATATATATATATATATATATATATATATATATATATATATATATATATATATATATATATATATATATATATATATATATATATATATATATATATAAAGTCACTAAAATTTAACGATTTATTATACACAGACTAATCTCCTGAGCTCGTAGTGCACAGTGACATAGATCTGTAAATGTGTGGGTGCGAGAGAGACTGCTCAATAGAGTCTGGTCAATCAAAGAACACTTTTAATATATAATACTAAACATAATATAGGAAAAAAAATTCACTTGATCTCTGAAGTGCTGCTTTAACTAATACCATGAAATATTTATTTAGCTTTTGTGCATAATTTTAAGACAATAAACCAAAAATTCTAAAAGAAATTTTTCAAAAGCATACTTTGTGAAATATAAATTATATATAGTAATATGAAAGCTTTCTATGCATGACATGTTATGGCTGGTCTGGAAAAATATAGTTGTTTGTTACTCATGATGAACATACACAATATTATGATTTCAAAAATCAATATTAAGTCTATACAAGAGAAGGATTCGAAAATGAACGTTGCTAGTGAACGGTTGTGCAGTTGTGCTTCGTACGAATATTTGATCTACCTACGTTAACTACACAGCGAACAGATAAGATTTTATTGCTGTTATTTTTGTTTATCTATTTCAAGTTTATTCTTTCATATTTTATTTTGATTTTATTATTATTTTGACCGCAATATGATGAATTGCTATTGATTTTTAGGTTATTTCTGTTTTGCATTTGATTTGTTTGACAGCTATTTGACAGCTGCAGTTTTTGTTTTGTTTTTTTAATTTTTTCAATTACATAGTACCTACATAGGTACCTTTATTATTTTATTTAAGTGCTGAATCGTGAAAATGGAGGTGGACGAGACTAAGCCTCCTGATCCGAGGGCCTTGAAACGTAAGGCTGATGATGCTTTACCTGTGCAGGGTTCCTCGGATCCGATAATAGGTCGTTCCTCTCCTCAGCCTTCCCCGCCCAAAAAAGATTATATTAAGAAATTTTACCCTGCTTTCTCTACAGGGCCTTTTATAGTGTACGTCCAAAATATAGAAAATAAAAATATTAATACTATGTCTTTTGGAAGGAAATTATTTAATAACAAAATCAAAGATATTGCTATCGGTGGAGTTAAGGGAGAAGGGAGGAACAAAATTGTACTAACATTTACCTCTGCACTCAGTGCAAACAACTTCATTACAAGCGATTTTGTTGCTAAAAATGATATAAAAGCGTACATACCTACTTTTAAAATAACTAAAATGGGTTTAGTGAGGTCCGTAGATTTAGACTTAAGTGAAGAAGAAATTATAGAATTTACAAGTGTACCAGATTCTTGTGGTAAAATAATAAAAGCCAGGAGACTGAACAGGAGGGATACGTCATCAGGTTCCACGAAGTGGGTTCCATCCCAAACGGTGGTACTTACATTCGAGGGACAGTCCCTTCCCAGGAACGTATTCCTGTTCCACAACTCGCTACCCGTTGAACTGTATACCTACCCCACTTCTCAATGCTATATTTGCTGTAAGTTTGGCCATATTATGAAAGATTGCAAATCTAAGAACAACCCGAGATGTCTAAAATGTGCCGACCACCACCTAGCATCGGAATGCCCTGTCCCAGCAGGCTCAGAAAAATGTGTTAATTGCAATGGTCAGCACCCGGCAAATAGTTTTACATGTTCCTTTGTGACTAGAGAAAGAGAAGTCAAGTACATAATGGCCAAAGACAGTGTTTCATACAAAGAAGCAAGTAGTAAAATCCCCGCTCCTCGGAAGAGTTATACTGAGGCAATTAAAACTGTAAATACTATACCATCTCTTCACCGCTCAAACAGTATATCTAAGTCTTCTCGAAATCCACAAAACACCCAAATATTCGATCAAAAAGGCCATGATGCCTGTTTACTTTATAATAATGGCCAATTAAATGACCCTCAAAACGGGTGCGCATTAAATAACCCACACAAAACGATTATAAATAATAAATCAGTTGATGTGAGTTATGGTGAAACCTTACAAGTCATTGCAAAAATATTAATATCGTTGATATCTGATACTCCTAACCTACCGTCCCACGTTGCCTCTGCCATGCCATTTTTACTTGACTTACTGAGCCAAAAAAAAGTAGATAATCATAATGGCTTTGAATAATTGTAATACTCTCTCCATTTTACAATTTAACTGTCGAAGCGCAATTGCTAATAGATGCGATATAATTCATTTATTACAAAAATATGAAATAAAAATTTGTGCATTAAATGAAACCTGGCTGCAAAGTGGCCAGTATTATAACATTCCGGGCTATGATTGTGTTCGGGATGATCGTTTATATTCTAGAGGTGGAGGCACTGCCTTTTTAATACATAGATCGCTTTCTTGGAAACGAATCTCCTTACCACCAAATCAAGAAGTTCAAGTAGTTGCTATCTCGGTTTCAAATATTACATATATCTCTACATACATTCCTCCCCATAAATCTTTCGATGAACATTATTGGAACTCAATAATGGATCTCGTTCCTCCACCTTATGTAATTCTTGGAGATTTCAATAGCCATTCAGTGAGTTGGGGATCCGCATGGACAGATAGTTCAGGAAGATGTATACTATCATTTGTAGACTTGCATAATTTATGCATACTGAACGATGGTTCTCCAACCAGATTTTCCCCTCCTTCTCAAAACCCTAGCGCAGTGGATTTATCAATAGTATCTTCTTCATTAGCCTGCCAGTCCTTATGGCAGGTAATGAGAGATCCATTGTCTAGTGATCACTATCCCATTATATTGAATTTGCACATTAGATTTTCCCTCACATCGAGATCTCCTAGGCAAGGAAAAAATTTCAACAAGGCCAATTGGCAAGAATATAATAATTCCATCCAAGTTAAACTTGATAGTGAATGTGGCAGTATATTTCTTTCTCCAGATGTAGAGGAATGCTACAAAACTCTGAAGGGTATCATACACGACTCAATTGACTGTTCTGTACCCAAATATTCTGAACACCAAAATAAAACCCGTCCTTCTCCACCTTGGTGGGACAGAGAATGTACTGAAATGGTTAAAAAGCGTAAATTTGCAGTAACATCTTTTCAAAATAATATGACCATGGAAAATTTTCTGTATGCCAAACAAATCCAAGCGCAAACAAAAAAAATGTTACGCCAAAAAAAAAGAAGAGGATGGTATAATTTCTGCAGTTCTTTGTCGCCTAGAACCCCCACTTCAGTGGTTTGGAACTCTATAAGACGTTTCAGAGGCTCAGTCGTCTCCCCAAAAAACTCAACAAGAATTGATTCATGTCTTGAAGAGTTTTGCGACAAATTGGCACCTCCTTTTGTTCCCAATTATAGTGAACTGAAGATGCAGACTATTATTCCTCAACCTCGGCTGTCAATGCTAGACTCTCCTTTCTCGCTGAGTGAGTTGATCATCCCTTTGAAAGCTGTCAGGAATACATCTCCAGGGTTAGACGACATCCCTTACCCTGCTTTAAAATTCCTTCCAGATGACTTCAAAACTCATCTCCTTTCATTTTTTAACTTATGTCTATCTACAGGTTACATACCTGAGGAATGGCATTCCCAAAAAATAATCCCCATCTTGAAACCTGGAAAGGATCCTACTTACAGTAATTCATATCGGCCAATCTTTCTTTCACTATTATCTTCTTGCTTTCACTATTTCAGTTCACTATTATCTTCTTGCGTTTTAAAGATACTTGAACACATGATTAAGAATAGGTTGGATTGGTACATGGAACATAACAAACTCATACCTGCTCATCAGTTTGGATTTCGAAAAACTAAGTCGTGTTTGGATAATTTAAGCATACTTGTTACAGATATTCGTATTGCATTTAATAAAAAAGGAGCGGTTATTGCCAGTTTTTTGGATATCGTTTCTGCATTCGACAACGTCTTATTAGAGAGATTGAGTGAGATTCTATTGGGCTTGGGAGTACCGCGTCTTTTGACGAACTTGATCCATAATATTCTCTCTGAGCGCAGTATAGTTATTGAGACTAACGATTCCCGATTCGTTAGAAAAATATATAAAGGATTGCCTCAGGGATCTGTCTTGAGCCCCATACTTTTTAATCTTTATTGTGCACAAATACATTCCGTTGTTACGAAAGATTGTAAAATCCTACAATATGCGGACGATATCGTAATATACTCGTTTAGTAGAGATATAGAGACTGCAAAAGAAAACCTGATAACGAATCTTCAGAACTTAAATGGCAAGCTTAATTCACTGAATCTGCATCTGGCCCCTTCCAAGTGTCAGACTGTTATATTTACAAAAAAACGTAAGCTCCCAAATATCGTTGTAACTATTGACAACATGACAGTCTCCTGTGTTAAATCGGTCAGATTCCTGGGTATGATCCTTGACTCAAAGCTTTCATGGAAACGACACATTGATACTGTGGTTTCCTCATGTGAGAAAAATTTTAATATTTTACGTGCTGTGAGTAGAGTATGGTGGGGAAGTCACCCGACCACAATGAAACTCATGTACAATGCTTTAATCCGCAGCCATCTGGATTATGGAAGTTTCATTCTCGACCCTCTCCCCAAATATCTCCAAAAGAGACTCAATGTAGTCCAATCAAAATCCCTTAGACTGGTGCTCGGAGCTATGGGATCATCACCTGTAAATGTCCTTCAAGTGGAGAGTGTAGACCCTCCTTTGATTCTCCGAAGACAATTTCTATCAGACAGTTTCCTTCTTAGAAGATTTTCAACCCCAAACAAATTGCTAACAGACCCATTAAAAATCCTTGTGTCTCTGCTGAAGGAACATATAAGGAGGGGCAAACAAATTCCATGTCTTTGCAAGAGTTATATATATTTCTCTCAATCTCACTACCTTCCCCCAGAATCTACTGTTCCTCCTTACTACAATATCCCTTACGAGGCAATTATCCACATACCAGAGATACATAAAGACATTGGTATTCTCAAATCTTCTTTAAACCCTTCTGAGAATCGTTCAATTTTCCAGGATTTTATTTCATCCTATCCCTCCCATATTCACATATTTACTGATGGTTCTAAAATGTCAAATGATTCTGCTCTGGGAGTCGGGGTATTCATTCCTAGTCTCAAAATTGAGAGCAAATATAAACTTTCATTCCAAACTTCTATATTCTCTGCGGAATGTGTGGCAATCAAAATAGCACTTGACTCCATACACAGTCTAAATCTTCAAAGGGCAATCATTTTTACCGATTCACTCAGCTGTGTCTCTGCAATCGCTTCTAATTTAAATACAAGACCTAATGACATAAATCTCTGTGAAATACGTAAAAATTTCTACAATCTGAGTTCCGTTGGTAAGGATATAAAGATTGCTTGGATTCCCTCACACCGAGGAATCGAAGGCAACGAAATTGCGGACAGGTTGGCCAAATCCGCCATTGAGTCGGGCGAAAATTTAAATAATTTCTTTCCTACATTCGACGACGTGATCCTATCGCTCAAGTCTCGAACTTGGAACGAGTGGGAGAAGGAATGGAACTCTCCGACTTCGAACAAAGGCAGATTTTATAAAGATATTCAACCTACGATTCCAAGAAAGCCTTGGTATACAGCTTATCAGTTGAACAAATGTGTCGTCTCAACTATATGTAGAATGCGGATCGGACATTGCTCAATAGCCCCTCATCTATTCAGAATAGGAGTTGTTAACAGCCCATACTGCGAGTGCGGTCAGGATCTCGAGACACTGAACCATGTGTTCTTTGCCTGCCCGTTGGTCTCGGATAGAGGTATGTACGGAAAAGTGGTGAAAATAGAAAGACCCTTTAATATGGAGCATCTGTTGGCGATTGGCTCACGACATGTAATATTAGAAATCGCTAAATTCATCTCCACCACCGGTATAAAGATATAGCTGATTGTAGGAATTTAAGCCTTTCACTCGACCATGTTTTATTGTAAATTCTTTAATTGCTTGTACATATGCTTCCCTTTTGCAATCATTTAATGTAAACCCCTATTTCTCTGAGATCTAATGGAATTCTGTTTTTACTCTTCTTTTCAACAGTAAATATATTATGATCTAAATTGTACAGCACAAATCCGCCTCTATTGGTGGCTGTGCCTTATTAAATAAAAAAAAAAAAAAGTCTATACAAGTTGTTCTAAATTCAAACTTTACATGGGAAATTAGTAGTTGATGAATATTATTTGTTTTGTTATTTTTTAGAAACTTAATTTCTTTATGTTACATTGAGAATACATGAATGTAATTCAATGGCTAAAAGATGCGGAATAAGAGATAGAGGTCGGTCGAGAAAGACTCATTTAAATCACATGAATGGAATCTGATGTGTAGATAGTAGGAGAGTGTGCATGAGGCAATGTTTGGATTAAGTGAAGCGAGAAAAGTATATCAGGAAAGGAAAGTATGGCGCTCAGTTCTCTCTGCCTACCTCAATATGAACAAGGCATGATAGTATGTATGTAAAAAAAACACAAAATATTTATTTGTAACTAGTATATTCCTAGAAAATAAACTATCATGACGTTCGGTTTCTAAAAAAAACTGATAAAATAAACATTTTCCTAATATTCATATAAGATATTATGAAAAATGATGTAAAAGAGTAAAATTAAATAATAATTTAACATAAACAGAGCAAATTTCACAATAATAATGTTAATATATTACCTTTAGTCAGTATATATTATTATAAGGTCTTTGGTATATACCTAGTCAAAGATGTTCCGTACTCAAATTTTGTATGGAAAATTTTCAGCGATTTTTTGAAATGAGTTTGTTTAATTATTTTTTTATTTTATTATGAAAAGTTGATATTTCTTGAATGCCATTTTATGAAAGTGATGAGCCTTTTTACCTATTTGAAAATAAAAATTTCAAATTTTAAGTTTCCTGAGCTTGGGGTCACTTTGAAATATTTGACAGTTAAAAAAATTGAGAAGCACTATTCATATATCGTTCAAAATCTAATGGGATCTAAGTGAGCATTAGATATACAAATTTGCAAAATTTGAATAGAATCGAATGAGTACTTTAGTCTATAATCGATAAAGTAAAATGAACACGCCGTACATAGCACATAGCACACTGCACACACACACAGATACATTGTGATGAAACTTTCAGAATACAATCTCAGCATGATACTAGTTGATAATCTGCAAAAAAAAAATACCCTTAAAAATTGCGAAATCATAACTCCCCACTATATCACCTTGTGTTAGTGAGGAGTAAAAAAGAATGGGTTATAGCCATCACTTGAACATTTTACAATGCTTAAACTCAATCGAATTTCAAACCACTTTTCATGGTCCGATTTTGCAAATACTTGGGTGACAATATTATAAAAACGATTGCTTATTCTTTCACAATTTTACATTCTTGGCCAACGGCGGGACATAAAAGCTAGTTACCATAGAATTATAATGTACAGAAGCCGCGTGTAGTACAAATTTCGAATTCAAATGTATGCCAAGTTTTTTTTACATGTGTGTGTGAGGCGGTAGATCGGTTGGTCTACGTATTATGTAGGTGCGCGTATCGGTAGGTGTACGTATACTAGAAATTCGTCTCTTTCAGCGTAGTTTTAGTTGGCATACATTCATTGCGCTGACTAGGTATCTGTATCATATATAATCTAAGCTAGTTACATAGGGACCTAAGGGAACAATTAGAGGGTATGGAAATAAAAATCCATACAACATTAGATATAGAGAACACTGTTGACAAGGTTCAACAGGCAATACTAGTCTCTTATCATAACAACTGTCCTGTCAAGCCCATACATTCAACAAAGTGTGTGCCTTGGTGGACCAAAGAACTCTCAAAACTAAGAACAAATGCTAGGAAAGAGTTCAACGCAGCTCGGAAAACGGGTAATTGGGACTCATACAGGGAAGCCCTAACCAGTTACAACAAAGAGCTGAGAAAAGCCAAAAGAGCAACGTGGAGGGATTACTGCCAAAGTATTGAAAGTACTCCAGATAAGAAAAAACTGGGTGTCATAATGGCAAAAGACAAAGCCAATGCACTCAATACAATAAGGCTGGCCAATGGCCAGTTCACAAAGACCGGGGAAGAAAAGTTGAAACAAATGTTTAATATTCACTTTCCTGGATCGTACATAGCAAACCTCAATGAGGAAGAGCAGTCGCGAAACACCATAGGGCCTAAATTTAGAACCAATAGGGACGACTGGAAGCTGGCTAAAACTGTGTTTAACCAAGCAAAGATTAGATGGGCAATTAGCACTTTTAAACCGTTTAAATCACCAGGCAGTGATGGAATAGTGCCAGTATTTCTTCAGAAGGGAATCAGTGTACTTGCAGCACCACTATGCCATATTATGAGGGCTTGTCTTGCATTTGGGTACATACCGAAAAATTGGAGACAAGTTAAAGTAGTCTTCATCCCAAAACCAGGACGAGAAAACTACACAGAGGAAAAAGCTTTTCGACCGATCAGCTTAACCTCCTTTATGATCAAAACAATGGAAAAACTGGTTGACAGGCACGTAAAGGAGGGAGCACTGAAAAAAATACCATTGCACCGACATCAATTTGCGTACCAACCGGGAAGATCCACAGAAGCAGCACTACATGAAATAGTACTGAGCATAGAAAAATCCTTATATTACAAGGAACTAGCACTTGGGACATTCATTGATATAGAGGGAGCATTTGACCAAACCTCACATGAAGTGATCACCAAGGCTGCCAATAGGCATTGTATTGACAACACTATAATTAGATGGATCAAAAAAATGCTTGAAGACAGAATAGTATCAGCAACCCTCTTCGGTGAGACGATTAGGGCATCCACTAACAGGGGTTGTCCTCAGGGGGGGGTTTTATCACCCCTACTTTGGACCCTGGTGGTGGATGAACTTCTTGTTAAGCTCGAAGAAAAAGGGATTAAAGCCATAGGCTACGCAGATGATATTGCTATCATTGTAGGTGGAAAATTTCCAAGAACAGTCTCGGAGGTAACTCAGTCAGCCATCCAGACAGTAGAAGAATGGTGCAAAGAGGTAGGACTGAAAATTAATCCTAATAAAGCAGTCCTAGTACCATTCACCAAAAAGAGGAAACTAGAAGGGTTTATTACACCAACTCTTTTTGGAAAACAGATCACACCTAGTGACCAGGTTAAATACCTTGGAGTTATAATAGATAAGGGACTAAACTGGAAACAACACGTGAATCACATAACAAATAAAGCTAGCAGAGTTTTCTGGGCATGCAGAAGAACCTTTGGTAAATCATGGGGGCTTAAACCCAAAACCCTGCACTGGATCTACACCACCATAATCAGACCAACCATCACATATGCTGCTCTGGTATGGTGGCCAAGAACCGAACTTGTGTCCTGCAGGAACCAACTAAGTAGGTTACAGAGACTTGCATGTATGGGAATTACAGGTGCAATAAGAACAGCACCAACAGCTGCTTTAGAGGTCCTTCTTGGCCTCCCACCCCTTCAAATAATGATCGAGGCAGAGGCGAGGCTCGGACTATACAGACTAGTTTGTAATGACCAATGGAGCCTTAAATATTTAGGCTATGGCCACACAAATTTCAGTGGGAACAAAGAACTGGATTCATTAATGCATATGAATTCAGACAAAATGTTACCAAGATATCACTACCAAAAACCATTCACAGTCAGTTACCCCACGTACGAAGAATGGGAAGGGAAAAAAGAATACAAACCAAATAAGCAGGGATTGATCTGGTACACTGATGGATCAAAGACCAGCGAGGGCACTGGAGCAGGGGGGCATTGCTGGGGAACCAAGATTAATTTCTCATGTAGTCTTGGACAATGCCCAACTGTATTTCAGGCAGAAGTATTTGCAATCACAGAATGTGCATATGAGAATATAAATAGGAACTACAAAAATGGGAACATTTATATTTTATCAGACAGCCAGGCAGCTCTTAAGGCCTTAGAATCATACCAAGTTACATCAAAACTGGTATGGGACTGTCTAATGTACCTTGAAAGGCTAGGGAAACACAATAGAATACATCTAGTATGGGTACCTGGTCATAAAGGTATAGAAGGAAACGAGAGAGCAGATAGGCTAGACAAAAAGGGATCAGGGCAACCTTTCATAGGACCTGAACCTGCAGTTGGCCTATCTGCAAATACGATTAAAAGATCAATTAAAGACTGGATAACAATCCAGCACAGCGAATTCTGGAAGACCAGTTGTGGACAGCGACAGGCAAAGGAATTCATCGAAGGGCCCTCTAAGAAAAGGACAAAGAAGCTGCTAAATCTTGGCAGAGAACAACTAAAGGCAATGACTGGTTTATTCACTGGTCACTGCCATCTGAAAAGACATCATTACATAATGGGGATCGCTGATGAACCAAACTGTTGAAGGTGCCAACAAGAGGAAGAAACAGCCTCACATGTAATCTGCGAGTGTCCAGCACTGATGGAATCCAGGCACAGACATCTGGGAGCCTTTATACTAAGACCCAGGGACATGGGAGGCATCTCAATCTGCAAAATATGGGACTTTATCCAAGAAACCGGAATGCTATTGAAATGACATCCCTAAAGGGAGGTGCACAATAGATCAACATGGTCGCAGTGCGGGGGCGTAGGGTCCCACTCCAAACTAATAATAATAATAAGCTAGTTACATAATAATTAACTTCAAAAATTTTACACTCTAAAATGTTAGTATGAGTATTTGATTTTAACTATAGAAACGAAAAAAAAAATTAAAAATCTAACAAAGTCTGATTTTCGTAATAAGTATGGAATAAATATGGAACATTTTAGTAAGTTTACCAAAGTTCTATAATTTTGAATTAGATTCATAACAAATTCCCCTATTTGAAAATTGTATTCTATGTAACCATGGAAACGAAAATCAACGTAATAGGTATGTTGAATATCTTAGTACTTTTTGTTCCCGATAGATTCTGTTAGTTGTCATATATCGTTTTATTCAAAGAATTATAATGTACAGAAGCCGCATGTAGAACAAATTTCAAATTCAAATGTATGCCAAGTTTTTTAACACGTGTGTGTGAGGCGGTAGATCGGTTGGTCTACGTATTATGTAGGTGTGCGTATCGGTAGGTGTACGTATACTAGAAATTCTTCTGTTTCAGCGTAGTTTTAGTTGGCATACATTCATTGCGCTGACTACGTATCTGTGTCATATATAATCTAAGGTTTTATTACAGATTCTTCTTAGCCATCTCATTTCAATTTTTTATGCTTTCGTGCTTCATCTGGCATGTCCAGGTTTCACTTGCATACGTCAAGGTTGGTACTAAGATATCGTTATGAATGGCAAATTTAGTATCCTTTGATATGTTGCGGTCATTCATAACTGCCCCCCTAGACAACATGCCATTTAAGCTAAGCGTTATATCGCTAAGCGATAGTAAATGTATGGAATTGGTGGCTATGACATCACGTGACAGCCACCAATTTCATACATTTCTATCGCTTAGCGATTTAACGCTTAGCTTTAATGACATGTTGTCTAGGGCCGCTGGTCTAAATCAGTGGTCCCCAACCTTTTTGTTGCCGCGGACCGATCAGCGTTTGATAATTTCAGCGCGGCCCACTGAGGGTAGGGGGGGTTACATTGGAGGGGGGGAGTCACATTGGGGGGGAGGGTTGCATGGGGGAGGGGGGCTTTCCACATTGAATGTACTTAGCGTGAAGGGGTTTTTAACGGAATAATTGTTTTAAGCTATGTGCTACAATTTTTTCAAAAAAATATTTTGATATTTAGGCCGACGGGGCGGCCCAGTACCATTTGGTCCACGGCCCGGTACCGGGCCGCGGCCCATAGGTTGGGGACCACTGGTCTAAATGCTCCATTCCATTAATTTTTACATTTGATAATTTGGTTTAGATAGGATACATCGATATACAGTGATAACTCGATATCTTTGTTATTTTGTATTTGTCGATATAACAGTAATACTATCCACATATTAAATTTTAATCGATTTGGGGTTCCACTCGCCTAGTAATGACACTTGTCAAATTGAAGACAGCAATAATGTGATCAATAAAGTCAATTTTAAGAAGGAGCTATGAGGCCACATCAAGGAGTCCTCTTTCAGATATGAATTAAAGAGGAAAGACCAAGCTATGTCTTTCCATATATGACATATATTTTTTGTATAGAAAACAAAATATCTTAAAATGTCATTCTGGTATATTGAAAAAAATTATCTTTGTTATTCTGTATCTCTATAAATATATACCTAATGATAATATTCACCATGTAGTTTTCTTTCACGATTATTACCATGAATACTTGTAACTTATTTTTTTAAATATTAAAGCCTTTCATAAAGAAAAAAGTTATCATACATTGAGCTAGACATTACATTTTACTTTCTGCCTGCAAGAAATCTGCTGCTTTCTTTGTGTCTTCACCCTAATACATATATGTGAGGATCCAGCAGGAATCAGAAAGAGAATAACAGCAGAAAACAGGATATATTTCTATTTACTACAAGTGTTCACAAAAAGCCATCGTGGTTTCACTGGATTCACGAATCCAGACCCACAAACACAGGCAACCAGAGTACCAGCCAGAATAGGCAAACCACACGGGCTTGTGACCATGTATGCGGACTTAAGGGGCCCCTTTAACATTCTCAGAGAAACCGTGTTAATGCTATATATAAAACTAAAATAAAAATGGTATTTGCATATGGTTGTGAGGAGTGACTTTGAAGATGGCTGAAATCCTGGATAAGTACTTATGAAAGTAGGGAGTTACGAAGAATACAACATACCAGACCCCCATTTTATTTACACACATTTTTCAGTTAATGAGATGGACTGCAACAGACAGGGAAAGTCAGACACACACATCCACCAAAGTGTAAAGACCGGAATTCCAAGATAAGGTGAGAAGAGGAGGTAAAAAGTTATGTGGCACAGCTTCTCTCTACTTAGGCTGTAGTGTCATTGTAGGTTATTTAAGTATTGATTAAATTAGAGCTTGCCTGATTTTGGTTACTAATATTTTTTTTTATATTCGCTTTGTCTCACAAAACAATCATCCTCACCATAATATTTTGGAAAGATATATGTATGTATGTATGTGGGTATTTTTTTTAGTGTGCTGTTCAATCAAAAACTAGAAAACTTTTAAGGTTAAATATTCTGCATACCGCTTCCATTGCGACCAGTGAGTAACCTAGGCAAATTAAAAATAAACTTTTTAATGTTTTACTATATGTTTTTTCATTTTTTCGTAAATTTTCCTACAAATATTGTCACGAATGAAAGGACAAAATATGTACATTTTCGTAAGCAAATATTTATTTATTTCAATTTCAGAAGTGCATTTTTACACGAATAATTTTTACTAAGTTATATTTGAAAGTATAACTTGGCGTTTGAGTGAAAACATTGAGGTTATTTATTAATTATTTTGTAATATAGGTGTGTGATTTGTAATTATTTATTTAAAAACTATCAAATTTTTTGTTTCTTTATATATTTATCTCATAAACGAATTAATAAAAAAGTATGGAATTCATTTAACGATCCAAGCGGATGTATGTATGTGCCTATATTTTATTTAGATGTAAAAATAAATGCTCTTTCTTACATCTAGTATAACCCATAAGCATATTTACAAGTTGAAAAAATAAAAAAAATTTACAGTATGAAATATATAAAAACAACAAAAAACAAGAAAATATTCATATTTACTCAAAAATACAAAGGAAGCACACAATATGTCCAATTCTGATTTGTCTAAATTTATCCGTCTGAATTTTAGTACATGAGAAATGTAAAAAAGGTGCTTGCATTTATACGGGACTCATTACGTCACACCGTGCGAACAAAATCCTTTTATCCATGGTCGCCCGTTGGTTACAGATGTTTTCGTACTCTGAAACGAATCAGAATCGGACATAATATCTGAAAAAGAACTTTTCCTTTATGTATTCAACACTTAGCCGAGAAGATGGGCGATTTGCACGTAAACCAACAAAGCAAAAAGACAAAATTGCACTCTGCACAACCGGAAGCTGGTTTATTATGTTTGGCGAAAATTATACTAAATATCTTATAAAGTTTACTAAAGTCACTAAAGTGTTTTAATGATTTGTTCTGATTCTGAACTAATTAAATAATACAGGTGTTCAAAACAGGATATTAAACATTCCCATGAGTTATTCAGAATAAATATTTCCTCAATACAGAGTTTAAAATGTAATTAAGCAGTTAATCTTTTGGTTACTTTTAATATATTGAATGTCAGTATAGCATAAAACCTATTATCAGAAAATATTGATTGGCATATTTGACAATATCAGCAATATTTGATTGTATTACATTAAAGAAAGTCAGATTAAATATTTTATCTCAAACATAATGATAATTTAATGCAGTTAGGTATACTTAAAAACTGCTTGAAAGAAAGGAGTTTAAAACCAAAAACATACAAAATTGTGGTATGTTTTTGTTTAGAATAAATAATTTGTTTATCATACATAAGTAACACTATTACCAAAAGAAGTTATAGTAACGATTTGTTAATGTATAATTTTCTTAAGGAGTTAATGTAAGATTTGATTTTTTATACGAAAGATAATTAAAAAGCACAACATATTGAAAGGGCACGCCTTTTCGGTGTAAATTTGTTGATTATATTCATTATATTGTATATTTTGATAGTTGTGACATTTAATAAGGGGATTGTTAGTTATTTATAAATCTATATTAGGGTATGGCTATGTCATGTCTCGAAATTTAATATTAATTTAGTGATATACATAAAACAATACATTTGTAAGCATAATATTATTATTAATACAAAATGCATTTATGAACATAGGAAAACTAAATATGGAGCATTTTCGACGAAAAACGCCTAACATATTGCAAAGATGAAATGGATCACAAAATTTCTATATGGACAGCACCTAACCCAAATCGTTAGAATTTAATATTATTTTTCGACTATTCTTTCAATTAAACATAGATTGAGGATCGAGAATGAATGCTTAGGTACATCTAGATATAGGCAGGGTAATACGCATAATATAAATCCATCACTTACCTCTATATCGAAATCCAACAAATTAAATGCTGCCCGAAATAAGGAGCAAAAATGTGCTATGCTCGGAACTTCCCACCATGACTGTATATCTAAAACGATTAAAACCATTTAAAAAATTCAATACACATTTATTTTACACGGTTAACAAACAGAACAATACGTTATCACACAACCAACCTAAAATACCTATGAAAGATGGAAACATAACCCACAAGGTAGATTTGCCGAGCACACGAGCAACTTTTCACTACTTTGGATGTTAATTTAAGACCGACATATTTCAATAAATTTGTTTTCTACTCAAACAACCCGTACACCCAAACGACCGCGGCAGACGAGAAAATAAACGCCATGTTCTCAAACAAGTGACGATATTTAAAGAAAACGTAAACTACAACACAAACTCAGATAAATTACAAACAATAAAGCATAGAATATTTATTTTTCATAGAATAACTATCATTTCATTACATTGATTGAAAATATAAAACAAACATCATCCTAGAGTATTTACTTGATGCACCAACTACCGGAAACATAACGATGAAGCGATGATAATTTAGGTACACATCAAAGATTCTAAAACTTTTCGGTACCTAAATTATTTATTATTACAGAATAAGGAATATACCTTGGAGGAATAAAGGAATATACAGAGTGGACATAATATTTTATATTAGTAGAAAAATATTTTTATGACAAATTTATGTGTTTCATTTCCAATATTTCAAAAATTCAAAAAAATATCGAAAAAAGCCGAAACACCCCAACTAGAAAAGTATTTTAATTTTCTATAAAAAAATATGGACATTGTAGTAGTAGGTACATTTCAGAATTTTTTAACGATTTTTATAAAAATTGAATTTTGTGACGACATTGCTTCATACAATTTGTAAGACTCAATAGTTTGATACTAATCTCCAAATATACATACATACCATCATGCTGTTTTCATATTCTGGGTAGAAAAAAAGGACTGACCTCCATACTCTCCTACCTTGACATACATACATACATATAAGGCGTCAGTCCACCTCTCTCTGGCCCGGGCATTGTGCTTCAACCTTTTCCGTAAAGTCGGGTTCAGTAAAATATAATCCGCACAAGACAGAGGCGATGCAATCATCTAATGTGGAAATGGATCAAGAGGCAGGGACTACGAAGCAAATAGCCAGACTGTCCAATACCTGATAGAGGAGTGCCTCCACCCTCCTGGATATCTCCTCGTCCTGGACTGTACAACTTTAAATAATCGAGCAAATGACGCAGCCGATGGCGGAGAAAAACATATGCCAATGCCATACAAAAAGGAAAGTAAGTATCTAAAATTGTTCGAGGGAAACGACATATTGGGTAAGATGCCTCACGTCCACTCCCTATACGTTAACCTGGTAAGTGGCATAACCCTCCAAGCTCCCGGACCGCACTCCTAATAATTGGTGTTCAAGCACAGTTGAAAATATCACAGAAAAATCTTCTGATAGCCACATGTATTGTCTTATCTTCCTTCACGGCCATGATGAGCACGTCCAATGCTAGAACGGACATCTGCGTTGGCTGATTGGGGAAGCATATCAAGGAAATGTTCCGCCTGTCCTAGACAGCAGCAAACGGTGGTCGAACGGCTGCATCGGGAACGGCAGCGGCTATGGTGACAGGGCTCAATAGTGCCACTACAAACCAGCTGTGGCTCCAAAACCAGCGTAACTAACCAGGGGGGGGGCAAGTCTGGTCCAATCGGCGAAATCAAAACCCTCACGATTACCCATACCATGGATATAATTATTATACGGAGTTCTATAATATCTCTTGATGTCATAGAACTCCATATGATAATTATATCCATGATATGGGTAGTCACAAGGGTTTTGATTTCGCCGGTCGGACCAGACTTGCCCCTCAGGACTACGGTAGCATTTCAGTTGAATTGGTGTTACGACGTCTGTCGCTAGCACTTCAGGGCAGGTCCTCATGGCTCCAGGAGGCAGGGACCGACCAATGTCCCCCGACATGGTATCCTAGCTGCTAGGAACACCGATTCGCATTCGAAGCGTGCATATTTCCGACTCTCTTAATTTATTTCTTTTTATTTTAAGCTTTTACCTCGTGGAAATTAATTTAAAATAATATGAAAACAACAACATCATTTTATTAATTTATTTCCACTCCCTTATTTTCATACCACTACTAGCTTGTGTCAAAAACTACCGTTCTCTTCCTCAGGTGAGTTAATACTATTTTGATATTTTGCGCGGCAGTGTCATGGGTATAGCGGGAGGTGGGGTTAAGTTAAGGGGTGGTCGTTGACCTAACGGGAATTTAAGTAAACTAGTGGAAATTAACAAAGTGATGCTAATGTTTAGATATTTTTTTAGAAATTATATATTTAATGGTATACCAAATGTAAAAAAAAATATTCTGACCATTTTTACAGCTACCCATAAAAATTACTCAGTTGAAATTGCTCACGCGTTGTGTTGTCACGAGCCGGTTCATCAAACGCAAATCGGCAATTCTTGCGCCAGGAGACGGTGGGTTTCTCTCGCAGACCCCGGGACGGGCCGGCATCAGGGCCCTGTCTCCTGAAGCCACGGAGGAACCATCGGGTGCCGTAGTGATCATCGCACCAAATTCAGTAAGCATGTCGTCGTGTCCCCTTAGGAGGCAGATGCTGAGTCGGAAGAGGTTCCGATGTCGTTGAATTGTGCTCTTCCTGGAGCCGGCCAGCCGCTTTGGAGATCTGCCTCGCCGCCGCCGTTGTCGATGGAGCCACTCACCCAGCGTCTGCCGTTGTCTGGGATCGAAGCATTTCCAATGATAGCCTTGTCCGCATCATCTATTTATGACGCCCTCTTCAGGAAATGGACGTGCCCTTTGGATCATGGCCATGTGTAAGGAGGAAGAGATAATATTATGTGCCCATCAAGAACAATAATGTTTGTGTGATATTTTAGACTGGGATTTTATTTATTGGCAATTTTAATCTGCGATGTCCATGATTAACATTGTTTTACATAATAATTTGTGACGCAGTTTTATTTATTTTGACTATAATTATTACGTGTTATATCTATAATAAAAAGTAAAGACTTTTTGATTCTACATTAATTTAATTGAGCGCGATAGGCCTATTTCGCCTTGTTAGGGCATTAACTAGCTTAGCTAGTTAATGCCCTAACAAGGCGAAATAGGCCTATTGCGCTCAATTAAATTAATGTAGAATCAAAAAGTCTTTACTTTTTATTATAGATATAACATATAATGGAATTCTACCAAATAAAAACTTCATCGATAATTATAATTATTACTTTTAATTTTTATATTGTGACGAGATTGTGCGACAATTGTCATTTTTATTCATCGTCAGGCCACGATTTGGTATACATATTTACAATTTTATTTATTGTAACACGAGAGCGTCTTGTGTGCATATATGTCTTGTGTATATATATTTTTTTGTTGATGGTTGTGGTGTGCTGGTTTGGCATCGAATTCAAAATAGAAAACCAAAATAGGAGTCACATCAGCACCATAAGGATCTGCTAGCCTATCGGAGAGGCTGAGCCCTGCCAAACTTAAGCCATCACATGAAAGATATAGGCCCGGTATTATAGTCTGAGTTTAAGAGCTAAACTAAAGCTTTACAAAAATATAGCGTATTACAGTGTCCGTTTAGGCCTAATCCTCCCTCAAATACGTTACTAAAACGACAAATATTTAACTCAACGTTTCTGGCGGAATGTCATTTACCTTAGGGATACACCTTCTGGCAGTCGGCTTTTCGTGTGCTCGCGTCTGTTTGACAGTACTTTCGTTATAAGCCACGTGTCTGTACTCTATTTGATATTTGAGTGTTTTTTTTTATTTATTTGCCATGTTCGAATAAAGCACCGTATAATTTTCGCCAAACATCTTGAACGAGCATCCGGTTGCGCAGAGCGCAAATTTGTGTCTTTTCGCTTCGTTGATTTATGTGCAAATAGCCCACCTTCTCGGCTAAAAGATATTTGGCGACAACTATATTAAAACAAAATTTATAAATATTACCACGATATTTCCATAAGTATTGTGATCGATATATTTCCATGCATTATGATATCAAAGAAACCCAATTAACCATTATTTTACTTTGGCCTAGTGTATTTCTTCTATTAATTCTAGGAACGGATTATAGCGGCCCCCCAGGCCTTGTTCATATATTTAAACATTATCTTTTATATTGAAAATAAATTTAAAATGTAAAATGCAATTAACAGATTTTTGTAACCTTGGTTTTCACCCGGCGATGCAGTTAGACCCCCCCCCCTCCTACTTCATGTTCCACGGGAGCTGGGTCGCCCTGCTGTGTCCAGTCAGTTGTCATTCGGTAGGATACAGTGGTAGTCGGTCAGTAGTAGTGAGTAGTTGTGAGTCGAGTCCCGTCTGAGAGTTCAGCCATGACATATACGTAGTCTAACGCTAGTCGAACCGAATTCAGTATATTGTCCGCGAACGGTATAGGACCATTGAAATTTGATTGGCTGGGCTGTCGGACGGCCTCAGTATCTTAATTGTATAAAGTAGTGATTAAGTCAGTTGTTTTTAGGTTCGCTACCTATCATCGAGGGGTGATTATAAGTATTAATAAAAAAATTCTTTCAGATACCATTATCAACGAGGGGTGATTAAAAGATAGTTTTTAAGTTATAAAAAAAGTATTTAAGTGTAAGTGTTTCATTGCAGTCCTGGTCGGAGAGCAGTTGGGTAAGATCTTTCCAGTTATGTATAATATATTATTTTTGCCATGCATGTATTTTATGTTTTTGTCTTTTCAGGCACATGCAAGCCAATAATGTTTATAAGATTTTTTCTTTTCAGAGACAGCGTATAATGTTTGTTTTAATAAAAGTATTCTTCCCAGCATCCTTAAGATATCAACCATCATTATTAATTTGTTATTTTTTTTCTTTCCCTACATTGGTTTGTCTTTTTCTTCCCAACATGTTTCATGATTTCTTATGAAAAATAATATTTTTATGGTAAAGGTTTCTATTTTGTGAAAACAGAACCTTTTTTTTCGATTTATGTATGTATTTTAATGTTATTTATTTCTGAAATCCCCCTGTTCGTATTTTGGTCACTGGTCACATTATTTGACAGTGACAGAACCATAGACATAATACAGAACCATAGATTATCATATGATATACTAGATGTCGCAGTCAGTAAATTTTGTATGAATCGAAATGAGGCTATTTTCCGCGGGATTTTTGACAACTTGGTTGGCAGACCACATAATTTTCTATAGAGAATAACGACTAATGTGAATTGTTTTCGGATTTATTTGTCGAAAAACGCTTTTTTCATCAAGATTTAGAGAACAGTTATCTTGTAAGTGTTGAAGTGTATGTAAAACTGCAATATGTTGCCAACCAAAACGTCAAACGTGCGATATTCCATGACTTACTTATTGCACGGAGTACTCCATCTAGTATATTATATGACGGAGTACTCCATCTAGTATATTATATGAAAATCTATGTACAGAACTGAGAGTGATCCCGAGAGTAAACTAAAATTATCCCGTCTGCAGAATGCAGCGGGAACAAACGCAGCGCGCATGTGCAACGAAATGTCACTTTTATTCATTTTATCTACTAGCAGTGGGTCCTAACTTCCATACAAAAAAATGTTCTATAGGAGTTATCATCATCATGTAACCAACATAGAAAAACTAAATTTAGCCAACATTACGAACCCAATTTGCAAAACTACACTAGCAAACTTCAAGTGATTTCAAACAATTTTCTGCCATTTTCTTTTAACCTTTCAATTTTGCTGTTGGTTATTGAGGTTATCTGAGACGCATTTTATTTTTTTTATTCTGTTTTGGTGATAAATGATAATAACGCACGATTTTAAGACTTCTGAGGATAATATAATTAAATAAGGTAAGATTTATATTTATTTATTCAATATAATTCCATTTCATACAAACATCTTCTATTTTGCGGACCACTATGAACCACGTGTGAAGTTTATTTCAAAGAGAATATAACCTACGGATATATGGTTTATTTCTTTTTGCTATGAAAGCATTAGAGTACATATTTGTTTTGAATGTTGTTATTGTTTAGGACCACATGTTAAATGAATTCTTTTGCTATCAAAGCATGGAAACATCAGTGTAGATATTCATTCAAGTTTAAAATCTAGGTTATTGATCTTATTAAATTAAAAAATAATCATAAAAACGATGTATACAATAGTATACCTATTATATTTAAACTCTAGTAGCGGTGTTAAATACTTTAGATTGCAGTAATCAAGTCTTGAAATAACATAAGCGTTGATGAGAGATTTAGTAGCGTCTATTGGAAGATTTCTGCGAATTGACTTGATTCTACGAAGATGATAAAATGCTGCTCTAGTTGTGCAATTTATTTGTTTTTTGAGAGTCAGGGAGTCTAGGTGGACTCCAAGGAGTAATGTTGTTATTGTTTAGAACCATATGACAATTATAATTTATTATGCTATAGGAGTTTGAAAATAATTATATTAGTGTATATATTCAAGTTACATACATACCATCACGCCATGTCCCTTGCGGGGTAGGCAGAGAGAACCGAACGCCACATTTTTCTATCCTGGCACGCATCTCTCGCCTCGTCCACATTCATGCATCGTCTCATACATGTTCGTCTATTGCTCACACTTCTAACATTTCCGTCTGTTGTTCACAGTTCGTCTATTGCTCACACTTCTAAAATTTCGTTTCTTTTTTGTCGTCTTTAATTTAAAAAAAAATATGTTGAATTACGCCTTATATTTTATTAAAAACTAGCTTTTATGTCCCGCCGTTGGCCAAGAATGTAAAATTGTGAAAGAAAAAGCAATCGTTTTTATAATATTGTCACCCAATTATTTTGCAATATCAGACTATGAAAAGTGGTTTGAAATTTGATTGAGTTTAAGTATTGTAAAATGTTCAAGTGATGGCCACAACCCATTCTTTTTTATATATTGCTATAAAGTGTGAATGAAGTATAATATTTATACAATTTCTGCTCGCATGGACTATGCGTAATGGTTTTAAATATGACTGTTTATCAACGTTGTAAAGAGATTGGTTTGGCCACAACCCCCATTTTTAAATATTATCATCGAAAACAAATTGTAATGTGTACCTATTGAAAATTTAGTAATTTTGGATGTTGGGATGTGGTTAAAATTTGATTAAACAAACGTAGGTACTGAAAAGATCTAGTATTGGTCACATCCCATTCGTTTTTATATTTTTTCATCAAGTGTGCATTATATTTTTGCTCAATTTGACTGAAAGTCTTCATTAACGAAGAAGAAGAAGACTTGAACTATAGTAAATAGTTTTTAATTTGAATATAAATGTTGTGAAGAGTTCAGTAATGGCCACAACCCCCATTCTTTAAATATTAGGTGTTGAAAATTATTCAAAATAGGATGATATAAATGGTTTAAATTTAATTAAACAAAAGTATTGAAAAGATTCTAGTGCAGGTTATATCGTCACATCCCATATCCCATTCATTTCATATGTATTTTCATCAAGTGTGCATATCGTTAATAATATTTCTGCACAATAGACTATTAGACTTAAAACTAACCCAAAAGACTAAATAAAAAAGAGAAAAATAAGTATAAGACTATAAGAAATAGTTTGTATAAAAAACTATTCCAATGGTCTACATAAAATAAGTAAAAATACATATACCTAATAGAAGAATTAGACTATTGGAAATAGATTGTATAAAAGCTCACCCAAAGGTCTACAAAAAAGAAGAAGAAGAATATTTAGACTATTGGAAATAGTTTGTATAAATACTGACCAAAAGGTCTACATAAAAGAAAATGAATAAGACTATTGGAAATAGTTTGTATTAAAACTCTCCCAAAAGTCTACGTACTTAAATGAAGAAGAATAATAATTAGACTAAAGGAAATAATTTTTATAAAAAAATGACCCAAATGTATACATAAAAGAAGAAGAAGATGAATTAGACAATAGGAAATAGTTTGTATAAAAACTGCCCTAAAGGTCTACATAAAATTAAGAAGAAACAGAATTAGACTCCAGGACCCGCCGCTTCAGGCCCTTCAGTACCTCCCGTCCCTTTAATCCCTCATTACGTCCCTTCCCATCAGACCCTTCACTACCTTCCGTCCCTTCAGGCAGTTTTATACCTCCCGTCCCTTCAGGCCCTTTAGTGCATCCCTTCCCTTCATTACATCCCGTCCCATCAGTCGGTTAAGAAAAGTTTAAATCCAGAAACCATCCTGGAAGAACCGCGAAGAGATGAAAGAACATTCTTTTCCCAGGATGCTCTACTTAATAGGTAAAATGACTAAATACACGAAGAAGAAGAAAAAAGTTTAAACCCAGATACCTGCGAAGAGATGGAAGGACAGTTGGACCTTCTTCTCCCAGGATTCTCCAACTTCATAGGTAAAATGACCAAAAATACACGATGAAGAAGAAGAAGAAGAAATAAGTTTAAATCCAGATACCTGCGAAGAGATGGAAGGAAAATTGGACATTCTTCTCCCAGGTTAGTCCACCTTCAAAGGTAAAATGACCAAATAGACGATGAAGAAGAAGAAGAAAAAAGTTTAAATCCAGAAACCTGCGAAGAGATGGAAGGAAAATTGGACCTTCATCTCCCAGGATAGTTCATCTTCATAGGTAAGATGACCAAGTACACGTTGAAGAAAAAGAAGAAAAAAGTTTATATGCAGAACCCGTCCTGGAAGACCTGTGAAGAGATGGAGGGACAGTCGGACCTTCTTTTCCCAGGATACTCCCCCTTCATAGGTAAAACGACCAAATACACGAAGAAGAAGAAGAATAAGAAAAAAGTTTAAATCCAAAAACCATCCTGGGCATACGCTCGACAATTCACCAAAGTTTCATTATAATCGGACAAACGGTTGATAAATAAATAAATAAAATAATTTTCCTATAGGAAATCAGTATATGTAGGTATATTATTGTTGATTTGTAAGTAAATAGTATTAGGTAGGTACCTACCTACAACAACCTTCTAAATAAATTCGATTCCTAACAAATTTTATTTGAATATCACATTCTTTCTGTAGCCATGGAAACGATTCGAACACGTAAGTAATATCGAATGGTTCGGATACATTTTTTGAATATGTAGGTACCTACATTGGTTTGTTCGATGCCATAAAAATGAAAATTGTCCGAAATATCAAATATTATATACAAATTATGCAATTTTATTATGCCCATATCTTTACTAATAATTAACAGACTTTTACAATATACGTCTTAAAACTTGCTGTAATGTCTTGTGTTTCATTTTATTATTTCATATTTATATTTATTTCAAAGGTTTATTATTTTCAAGAACATATTCATTCGGTAGGAAAATGAAATATTGTATGAAAAGATATTAAAATGGCGGCATTTATGTACAAAACGCTTACTTTAAAAATAAGTTAAACATTATAATTATACAAAATATTCACCATGTTTTTCACTTAAACGCTAAGTTATACTTGAAAGTAAATTTTTTTCGTGTAAATACGTACTTCTAACTTTTAAACTAACAGATATATGCGTGCAAAATGTACACTTTTTTGACAGATACGACTTGGAAAATTTTGTATGAAAAAAATAATTATTGAAATATTTTTAAAATTCAGCATTTTTATCGCATTATTTTTAGCGTGACACTGCATCAGGTATACAGGTACACGTTCGCACATAAATTAGATTTTTAGATGCTCTTGGTTTTTCAGAAGGCGTGAGACAAACACACACACACACACATACACTAACATTTTGATTGCTTTATTACTTTAGATATATATATATATATATATATATATATATATATATATATATATATATATATATATATATATATATATATATATATATATATATATATATATATATATATATATATATATATATATATATATATATATATATATATATATATATATATATATATATATATATATATATATATATATATATATATATATATATATATATATATATATATATATATATATATATATATATATATATATATATATATATATATATATATATATATATATATATATATATATATATATATATATATATATATATATATATATATATATATATATATATATATATATATATATATATATATATATATATATATATATATATATATATATATATATATATATATATATATATATATATATATATATATATATATATATATATATATATATATATATATATATATATATATATATATATATATATATATATATATATATATATATATATATATATATATATATATATATATATATATATATATATATATATATATATTTATATTTAAACATATATATATATATATATATATATATATATATATATATATATATATATATATATATATATATATATATATATATATATATATATATATATATATATATATATATATATATATATATTTATATATATATATATATACTAGCTTTTATGTCCCGCCGTTGGCCAAGAATGTAAAATTGTGAAAGAAAAAGCAATCGTTTTTATAATATTGTCACCCAATTATTTTGCAATATCAGACTATGAAAAGTGGTTTGAAATTTGATTGAGTTTAAGTATTGTAAAATGTTCAAGTGATGGCCACAACCCATTCTTTTTTATATATTGCTATAAAGTGTGAATGAAGTATAATATTTATACAATTTCTGCTCGCATGGACTATGCGTAATGGTTTTAAATATGACTGTTTATCAACGTTGTAAAGAGATTGGTTTGGCCACAACCCCCATTTTTAAATATTATCATCGAAAACAAATTGTAATGTGTACCTATTGAAAATTTAGTAATTTTGGATGTTGGGATGTGGTTAAAATTTGATTAAACAAACGTAGGTACTGAAAAGATCTAGTATTGGTCACATCCCATTCGTTTTTATATTTTTTCATCAAGTGTGCATTATATTTTTGCTCAATTTGACTGAAAGTCTTCATTAACGAAGAAGAAGAAGACTTGAACTATAGTAAATAGTTTTTAATTTGAATATAAATGTTGTGAAGAGTTCAGTAATGGCCACAACCCCCATTCTTTAAATATTAGGTGTTGAAAATTATTCAAAATAGGATGATATAAATGGTTTAAATTTAATTAAACAAAAGTATTGAAAAGATTCTAGTGCAGGTTATATCGTCACATCCCATATCCCATTCATTTCATATGTATTTTCATCAAGTGTGCATATCGTTAATAATATTTCTGCACAATAGACTATTAGACTTAAAACTAACCCAAAAGACTAAATAAAAAAGAGAAAAATAAGTATAAGACTATAAGAAATAGTTTGTATAAAAAACTATTCCAATGGTCTACATAAAATAAGTAAAAATACATATACCTAATAGAAGAATTAGACTATTGGAAATAGATTGTATAAAAGCTCACCCAAAGGTCTACAAAAAAGAAGACGAAGAATATTTAGACTATTGGAAATAGTTTGTATAAATACTGACCAAAAGGTCTACATAAAAGAAAATGAATAAGACTATTGGAAATAGTTTGTATTAAAACTCTCCCAAAAGTCTACGTACTTAAATGAAGAAGAATAATAATTAGACTAAAGGAAATAATTTTTATAAAAAAATGACCCAAATGTATACATAAAAGAAGAAGAAGATGAATTAGACAATAGGAAATAGTTTGTATAAAAACTGCCCTAAAGGTCTACATAAAATTAAGAAGAAACAGAATTAGACTCCAGGACCCGCCGCTTCAGGCCCTTCAGTACCTCCCGTCCCTTTAATCCCTCATTACGTCCCTTCCCATCAGACCCTTCACTACCTTCCGTCGCTTCAGGCAGTTTTATACCTCCCGTCCCTTCAGGCCCTTTAGTGCATCCCTTCCCTTCATTACATCCCGTCCCATCAGTCGGTTAAGAAAAGTTTAAATCCAGAAACCATCCTGGAAGAACCGCGAAGAGATGAAAGAACATTCTTTTCCCAGGATGCTCTACTTAATAGGTAAAATGACTAAATACACGAAGAAGAAGAAAAAAGTTTAAACCCAGATACCTGCGAAGAGATGGAAGGACAGTTGGACCTTCTTCTCCCAGGATTCTCCAACTTCATAGGTAAAATGACCAAAAATACACGATGAAGAAGAAGAAGAAGAAATAAGTTTAAATCCAGATACCTGCGAAGAGATGGAAGGAAAATTGGACATTCTTCTCCCAGGTTAGTCCACCTTCAAAGGTAAAATGACCAAATAGGCGATGAAGAAGAAGAAGAAAAAAGTTTAAATCCAGAAACCTGCGAAGAGATGGAAGGAAAATTGGACCTTCATCTCCCAGGATAGTTCATCTTCATAGGTAAGATGACCAAGTACACGTTGAAGAAAAAGAAGAAAAAAGTTTATATGCAGAACCCGTCCTGGAAGACCTGTGAAGAGATGGAGGGACAGTCGGACCTTCTTTTCCCAGGATACTCCCCCTTCATAGGTAAAACGACCAAATACACGAAGAAGAAGAAGAATAAGAAAAAAGTTTAAATCCAAAAACCATCCTGGGCATACGCTCGACAATTCACCAAAGTTTCATTATAATCGGACAAACTGTTGATAAATAAATAAATAAAATAATTTTCCTATAGGAAATCAGTATAGGTATATTATTGTTGATTTGTAAGTAAATAGTATTAGGTAGGTACCTACCTACAACAACCTTCTAAATAAATTCGATTCCTAACAAATTTTATTTGAATATCACATTCTTTCTGTAGCCATGGAAACGATTCGAACACGTAAGTAATATCGAATGGTTCGGATACATTTTTTGAATATGTAGGTACCTACATTGGTTTGTTCCCCCTTCATAGGTAAAATGACAAAATACACGAAGAAGAAGAAGAATAAGAAAAAAGTTTAATCCAGAAACCATCCCGGGCATACGCTCGACAATTCACCAAAGTTTCATTTTAATCGGACAAACGGTTTAGGAGTACATCGCATACATGCATAAATAAACAAATAAAATAATTTTCCGATAGAAAATCAGTATATTGTTGATTTGTAAGTAAATAGTAATAGGTAGGTACCTACCTACAATAATGTTCTAAATAAATTCGATTCATAACAAATTTTATTTGAATAACAGAATCTTTCCGTTACCATAGTAACCATTCCAATACGTTAAAAATATCAAATGGTTTGAGACTTTTTTTGAATATGTAGGTACCTACATTGGTTTGTTCGATGCCATAAAAATGAAAATTGTCCGAAATATCAAATATTATATACAAATTATGCAATTTTATTATGCCCATATCTTTACTAATAATTAACAGACTTTTACAATATACGTCTTAAAACTTGCTGTAATGTCTTGTGTTTCATTTTATTATTTCATATTTATATTTATTTCAAAGGTTTATTATTTTCAATAACATATTCATTCGGTAGGAAAATGAAATATTGTATGAAAAGATATTAAAATGGCGGCATTTATGTACAAAACGCTTACTTTAAAAATAAGTTAAACATTATAATTATACAAAATATTCACCATGTTTTTCACTTAAACGCTAAGTTATACTTGAAAGTAAATTTTTTTCGTGTAAATACGTACTTCCAACTTTTAAACTAACAGATATATGCGTGCAAAATGTACACTTTTTTGACAGATACGACTTGGAAAATTTTGTATGAAAAAAATAATTATTGAAATATTTTTAAAATTCAGCATTTTTATCGCATTATTTTTAGCGTGACTCTGCATCAGGTATACAGGTACACGTTCGCACATAAATTAGATTTTTAGATGCTCTTGGTTTTTCAGAAGGCGTGAGACAAACACACACACACACACATACACACACACAAACACTAACATTTTGATTGCTTTATTACTTTAGATATAAGATAAACGTTGAAAATCGGGGTATGCCAATATTTTTCTACAAGAATTTATACAGAACATTATCAAAAAGTAAAGATATATTTTTCTTTATAAATACCCAAACTATCTAAATTATTTTTTTCAAAACGATTTGATAAGAAATAATGATGGTATATCAAATTGAAAAATAGGTACGTTGGCAGCAGTCCCCCCCTTAATGCTAAATTTATTTTATAATAATTTTATTTAAGTGTAAAAAATAAGTAACATTTCCTTACACCTATTATAAACCAAATAATTTAAATAATGTTGGATTTTTTTTTACATAGTATGACTTATTCTGAAAGATGGAAATGTTAGAAGCGTGAACAACAGACGAACGTGTATAAGACGATGTATGAATGTTGATGAGGCGATGAATGTGTGTCAAGATAGAAAAATGTGGCGTTCGGTTCTCTCTGCCTTACCCGTGAGGGACATGGCGTGATGGTATGTATGTATGTATGTATGACTTAGAAAAAAATTACAAATAAGAAAATATTCCAATATCCATGTTCACAAAACAAAGGATGCACATAATATTTTAAAAGAATTTTTTTATGTATTCAATAATCAATAGGTACATAATGCATTTATCATTTTGATTTCAGATGCAAAGAATGGGCGAAAGCTGTAGGCAATCCAGAATTGGAATTTATGCCAATAGAAAGATTGTGCCAAATTCGATATGTGTGTGGTGACCACTTCGATAAAAGAAGTTTCAATCGTAAAGTGAATCGACTTAAAAAAACTGCCATCCCCACTTTAAAATTATCTTCATTGCCACTTACTGATGAGCAACTTAAGGAATTTCCTTTTCATGTGGCGAGTTATACACCAGGTTTGTATTTTGACTTTATTATGATCTGTTAAGTATAAGTGCACTATTTGTTTTGTTTCTGGGTTACCGTTCACTAGTACTGTCCTTGGCCGTATATATTACGGGAAAAATAAAGCTTTTGGCGGTATTAAAATTGTAAGTTATTGGGTGTGTGTTAAATTCATATTTGACGTAGTACCTGTTAGTTGCCCTAGAAGTAATGTAAAATAAAATTAAAATATGAATAAATATTTTGATTCTAGTTCATTCATGAATATGTAAATTGTCTATAGTGATATGCACAATTTAATATCAAACTTATTGAGAACTGTCATAAAAATGTGTTTTCTGTATATCTATCTTCCTTTTTCAGATGGCACTCTCAGGAAAGAAGTGAGCACTCCATTGTGTAGAGTTGAAAACCTTCTGGAAAAAAGACAGACACAATACCACTTGCTCGGTTTCTATACTAGAATGGAAAAAATACTTCTTAAAAAGACCTATTTGGGAATGTATCCCCATCTGCTACCCCAGGAGGAGATCAAAATCAAACAAATAGCAAGACAGCTGGCAATCCACGTCCCAGGGAGGAAGTTGTTGCAGGACTAAAAAGAGATGAAGAGAAGAATATTTAGAATTTATAAATTTCACCATCTATCACCTATTTCTAGTTTTATTTGATTTAATGTTCTTTGAAGTACAAAATTATTTTAAATTTTGAACTTATTTTACTTCAATCCAGTAATCAATTTGTTTATTAATTTATTATTTTCCAAAATTCTATGTTGATTTATTGAAATTGTATAATTTTTGTAGCAGACAACTCATTTATATTATAAAAAATATGTGCTGTATGTGTTTTTTTTTTCCTGTTTTTGAGTTAATAAATAAACATATCATATTCAATGTATTATGTTTTTCCCTGTTTATAAAATGATAAATAAACAATATGTAAACTATGCTGTGTATTTTTTACTCCTCTCTGATTATAAAATAAACCTCATTTAATGCCTTTGACATAAGCAACATTTTTTTTGTAAATTATTCTTGATGTTGCCCATCACTAGTGTTGGCAGCATTTATAAAGCTCTTTCCCATCCCTATGTCTTGTCCAGTTGTCAAAAATGCAGGGAGGCAACATGACAATTTTATTTTTCTCAATATTGGTACTACATGGATGATATTTTCATACATTTTGTTGATTCAATTTTTTTGTATGGAGCTATGTCTCTTATCCGTAAGGTTATATTCTCTTTGTCTACTAGACCATAAAAACACAACTTACACAACTGCCCCACTAGACAACGTGTCATTTAGCTCATGAAAAGAAACAAGAAAAGTTAACTCAATGTATGGAAGTGACAGTTGTCACGTGACTGGCAACTGTCATTTCCATACATTGAGCTATCTTTTCTTGATTCTTGTCTTGAGCTAAATGACACGTTGTGTAGGGGGGCTGCTCATTTTTTTATCAAGATCGGATGCGCTGTCAAAGTTGACAGCGCATGCTAAAATTTTCAATAAGTACAAAAAATAATAAGTAGTATTAAAAAGTAGGTATCATACAATTACGTAAATAATATGTTGAGAAATCGTTTTTTGATAAATGTGATCAATTGCAAATACATAAAAAAACTTATTCCTAAGCTCAAATGACAATGGTGTTGATATAATTTTTCCTGCAATCAATAATTTATATTCAATTTTTAACGCAAACTACTCCCGCGAGTCGCTGTTATCATTGAAAACTAACTACACCTAGCCAAAAAATTAACAGGAATGGAGATTTACGTACACATTATAGCTCATTTTATATCAATGTCGGATGAGCGGAAGAGCTGTCAAAGTTGACGTTAAACGCGAAAACATAAACATAAAAAATAGTGTTAAAAATCATACAACTAGGTAAAAAATATGCTGACATTTGAAAAAAATGTGATCAAATGCGAATACATAATAAACTTATTCCTAACCTCAAATGGCAAAGGTATCATTCCATTCAATATATAAAGCAACTCGTTCTGTTCCGTCCCTTGACCTGTCTGACGGCAGACGCTTGTGGTAAAAATGAGCTGTCGTGATTTTTAAGGTCTAGTGATTTTGAGATTTTCACATAGTGATATTGTGTGCCGTATAGATAACTGAAGAAATGTATTAAAAAATGAAAATTGAATAAAATAATAGATAAATTGATATAATTGTGTTAAAATTCTAAAACTTATTTCGCTTTCTTTTGTTTATTCCTAGGTTTATGTGTTTTAAAGACGATGTAGAATTTGGTTTTAATTAGTAAGTTTTGTCAAAATCAATGTTTTTTTTTTGCATATTATATTTGTTGTTCTGTATTTTGGTTGGTATTCTGTATTGAAATAATCTGTACATAATATGAATTAAATCCTATATTGAATATTTAATACTTACCTACTCACACAAAGATCTAAGTTATCGCGTGCACAAGAAAATATAATCTGTGTTTTCTGTTTGTATTAATTTATGATGGTTAGTGCTTATTGTTGTTCTTGTTTTTCCAACTTTCGTTTTCATACAACAATCCAGTTTCATTCAAATTTGGTGAAATCAAATTAATCATGTCAAAAATGACCATTGAAACATTATTTATTCTAACCCTAATTCTTTCAATGGCTTTACCCATACATAATTTACCATTGCATAATGGCTTTGCTATGTATTTTGTTAATATTTTTAAAGTATTTTTTTTATATTTTGTGGTTCAGGGTAATAAATAAAACTCTTACTTTTATTTAATTAAGTTTCATCTTTTAACTACTGCTACATTTTTTATACATCAATGACATTTATATTTTCATGCAACACACAATATTTAATATAATATTTTTGATCAATACATTTGAAAACATTAATATATTTTTTTGTATGCTACTTACTATAGACAAACATTTTTTTAAGTATATAAAAGAGATACATTTAATACATATATATTTTTTTATTTTATTAAATTGTTTATTTAACCAAATCCATAAAAAATAATCAAATATTTGTTTGGATGAATATTAATATTCAGTGATGAATAAAGTGTCTATGCAACATAATTCAATATAATATATGATGTAATTTTTAGACATTTTTAAATACAGTTACCCCACCAATAAATGGGCTGAATTACAATCCTAAACGTTTAAGACAAATTCTTCCGACTATCATTTTCTCCAGCCCAGAGATAAGATTTATTTTTAATTTGTCCCCTGATTCAAGCTTAGTCTGTACAGAGCTCGAATATGTTACTGTTCTCGACAAATGTGAGTTTGCAACAATTTGCATATTTTATGTGTCATTAAATTTGTGGTCATCACATTTAAAATAAAAAAAAATATTTTATCTCTCCACTACAATGTGATGGCAGAGTAATATTATTTTAACAATGATTTCAAACTATAGATTTTGACAAGGAATGAATAGGTAGTTCAAATACTGTTAAATCAAAAACCAATAATAATATATTTTCTTTAAAAACACATTTCTTTCTGTCAAATATTTTAAATAAATCATAAAAATAAAACCATATTTGCAATGAAGCATTCATAAGTTTCAAACATGACCAAAATCAACACTAAACCTACTGGTTTTATACCTATTCTCATATCAAAAGTCTTTTTTTCTTAATTGAATACCTTCATTATGCTTTTCACAATTATATGATAGGTAGGGGCAAGTAGTGTACCTTCGAACGCGTGTACCTTCAAACAATCTCTATAACTCGTAAATTGCAAAATAATTAATTAGGGGAACACTGTTTTTACAAAGTTTTTTCTAATATAGCAACACTGTTTTAACGTCAAGTGCTTCGTTGACAGCGTTGGTTTATTAACTATCTTTGAAGAATTTTGATGCAAAAAGTAAGTTTTTCGTCAATATTTTGTACTTGTTTTACACAATTTAATGTACATAATTTATGAATTCTATTTATTTACCTGGGGCTTTAGTTAATACCCTACATTATGTAGCATTTTGTTTTGAAATGCATAACCTCAAAATATTTAAACTGACGATTCATTGTATTTATGGTCTGCGTGTACCTTTGAACAGAGTAGTGCGTGTACCTTTGAACAGTTCGAAGGTACACACGATACTCCCTTCTTAGGTACACACAACGTTGAATGTGTAGGTACATATGTAATAATGTGTTCTTTGTTTATTTTATTTTCTTTCTTCTCTTTTTCTTTACATATTTGTAGCCAAATAGTGCAAATCTTTTTGAAATTTTAAAATATTTAAGCAGAACAAATAAATTATTATTATTATGTAGGTGTTATAGAGTATTTTTTTTTTCAGTGCCGAGGAGCAAAACTGGTGTAAAAAGAAATCCAATTTCTAATGAACACTTGGAAAAAGCTGTTGAAGAATGCCGAAAAGGAACATCAGTACGAAAAGCAGCAGAAAAATTTAATGTAAAGCCTACAACAGTATTTAAATATCTAAAATTATTAAAAAATCAAAACGATGTCCATATTGAGTCTCCTAATTACGCAGTTAAAAAAGTATTTATTCAAGAAGAAGAAAGGATGCTGTACGAATACATAAAACAATCAGCATTTTTGCATTATGGGCTCACAACTACGGATATTAGAGTTTTGGCATACGATTTTTTGATTGCATTAAAAAAGGATTTACCAGATGATCAAAAAAAAATTCCTCAATCCTGGATAAGGGAAAAAAAGGCAGGAAGAGATTGGTTAACATGTTACAGGAAAAGGTTTCCTGACCTGAGTTTACGCAAACCTGAAGCCACTAGTCTTGGCCGAGCCACTAGTTTTAATCGAAGCAATATTCAGGCATTTTATCATAATCTCAAAACAATTATGCAACGTCATAATTTTCGTCCACAAGATATATACAATGTAGACGAAACAGGAATGTCAACAGTACACAAACCACATAAAGTTCTTGCACCGAAATCTATTAGACAATTAGGGAAGGTGACATCTGGTGAACGAGGTGAAAATATTACTATGATAAATGGAATAAATGCAGCAGGTGACAGAATACCTCCATTATTAGTGTTCCCAAGAGTATTTTTCAAAGACATGATGATGAAAAATGCTCCAGCGGGTGCAATTGGAGTTGCAAATAAATCTGGATGGTCTTGCACTAGCATTTTCATAAAATATTTGGAGCATTTCATAGCCAACAGCAAACCGACAAATGACTATCCTGTGTTATTAATTTTGGACAATCACGAGTCCCATATATCCATGGAAATCATTGATAAAGCTAAAAATAATAACATACACATTCTCACATTGCCTCCACATACATCACACCGGCTACAACCTCTAGATCGCTCCGTTTATGGACCGTTCAAAAACTTTTATAGCCGAGAATGCGATAATTTTATGATAAACAATCCGGGAAAAACAATAACGATCTACGATGTATCAGAAATAATGGCTAAATCATACCAGTCCGCATTTATTCCAAAAAATATAACAAACGGTTTCCGAGCTACTGGAATATGTCCCTTTTCTGACACCATTTTTACTGATGAGGACTTTTTGTCCTCATCTGTTACTGACAGACCAGAAGTTGTCAATGACAATGATAAAACACCCAAACAAGAAGAACCAGCCTTATCCCAACCTCACAATCAGGAAGAGGCGAAGAGAAACGAAAATATAATTGATTTTCAAATTACTCCTGAAGTGGTTCGTCCTTTTCCTAAGGCTCCACCTAGAAAATTAAACCAGGTTCGAGGTGGTAGAAAGCAAGGAAAAACCAGAATATTAACTGACACTCCTGAGAAATTAGAGATTCTTAAAAAAACTCTGGAAATACAACAAAGAAAACTACCAAAACTTAAAATATTAGCAAAGACCACGAAGAAGCAAGAAAATTTGCCGACAACCAGTAAAAATATAAAAATACTCCAGGACATCACTTTGATTACTTGCAGCGAATGCAAAAAACTTTGTGACAAAAGCAAAGCAATCATATGTGATGCATGTAAGTGTTATTTTCATGAATCATGTATTCCAAAACTTCATAGGCATAACATTCCCATCAAAGAAGATAATGATGGTTTTCTGTGTCATAGATGTTTTAAAATTTCACACGATTCTACAGACTCGGACTCTTCTGTAGATTCTGAAACGCTTGCTCGAATTGCAAACAATAGTTTGATATAATAAATTCACGTAAAATATTTTAAATTTATTGTTTTTATAATACCTACATATTTGCATGACTTTTTATATTTCTTTTTATAAAAATGTGTAGAGTTTTATAAAATTTTATTTTATAAATAAATTTCTTATATACATCTGCGTGCGTTTTGTTTGAGTTTCCTGAATCTCTGTTTATGTTCGAAGGTACACATCATGGTGTTCGAAGGTAAACACATGAGTGTACCTGTGAACAAAATATTAATGTTTCACTTAAATTATTATATCAAATGGGTTTTTGAGATTTTCTGAAACTAAAAATATATATTTGATAAATAACATTATTGCGAATCCAATGATATATATATTATTCTAGTATGTTAAATGGTTATTAAGATATAAAAATATAAAGTCATTTTATAGCGATTTGTTCAAAGGTACACTACTTGCCCCTACATCATATTTACTTAAAGGTATATTATTACAATAAAGAATGATATTATATTATATTTAATTGAAAATTAGTACACAGACTTTTATTGTATTCTACATGGGGAATATTGGGGGTAAATACATAGTCATATTTATTTAATACTATAGAAAAATTAAAAATTACACTTGGAACAAAAAAAGACTGTCATTTAGACTATTTCGAGACCACTGTTTCACGTAGACCTCGATAATGCCAATATATCTCGGCAAAAAATTTAGGTGGTAATAAATTGAATCAGTGAAAAAGTACAGTATTCTATTTTATTTGTTATTTAATAATAAAAAAACCGTTTTAAATTTGATTATTTTGTACCTATGAACAAAATTTTGAAATATCTTAGTTTCGATAATATGGATGTATGAGATGTATTTATAAAATAAGTAAGTAGGTATGCAAATAAAAAAAAATATTTTTCTTTATTAAAGATATTCAGGACATTTTTATTTGCATCCCTTATCCATAATTCATTGAGTTTAGATCTAGACGCCTAGAAGTACATATGTTATGCTGGATAGTTAATTTTTAATTATCTTTTATATATATTTTTTTATATCATTTTTTTGTTATATTTAGTTAAAATTTATTTTAACATTTACAAAAATGACAGTAGTATTTATAAAATAGGTACCTCATATATAATTTTTCTTATTCATTTCATTATAATTTTTCAATAGGTAAATAAATTGTGTTTTTATGTATTTTACAATAAGGTTCATAACTTATAGAAACATGCGATTATTTTGGATTTCTATGTATATATATTATTTATGAATAAAACATGTCAATTTTATATTTAATGTGAGTACCTAATAGAAAAATTCTATTCTAGTAAAAAAAAAGTATTTCCTTTTGTGACATTTTTGTTGTATTCGTCGTTAAGTAGGTATTGAGCACACCGAGTAATAGTAATAAATTAAACCTTAAACTGAGTGATCTAGGGGGCGAGTCTGGTCAACAGGCGGAATCAAAGCCATCCATGTTTACCCATATCCCCCCTGGGGGGCAGTTTAGTCAACCGGCGAAATCAAAACCATCCATGTTTACCCATATCATGGATACAATTATCTCCATACGGAGTTCCTAAGATGTTACAGAACACCATAAGATAATTACATCCATGATATGGGTAACCACGAGGGTTTTGATTTCGCCGGTTGGACCAGACTTGCCCCCCTGGTCTATATACAAAAGGAATGATTATAGAAAGGTACTTATTATTTAAACATATGTAGAGAAGTATTGATAATATATACAAATTTTAAACCAATATATTTTTATTTGAAAGGTAAATGGTCCACAAACCATTCTTCTGAAAGTCGGTCAAGAGAAACTAATCATTTGAATTTGATATTTAACTATTTAATTTGAATGTTTAATGAAGTTATCTGGTGAATTCATCTATGACAAAAATTATTAGAGTGAATTATTATCCTTTAATTTGAAGTATGTCTTATGTGTGGATTAGAATTATCAGTGAAATTTACTGACCATTTGTTTGATCAACTCATAGTATAGAAATTAGAATAAATCTTCATTAGATATGTTATTGTAGATATAATCAAAGTAAAAAATATATATTATAAATATACTAAATATGTCAAAAGATTTGATGGAATACAAACATTTGAATTTTTTATTAGTATAATTTTACAATCACTAAAAAATGAAGCTATCAAAATTTCAATGGACAGTATAAATTTTTACCAAAATTTCTTATCACCATTCTGACCAGTATAATATTTACAATCAAAATCAATAAAATGATATGAAATTTTCAAGGATTTCACAATTTTAATTGAATATGTATGTTTTTTTTAT
This sequence comes from Molanna angustata, assembly GCA_963576475.1. Taxonomy (NCBI): domain Eukaryota; kingdom Metazoa; phylum Arthropoda; class Insecta; order Trichoptera; family Molannidae; genus Molanna; species Molanna angustata. The sequence goes on from OY754966.1 coordinate 31,398,505, forward strand.
TAAAGCTTTTAATTTTAATAATATTCAATCAACATTCTATGCCTGGTACTTTGTACAGTGAGAATTTATAATAATTGACTGTACATAATCAACAAATTCAGTTGTTTTGCTAATAAATCCACATTTTAATTATTTGAAACACATAAACATCTGACAATCTATTATTACATAATAGATTATAATAAAGACTAGAATTTTCTTATCACGTATGTCTATATTTCAAAATTAATTAAAACTAATCAGACAAAGTCACTTTATATCACATGACACATTTATTTTTAATAAATTATTGGAATGTATGTATAACAGTATTTTTACTGTACTACAATAAAAATGGAATTGAGAATATTGATGAGTGGACATCATATGTTAAAAGCACTATATTATAGATTTTCTATAAAATAGAAATAAGTATATATAACATTGAAACTACATTTTTACATCAGTTTTTCAAGCAGCATTCATTGCAATATGCAAATAAAAATACAGAAAATATTGAAATCAGAGATATTTTTGAAAATGCGTAGATTAAGGATTTATATTTAGTTAATTAAACCTAGTATAAAAATAATCTGATGAAAAGTACATATTTTCTATTAAATATTTATTTATTGAAATTTATATTTTTCTGATCGCTCATATTTGATAATAGGACTAGAATGAAGATCAATGATTGAAAATTGTATGAACAATATGTAGAATATTTCTGAAATACTTTATATTTTTTACCATGGTCCCAACAGGAGTGACCCTAGCTTTTTTTATGATAAATTATGTATCAATTTTTCAAATAATTATGTACCTATTTATATAGTGAGTCAGTTAATACAAAATATTTATTTTATTATTTTATGATATATTCAATGAATAGATCTACATACAATACGATTGAAATGTACACATAATATTTTAAAATTCATTAAACATTTTACAAGTTCGATTCATTTCACAAATAATCTCCTCTCAAATAATTAATAGATCAGTCTTCTCTCTTGCATTTTTGATGATATATTATTTAACTTCTGTTAAAACAGTGAACTCAATCCATCAGTATAGTTATTCTTAAGTATGCTTCAATGGTTTCAAAAAGACATTTTAGGAAAATATTACGTGATATTTTACAATCTCGAAAAATAAATACCTGATAGATCATTGAACTAAATAAATATATCATTTACCTAACACTAAAAATTATATTTAATCTCTCATTATTTTTCTTCAAATACAAAATATTTAAAATTCAATCATAATTTCTTTCTTTCTTTCTTTCCCCTTAGCGCATTTGTCCCGTTTCTATCGGGGTACGCTTTGACCATGATTCTGGAATTGGCGAGTCTTGTTATTACATTGAAGCGACTGCCATCTGACCTTCGTAACTCTTAGAAAGGGGAACCAGACAAATTGGAACATTGAAAATTCAATCATAGTAAGACTAAAAAAACACATTATACTAATAGAGAAACAAAATGCTGTTAATTAATGTTTCATTTTAGTTAGTATTTTTTTGACTATTTCTATCACAGACAATACACTGATTTATGTATCACTTTTTAAAATAGTATTCTTATCAAAGCAAGGAAGAAAAACCTACACATTCAGTTACATAAATTTTGATAAATGTAGTACACATTCACATCACATAATTTTTAAACAATTATTTATGTTATAGATTGCCAAGGTACATGACAACTGTTTACTAGAATATTAGCTCAAAATCAATAGTTGATCCTTATTTTTACTTAATTTTTGGAGAATAGCCTTTTAAAAAAATGTTTTTACACTATTATTATGTGCCTACTTCCGCAAGACAATGTTTTAAAATTACCAATTTAAGAAGCACAAAAATCTTTTGTTCTTGATTTTTTATATATTTATGATGTAATATAAATTGCTAACATCAATAATAACTACATTTCATAATGTACGTTCATGTACATTATTGGTGTGTAAATCTTGATTTACATATTGTGTGAGTTTTAATTAAAATATATTTATTTGATAAAGCATGCATAGAGACAGAATACACACAACTATAAAAAACTAATTTTTCATTGTTGGCACTGATTTTTTTAATATAAACCTACCAGTTATGTTAGTTAAAATTAACAGTAACTGACAGTTTGAATGTAAATAAAATGTTACTTAAAAAATTAAAAAATAAAAAAAATGACAAGTTAATTAATTTTTCAATGATAAATATGTACATATATTTATTTGGTGAAAAATTTTATATAGTTAAGTAAAACACTATAAACTTAATAAAACTGGTAAAATATTATTATTTAAAACTGAAATTAAGGACATATTATTATATGATAATAGAAAAGACGGTTATTATTGTGGAAATAAATATTTTAAATTGTAAGTTAAAATATCTAGCTCATAAAAATGAATTAGTGCTTAAATTTATATTTAACAAAGCAGCCAGATTAATTGAAGAGGTAATAAAAAAATCAATATCTATATCAATGCATTTTATACCAATTAGAAAAACACGCATGCATTACAGAAACGTACATATTTAATAATATACCTTCAGAAAACCATTTTTTTATTGAAATATATTTTATGTGGATTATTGTGTATAGGCGCATAGAAAAATTCAGTGGGCAGACTTGAACAAAAACCTATATGTATAATTTTTCCGTTAACTTGTTTAATATTTATTAATACATTAAAACTCTAACATATGTGTTTGGCTTAGATATATCATGTATAGACATTTAACATTTGGTTAATATTTAGTCAATATTCTTATATTGATGTGATTTTAAAATATTTTACGCAGACACAATTATAAAATATTCTTATACAAAATATTGATAACATTGAAGTTACAATAGGGTTTTTACACAAATCTGGAGAACATTTAAGATATCATAGGTTTATAATTTATAGTGATATTATAGACTTTTTTCAATTAAATCTTAAAATTATTCGACTTCTGTAAAACAATTATACAGACATTTGTTTAATATTCTAAAATATTTGTTGAATTTTCATGCACTGGTATGAAAAATGGTTTTGATATTTTGAATGTTTATATATTAGTAATATATAAACATTCTTACCATCTTTATTTTGATGATCTTTATATAATAATAGTACAAACCGGCAGACGTTGTCCTGTCTGTTTAATTATTTACCTCCAAATATATAATGCTTGATCTATATGTTTTCTTTTAATTTTTTAGTTTTAATAGAATCGATAATTATTTTTCCGTCTTTTCATTCCCTTCCGTCCCTACAGTAACTTCATTCCCTTCTGTCCCTATTCAGTCACTTCTACATTTTTATAATAAATATATATATAATATTTATTTATTTATTCATATATAACAAAAATTATTTTTATATAATGATATAAAGGATTTTATTAATTTATTTATTAATTCATTCATTCATTGATTTATGTATTTGAATGTTATTTTATTATATAAAATTTTCTTGCCATTCTAAATAGATCATTTTTTAAAAAAATGTTTCAGATGTACCAGAGATGGAATAATAATTGACAGTAAACTTTGATGGAAAACTCAAAAAAAAAACATAACACTATAAACAGATTACACAAAGATTGATAATTAAAATAATAAATAAAAAACCATCTCACTACCCAACTTTGCAACTATTTTGTGAATTTCAAGCGCCGTCTTTTAAAAATATTTATAAAAAATGTGCTATTTCAAATACGTAAAGACACAGGAAGGTCGCACCATGTCTTTGTACGTGTGGCGAGTGAAAATATAGTGGTTCAATTGTGTACCCCGTTAACACATACAAGTTTTGCACAGCACTACTAAACGTACAATGGGGTGGTGTGGTTCAATCCAACATGAAACAGATTTGAGACTGGCAAATTAAAATAATGAATTCAAATAAAAAATAAAATAAACTTATTAAATTTGACTGATTTTTAGATTATATTGACTTTTTGTATATATTATATTTATGTATTTTAATAATTTGTGTCTTTTGTTTTTAAACGCCTTCTTTACACACGAGTGCTTGCAATCTGGTAAAGGGAAATATTTTTTACTTACTGTCTATCTTTTTCTATATTTTTGATTGTTTTTTTATATGTGTATTTTAAATTTAAATAAATAAAAAAAATGTCAAATAAATAAATTAAATATATACGCTGCGTTATTCGCTGGACGAATCCTAAAAAAATAATTACAATCCCAAATAGATCATTATTCGTAAATTCTTGTAGATATGAGATATTACATATATAATACATTTTAATGTTAAACCTTCTAGTGTGCGCGCTGATTAAATCAACAAATTTTCATTCCAATACCAAACATATATTTTTTTCAAAGAAAATCTGTGAGATATCGAATAAATAAATTATAATGCAATAACCTTCTCCGGTATGCGCTTAACAAATTCCCAAAGTTTCATCGCAATCGAATGGATGGTTTAGGAGTCCATCGGCCACATACAAACAAAAAACAACAAATATACGTACTTTTTAACAGATTTTTAATTATCACAATAGAGACGAAGTTGGAATATTTACTGTAGGAGAACCGGGAAATCAAGGCACCTATAGGGCTTACGACCTGTCATCGGCTGGTTTACGTGATCACTTTATGCGCTTGTGCAACGTTCACCAATTAATGAGATAAAAACTCATAATTGGTGAACGTTGCACAAGCGCATAAAGTGATCACGTAAACCAGCCGATGACAGGTCGTAAGCCCTGTAGGTGCCTTGATTTCCCGGTTCTCCTACAGTAAATATTTTAACTTCGTCTCTATTGAGATAATTAAAAATCTGTTAAAAAATACCTTTCACTCCCGACAGGGAAAAAAATCCAATGTTTGCGCATATGCAATAATAAAAATATTCGAAATATACGTACATTAATTTTTATACATAAAGATTACATTTATCTATGTATATAAAAATGGATGTACGTACATATATTTGTTTGTTTGTTTGTATGTTTGCAATGGACTCCCAAACCAACCATCCGATTGCGATAATACTTTGGGAATTTGTTCAGCTCATACAAGAAAAGGATAATGCATAGTAATTCATTTATTTATTTATTCGTTATCTCACAAACCTTTTTTTGAAAAAAAAAAAATGTTTTGTATTGAAATGAAACTTAGTGGGTTTGTACAGTGCGCACACGAGAAAGTTTATGTTTTAAAATTTATAAATTTATTAAATATCTCACACAAGAATTAACAAAAATTATCTATTTGGGATTGTAATTGAATTTTAGGGATTCGTTCCGCGCATAGCAGAAAACGTATTTGAAGTTTAATTCAATAATTATTTTTTAACTTCTAGCACAAAAGTTTTTGAAAAATGATCTTTTTTGTATTGTAATAAAATGAAAAAAAAAAACAGATAAATAAATCAATGATCGAAAAAATAATAAAAAAAAATACATTTAAATTAATAAATAAATCAATGATCGAATAAGTAAATAAATAAGTGAATAAATACATAAATCAATAAATAATTAGAAAAAATTCTATATATCCATATATAAAATATGGTGCCTTTATTATATAAAAATGGTATAATAAATTAATGATGGATTGCATTTAATAGTTTTAGGGTGTATATTTAGAGTACTGAAACAATACCGAACAGCGATCTTATTTAAAAAGAGTATATTCATATTCTTTAAACTATCTTTGCAACTCAGCAGGCGGTTTTAATTTATATTAACAAAGAAGTATTCAAATATAAATCATATTTTCTCCCATCACTCTTTCATATGTATTGTTTATTATCTTTTATACATATACAATAATTAACCTTTCTACTTATTTATAAATAAATTATTTAAGAATTTTATGAGTATTAAAAGTTCATTTTTGTTCTGTTTTTAGAAATGAACTCTAAAAATAATTAAGAAATAAAAAAAAATCATAATAATTTACTGGCCATTGTAGATAAAAGTAAAAAAATTAACTAACAAAAGATTTAGAAAAAAGGGGGCGACTGCTTCCAACGTAACTATTTATTCGATTAGATATTGTATCATTACTACAAAAGGAATCGTTGAAAAAAAAAGTTAGTTTGGATTTAAATAAAGAAATATAAACTTTAACTATAATTATATATTTTTTAAATTAAAGAAGAACAAAATATCTGCAAAAATATGTTGTGACGCATTAATGCATCAGGTTAAGTAAATAAACAAAAAAAAACTTTTATTTCGCAAGGGCGTTGAATAGAAAATAAATGTTTTTTAGGTTTCTTACTAAACATGAAGCATTAATGCAACGTCACAATATATTTTTCCAGATATTTTTGTCTTCTTTAATTAAAATAAAAATATAATGCTCTAAGCCTTATACTTTAATAAAAATAAGAGATAAACGTTGAAAATCGGGGTATGCCATTATTTTTCTACAGGAATTTATACAGAAAATTATCAAAAATTTAAGGTATATTTTTCTCTATTAATACCCAAACTACCTAAATTATTTTTTTTCAAAACGATTGATTAGAAATAATCATGTTATATCAAATTGAAAAATAGGTACGTTGGCAGCAGTCGCGCCCTTAATCCAATTACTATATTTTCATAATCATTTTTACATTCGATATGACTTTCATAAATAATTGAACTAATTTCTTGAAATTTACTATTAATAAAAAATAAAAATAAACACTATATTATTTTACAATTAACTTTTTTGCTTACACAATGTTCCAATAAAACGAAAAAAAAGCTTTGATGCTGTTTTTGAACAAAATTTGTCTTAATTATTCTTTTTCTCTAGACAAAACTTTATTTGTCTCACTAATGAGGGGGGCAAGTCTGCTCCAACCGGTGGAATCAAAACCATCCATTTTTACCCATATCATGGATATAATTATCTTATGGAGTTCTATAATATCATAAGATGTTGACTTGACCCCCAGCAATGGAGTCTGGTGCACGCTGTTAAGCTGAACATATTTTTACACAATAACAATGCCTAAATGAACAATTGGGATAAATAAAATGTATAAGAGCTTTTAAAGCAAATTACTTATTTTTTCTTCTTATCAGCATCTTTGGATTTTTTGATGCTGTCCTTTTTAGGAGATTTGTCACTCCCTTTCTTTGAAGAATGTCCTCCATCTTTCATCGGCGACGATTCACCATCTGAATCGATCTGTTCATTTGCTGGTTCCTGAGATCTAAAAGATATAAAAAAAATATTTGACTTCCAACATTCATTAATACCTATGGTGCAATCAATTTCGATAAACTTTCAGGGCAATGAGATATGGGGTGTGCCTACCCTCAATGAAAGGAAAAAATGAAGAAAGTCGCAGTGTAGGTAGGAGGCAGATGTCACCAGGGAATGGATCGGATTTGATCGGATTGAATAGTGTGGAGGAGCTGTTCAGGTTGGCTCAGGACAGTGAAGCCTATCTAATAATTCTGTATAACAAATGTAAAATAATATGCACAAATATTCAATAATTATATTGATGTAGATTGTAGGCATTAAAAACAAAATAAGAACAATTTTGAATCGAAACTTACGTTAAAGGAATTGTCAAATAGTTATTCTTTAGGCTTGTATTATAAACATCTGTTGAATGTTGTGGCGATAACGATTTGGCGATGTTCTAAAAGAAAAACCAAACATTTTCATCATTTTTCTTTATATTTACTAAGTAATGCGATAGTTAAATTTTAATACTTAACACAATATTTCTTTACCTGGGTTTGGGGTACAATAACTTGTGGTAGTTGAGTAATATCCCTGGAAATCTGCTTGCTTTTAATTAGTGGAGGGTTTTTGATAGTGCTGGAAATAGCAAAGCCTCTGCGTAGAGAGGCTCTGAAAAAAAAAAATAAAAATTAAGTTAACGTTTTTTTTATTACTGAAAGACAGCAAAGCAAAAATATTAGTGAATGGCTGTTTCTTCTAGTGCAGTGTAAATAAGGAATGTGTGTCATAAGAATTATTTTGAAATTCCAAACTAAATTGACACATAAATTTACCTGATAGTTGCATAGTAATTGGTTAATTATCAAGCATATATACAAAAAAATATAATATTTTTTATAAAACATATTTAGATATGTATACAGAAGAGAGAAGATACAGAAATTTTTATATAACGTTCTTACTGTATCTATATATAATTCTAAAATTTCTTGAACAACGTATTATTAACAATACCCCCTATTCAGTAACTATTGGAATTAAATTAGTAACGTTCTTAAATTGCAGATTTTAGATTTACTGTCTTATTTCAGCGTTATAAAATATCAACTTGAACTAAATGGAATAGGAACGTACCTATTTTGGCCGGAACGTTCTTAAAGAGTTACTGAATCAGACGTATTATGAATAATTATGAAAATTATGAAATTTTCATCATTTTCATAATTATTCAAAATACGTCTAATTCAGTAACTTTTATGAACGTTCCGGCCAATATAGGTACGTTCCTATTCCATTTATTCCAAGTTAATATCTTATAACGCTTAAATAAGACCGTAAATCTATAATCTACAATTTTAGAACGTTCCTATTTTAGTTACAATAGTTACTGAATAAGGGGTAGTGTTTATTCCAAGTGTGAGCAGAAAACATATAATTAAGTTATTATAATATACAGTATGCAAGTCTAAGTACCTGGTAGGACTTGGTGGAGGATAGCTTGTTCCTCTAGTATCAGGTCTCAAAAATTTTTCAGATGTTCCAGGTCCGATGTTTCTGGTCGTCGAGGTTTTTCCATGAGAATATTTGCTCCTGGATGGCACATTTAAGCAAACCTTTGTAGAAGAAGTTGCTGAACTGTAAATACAAATGTGAATGAGTTATTGAGTTTTCAACATCGGCTGATCTTATCAATAAAACTTTAAGATCATGAATAAATCATTACGAATTTAATAAAATACACAGGTTAAATTCACGTATGAGTTATTAAAATTATGTATAATCCTGAGGGCCTGAATCCGTTGTCGCGGATTGTTATTCTAGATCAGCGGTCGGGGAACTTTTTTAACCATTACCCCAAAATATTTTTGCGTAAGTCGATTTTACCCCTTTCCCCCATTTTGAAAAGAAGAAAATCAATATATATTTAATTAAACATTATTTATTGAATAAATTTACACGGAAAATTAAAAAAAAGTTACATGAAAGTTGTAAGTATGTAATACACACACAAAATAAAATTCAAATTGAATCAAACAAAAATTCAGATTTTCAGGTTTCCCTTTCAGTTTTTGGAGAAATGATGTTGCTTCATGTTTGATGCAATTACTTCAAAATAGGGACTTTTTGATGTAAGTAGCACCTGAATTGATTAAGTTTGTAAAAATACTAAAAAGTTTATGAAATAGCAAACGAGAAAAATTTCCTTATTACCCCAAAAAAAACATTTTTACCCAATTCGGGGTAATTTACCCCGGTTCCCCGACCGCTGGGCTATAGGCAAGCAGAACTGGAAGGTGGCAGCCGGCGATAGAGCAGTATGGAGACGATTCTTGGAGGCAGCTATGACCCATCAAGGGTAGTGACGCTGAGGATGATGATAATCCTGAGGGCTTTCGACGGTTTAACCATCATCCTCAGCTAAAATTAAAACTCTTAACTATCGCCTTAATTATCCGAGGCTTTACTTACTTTCGAGGCTTGTAGTTCAATAGTCAAAATCGCTTATTACTAATAACTCTCACGTGGATTAAAACTGTGTATATTTTATCATGTTCGTAATAATTTCAAAATCGAGTTTTTTACTCCTCACTACTCCAAGGGGATATAGTGTGGAGTTATGATTTCGCAATTTTTAAGGCTATTTTTTTATTGGAGATTATCAATTAGTATCATGCTGAGATTGTATTCTGTTTCATCACAATGTATATGTGTGTGTGCTATGTGCTGCGTGCTATGTACCTACGGCGTGTTTATTTTACGTTATCGATTATAGACCAAAGTACTCATTCGATTCTTTTCAAATTTTGCAAATATATATATCTAATACTCCCTTAGACCCCATTAGATTTTGAACGATATATGAAGAGTGCTTCTCTATTTTTTTTAACTCATTTCATGAAAATGTTGAATATTTTCTATACAAAATTTGAATACTTTATAGAATGACTTGTTAGTGAAGAGTTTAGCGTTGGCTACAACCCACTCGTTTTTATATGCATACATATTATATATAAAATATCTTTTACCTGTATGACACAGAAGTGAGAAGGCTTGATGTCAAATTGGGCATACTCTGACCAAGAATTTGGCTGTTGGTTGGTTGAACACTCAGTGTGTTGGGTGTGGCAGATGCAGCGGCAGTCCTATGGACGCTTATAGGGAATACGGCCAAGGCAGCCCCTGGACTGCGGGCTCTTGATGTCTATTACACAAATTATAAATTTACATAATCTAGATTAAATAATTTTTAAAATTATCATTTTTACCTTGAAGTTGTGATTTGAATTAATAAAAAAAATGTATTGCAATTAAGAAATACCTATATATTATTTAGTTATTTAAAACAATATCTCAATAGATGGCGTTACAAAAAAGTTTCACTTCATAGATGGCGATGTTTTTTTCAGGTTATTTTCAAACGAACAGATTTTCATGAATAAAATATATAGAACTTTCAAAAATTGGATTGATGGGGAATTCAATAAGGCATAGTTGGTGTACGTTGCGCAAGCACACAAAGCGTTCACGAAAACCAGTCAATGACAGGTCGTAAGCCCTGTTAGTGCCTCGAGTTCCTGGTTCTCTTATAATATTCCAACTTCGTCTCGATTGAGACGTTTAAAAGTGTGTCAATAAAAATATTACCTATTTACTTTTATTTTATTTTTCACACCTTTATAAAAAATGACTATTATGAAGATAAATGCAGCCCAACAAGGTAACCATGTTCTACGGCTAGCAGTTTACAATTTTACCAAGCCAAATATTTGACTTTGAGCAATATAATATTGTCTGTTGATTTGCGAAATATCAAATCAATCACATTAAATTTCCAATATCTATGGTAATTACAAATATTATGATAGAAATGTAGATGAAGAGGAAAATGATCATCACATGAATATGAATATAAAAACGCCTCAAATGTGAACACAATTTGAACCAATAAGTCAACTCTAATGGTAATATTATGTCCTTAGGGCTTGAAAATTGCACGAACTAAATTTGATACATGGCATCCACCCCTTGAAAGGTTACAACAAGGGATTTATTTGTGCATCTTACCTTGGCGTTCATTTCACAAATGAGTTGATCGGCAGTAATGGGTATTGTTGGAATGCCCTCATCACTGCTCATGGAGATGGTACGGTGGTCAATTGAAGTATCAGCGCTACCAACTCTAGATGCCTTGTTCGGACCCCATTCACTTGTGTCGTAGGATCCGCTAATAAATAAAATATTATTTACTAAATAATTTGTTTAATTTTTGCTGTATGAGCAGAAGAGCTATAAGACGAAGAGCTGTAAGAGCCGGGAGTAATGGAAAATAAAACGGACAAAATAACATCTCGCAAAGTTCAGCAATGAGGTCCACCGCCCATTCAGGATGCTGCCTTTTTAGGTGATACGAGAATGGTGTGTAGGTATTTATTTATGTATTTATTATTATCAATACAATGAGGAAGTTACAAATACAATTACATACTAGAGCTAGAAGTTAAGTGCGTGTGTACATATATGTGCGCTATTTATTGATAAGTGTTGTAATATGATAGGCTACGATGAACACCTCGCTAAGAAGTTCTGTGCCGAGGTCTTCATTTGAAGAGTTGTGTGACATAGATAGTACATTATGTATAGAGTTCTTGAATTAAATTATACATTAAATAATTATTGATAAAAAATATGAAAGTTAATTATATTTGGTTGGGTGTAATTATGTTATTTATTAGATCTGAACCGGTGTTATTTATCCATGCTGTTATGCGTTTTTTTGTGACGATGTGTTTTGTGGTAGCAGTTTTAGTGAGGTTGGTAGGCAATTATGTAGTTTGACATATGTGTTGTGTTTCTTTTTATAAGGTAAAGCACACCTGTCGCTGGTTATCCCACACAGTGGGAAATGGCGTGACGTTATGTACATAATTTGTACCTAGATGTTTTATTGGAAAATAATAATATTGTACATTTATGGGAAAGACATATTGCGATAAATCAGGAGTACCAAAGGTGATTCTCTATAATATTAATATTCCATATCAGCGGAGAGTGGAAAACGAGATTAATACAATACTAACCTGCAAGATTGTTGCAGGCTTGACAATTGTGAACCCCGGGAACTGCCTGGTCTTTCCACTTGATCCCTTGTAATCTGATTTGACATCGGTTCTGAAATTAATGTTTTTATTTTAATTCATACACAAAATAGACATTTGTATACTTGTAGGTTCTACTTAAGTAGATAATATGTTTGTACCTAAATCAAATTTTCAATACAGATACGAACTTTGTTTCTAAAACATGATCATATATCAGTTACCTGTAGACTTGCATTTATAAAATTTTTATTTAATTTATAAATCATTATACTAGGTATAAATGAAAACATTTATTTGTTTAAGTTTCACTATTTAATTTAAAGTTGGCACTGACTGGTATTGATCTGTTGAAGATCATCGTCAGAGTGCAACTTAACTTTGCAAATTAGTGAATCTTAACAAATTAGTGTTTTCATTTATACCTAGTTTAATGGAGTCTCACCATGAATTATCCGTCGACAAAATTAACAAAATAAATTATGACTTCAATTTTCAAATCGTAGCAAAATATGTTTTTTTGGGAAAAAAACAAGTAGTTACATCAGTAGCAGGTATGTAAAAAGTAAGTAGTAAAGTAGCAGTGGCATAAAAGTAAGTCATTTGACTAATGTCCTAGCGTTCTGTGTTCGATCTCTACAATAAAATATTTGCTACCTACGCAATTCATTCTTCATACGGCGGAAACTGATAAAACATTTGCCATTTGACAATAAGCTTCATACCTCCATACTTGTAGAGTACGAAGTGACTGTAATTATGCGAACGTTTCTAGGATAGATTCAATTAACTTACAGCACTAACTACTATCAATCGATCGTTGACATTGAGGTATAAATACATTTTAATTTAGGGTAGGTATGTTTTGAATTTAATCCAGAAATGGTCAAATACCTATATAAAATAAATGTCTTAAAATATAGGAAGAAAATGTATGAAAGAAGTTGAAACCTGGAAATTCTTCGATTGGTACAATAGCTCCGTATAGCATTGTGCTGAATCGCCTTTGGGCTGCTATTGTTATTCCTGAGTTCATGGCTTCTATTGGGTCCAACACAATACCACTTTCTTCTTGGGCGGCAATCTGCAAACGTAAAATACGATGATAATTAATTACTTCGTTACAAGAAGAATATCGTTCAAAATTTTTCTTATTAAGTCGTACCTTTTGTTTTTGGGCTTCTTTATCCGATAAGTTATCGGGATCTATCTCATAATAAACTTCTAAGGGATCTCCAACCATATTGTACATCATGTCCATTGTAGTTTGGGCTTCGCGAAATGCAAACAACCATTGCTGAAATTGTGAGAAACAATATCATTCATTGACATTTTCTTGCACTTTACGAATATGCGAAATCTCCAATCGAATACGAATCGAATCTCCATGCGAATCATCAATTATATCGATATGCGATTATATAAAAAATACAGTCAAATTAATTATATTTTTAAATTAAATTAATTTGACTGTATTTTACTATATATTTTTTATCCGTTATCATGTCGGCAATATATATCATGTTTTATATTTATCGAAGATTCTTCGGCTACATAACCCCCCCTTTCCCATTTTAAAACTGCGATGCCTATAGTTTTAAAATTATTTAAATAAAATAATTATTTTAAATACGATATCAGTTATTCATTATAAATCATTATTTTAAATGATTTACGAGAAAAAAACGATTAGAAGAAAAACTTACAGTAGCAAAGCGATTTCTAGTTCAAAATTCAGTAATATGTTATATTAGGTCGGATTGAAATAAAATTCTATTCCATCCATTTGAACATAATTTTATGACAAACCTTTAAGGTAGGATTGGGTTCCTTGGATCCGCTCATTTCATGTATGGAAAAATATGTTGACACAGTTTTGGTTTCATCGACCATTATTATAATGATATGCGACACGTCCTTTCCGGATTCCTTCATTACAAATTGTGGATAAATGACCATATTTGTGACCATGTACTTTGGGCTGAAAATATCATTGACATTAAAATGAAAAATAACAGAATAATCATGATTAAAGTGTGTTGGGGTATGGCTGCGTAGTGGACACCGCCAGGATAAAGGCCCATAGTACTCTATCAAATAAGCGCACCAGGTAGCGTTGAGAACACTTTGAAATATACAGAAGAATGTTTTAAGAGTTGAAAGGCGCAATTGGTGGTTTCGCAGCAAATAATTGTTTTTTTTAGCACATTTTTTTTGTTTCTTGGTCAAAGTTGTACCTACTTACCTTCTCTCATTTTAAATTGTCACGTGGCCCGCTCATAGATTTTCATATAATATAGGTGCCTACTAGATGTCGCAGTTATCAAATTTTGTTTGAATCGAAGTGAGGATTTTTTCCGCGGGACTTTTGACAACAAGATGGGCAGACCACAACTTTTTTCTATAGAAAATAGCGACTAATGTGAATTGTTTTCGGATTTATTTGTTGAAAAAAAAAACGCTTTGTTCATTAAGATTTAGAGAGAAGTTATCTAGGATGTGTTGAAATGAATGGAAAACTGCAATATGTTGCCAACCAAGACGTCAAATGCGTGATATACCATGACTCATTCATTGTACGAAGTACTCAATCTTGTATATTATATGAAAATCTATGGGCCCGCTATAGTGTGATTTTTTACATTTTCGTATAGGTACCTAAATGCGTGTATTTTTGAACACATAAAAATATGTGTAAATGCATATCACTGAATCGCAGCAAAATTACACGGAATAAAATTACTGTTACAACACTACATACATATTTAGCAACGTAAAAAAATAATATACCATAAAACTGTTTCAATTATATTTTAATTTACCGCTAGTTTAAATACAAGACAATCAGGAAATTAATATACATATTTTTTCATTGTAGTTATCATTCGTTTTTCGGTTAATTTATTACTAAAGTCATTCTCCATTTCGAACGTTTACTTGTTCATTTTTAATTAAACTTTGATATTTCGGGTAATTGCTTCACTAAGAGTGATTTCTGAATGGAAATGTATCGCTCAAAAATAAATGTGATTTTTTTTAATAACGGTTATTTGAAATAGATCAAAGAGAGCCGTAATAATTTAAAAAAACGGGAGGCGTATTTTTTTATTTGGATGTCATGTGAACAAGTTTTATTTGTAAAAATAATTCCTATTCAAGGCTTAGGTACTGAATATTAAGTATATAAATTTCTGGAATATTTATTTTAATAAATTATTGAAATTTATCTTTGTGTATTCTCATTTCTATAACTTATAATATTTACTTATTTTAGGGAAACCAACAGAACATACAAAAGACAATATAAAAAAGAAAACAATAATAACAACATACACCAGTTTCCGTGTTGTAAAAATTATTAAAAAATAAAAAGTAAAAAATATACAAAAAATAAAAGAAAAACAGAAAAGCATAAAAAGTACCCACAAATAATGTAAATTAATATAGTCTGAATAGAAAACATTAGGAAATTTGTGCTAAGATTTTATTTACCAACATACATGTTTTAGTAGACATATTTTTATTACAACTACGACATTAAAAAATATCTCAGTTAGCAAGACATTTGACTCCTGAGCCAGTTTCCAGGTTCGATTCTCCGTGAAGACACAATTTTTGATTGTTTCTTCAGTCTGGATCTGTGAGTAAAGTCTCCAGAATGTAGTAACATGTTGTATATTGGGTGGTGGCAGAGCGGTTAGCGCGCTGGATTAGTAACACAGTGGTCGCGAGTTCGAATCTAAAGATGTCATAGAACTCCACATGATAATTATATCCATGATATGGGTTATCACTAGGGTTTTGATTTGGCCGGTTTGACCAGACTTGCCCCCATTGTCTACATGGCGGGGGGTTCCTCCACCCCTTAGTTCTCGTGTAGGCGATTTACAAGAACCTCACCACATTGACAGTACTTTCAGTTCTTCAATTTCCACGCCGAGTGTGATGCGGGCTGAATCCTCCGCTTGTTACGAGTCACCGTCGAACGAGACATTAAGGCGTCAGCCCTGCTCTTCCATAGGTAAGAATTGAAGGGGGCACCGTCCTTTTGCCCAAAATCCTATGACGGGGCTCGGGCCACCCCCAACTTTATTGGCTAGGCCCCTATGGCCGCAACCTAGCTCCTGAATATATGGACTGGTATGGGTGAAAAAAAATATTGATTTTGATCAAGTAAATGAAATGGGACACGTGATAATGCGCATAAAGTGATCACGTAAACCAGCCGATGACAGGTCGTAAGCCCAGTAGGTGCCTCGATTTCCCGCTTCTCCTATAACATTCAAACATCGTCTCTATTGAGATATTAAAAAATTGTTTTGTGGAAAAAATCTACCACTTAAACTCATTTTTTTCATATCTACAAGTTTTTGCCTTATAAAGGGACGGCATGACCATGTGAACGATATTTTGAAAGAAGGCTTGAATTATCAACGATTCTTGAATGTAAAGAAAGCTGCGAATATTCGTCTCCACCGCATATGTCATGATTGATCTAACACATGTCTTATAAATTCTGACCTTACTATCTGTTCTTATATATTTGTTATGCCAGAAGACAATTTTTTAAGATGAATATGTAGTTGTTTAACAAGGACATATTAATTTTTCTATAGAAAAATATTATTTAATCTACATATATTGACATACCTATATTGTCATATTTAGATTGAATAATATGTCAAGGACATATCTAAAAATATTATTTAATCTACATATATTGACATACCTATATTGTCATATTTAGATTGAATAATATGTCAAGGACATATCTAAAAATATTATTTAATCTACATATATTGACATACCTATATTGTCATATTTAGATTGAATAATATGTCAAGGACATATCTAAAAATATTATTTAATCTACATATATTGACATACCTATATTGTCATATTTAGATTGAATAATATGTCAAGGACATATCTAAAAATATTATTTAATCTACATATATTGACATACCTATATTGTCATATTTAGATTGAATAATATGTCAAGGACATATCTAAAAATATTATTTAATCTACATATATTGACATACCTATATTGTCATATTTAGATTGAATAATATGTCAAGGACATATCTAAAAATATTATTTAATCTACATATATTGACATACCTATATTGTCATATTTAGATTGAATAATATGTCAAGGACATATCTAAAAATATTATTTAATCTACATATATTGACATACCTATATTGTCATATTTAGATTGAATAATATGTCAAGGACATATCTAAAAATATTATTTAATCTACATATATTGACATACCTATATTGTCATATTTAGATTGAATAATATGTCAAGGACATATCTAAAAATATTATTTAATCTACATATATTGACATACCTATATTGTCATATTTAGATTGAATAATATGTCAAGGACATATCTAAAAATATTATTTAATCTACATATATTGACATACCTATATTGTCATATTTAGATTGAATAATATGTCAAGGACATATCTAAAAAAAAAAATATTCGAGATGTGCCAAATGATAATGATGAATGACCGATAAAAATAAGAAAATGTATGATCGTCCTGGGTTCGATTCCCAGCAGAAGAGAAATTTATTTATAATATTTTATCGCGCTATTCTTGCTTCTGTGGACTGGAAACACTGGTTAGTTGGAAGAAATTGCTGTATGGCAATAAACTCGCCACTTACGCAGAGTCAAAGAAGGGTTTATTGCTCAGCAGCCTTACTGTCGAATACGATCTCAATTTCGAATTTTCACTTAGAACCTATCTTTATGATGGAGAATAGCGGTAGGTAGGATGTTTTAATAATATCATATACATATGTCAATATATACGCAGGCGAATGGTAGGCAAGTTCTAAACGAAAATTCGACATTGGCATAAGATTTGGAAACTCAAAATAGAAAATTACAAATCAATCATAGTATGGGAATGAGAACAAATTTAAAATGCAACAGATATGCAAGAATAAACCTAATGTAAAATAAACTAACATTAATGACAGTAAAATTATACTTTGATTCACAAACGTAAAAATAATATGTTTCCAAAATATATATAGGTATAATTAAATGTCAATGCTCACACTTACCCTAAGAGAGGATGTCAGGATTTTAGACTTCCAAAAACGAGATTAACTAGTACACAAAATAGTTTATAGCAAAAAAAGAAAAAAAATAGGTGCTGAATACATAGTTAAAAAAAGTTTTATAGTTTACATAATGTTTTTATAATTAATTGTCATACTCTTACCATACTTATTGTTTAAAAAAAGTATTATTATATATTAGATGTATTAATTTATATATATATATATATATATATTTATATATATATATATATATATATATATATATATATATATATATATATATATATATATATATATATATATATATATATATATATATATATATATATATATATATATATATATATATATATATATATATATATATATATATATATATATATATATATATATATATATATATATATATATATATATATATATATATATATATATATATATATATATATATATATATATATAATTAATTGTCATACTCTTACCATACTTATTGTTTAAAAAAAGTATTATTATATATTAGATGTATTAATTTATATATATATATATATATATTTATATATATATATATATATATATATATATATATATATATATATATATATATATATATATATATATATATATATATATATATATATATATATATATATATATATATATATATATATATATATATATATATATATATATATATATATATATATATATATATATATATATATATATATATATATATATATATATATATATATATATATATATATATATATATATATATATATATATATATATATATATATATATATATATATATATATATATATATATATATATATATATATATATATATATATATATATATATATATACATATATGTTAAATCTAAGGTTTTCGCGAGTACAAAATATGTTATTATTAAGTATTTTGAGGATAACCCGCCCATTATTGCGTTTTGTTTGGCTTCTAGTGACTCTTGTACTTAACGGTATATTGTTTACAGGTGGATTATCAGTTTTCGGCTTACTAAGAATTTTACTAATATTTTTAATGTGACTATAGTTTGAAATATCGGTAGTTTGATTACTATGGTTTTTAAAAATGTTGTTTTCAAGTACACTTGTCCATGCGGTCGGGATTCGAATGCTATCGTCCCTGCGGGACGTCATGGACGTCATATCGTCCATGACGTCATTGGGGAAACCCACCCCTCCACTAACACTTGACGCGGCTTCCTTTCAAACTTTCACTTGGTAGTAAGCTTTCGACTCGAACGGACGTGCGTGCACTATCCCTCGAGACGAAAATTTATTAACAAGGCGCCTTTAGAAAATGTCTGATGTGATTCAGACGAAACGTCGGCAGACGACTGATTCTCTCGGGAATCATAATTTGACGCGTGTTATCCCCAAAATACTTAATAATAACATATATATATATATATATATATATATATATATATATATATATATATATATATATATATATATATATATATATATATATATATATATATATATATATATATATATATATATATATATATATATATATATATATATATATATATATATATATATATATATATATATATATATATATATATATATATATATATATATATATATATATATATATATATATATATATATATATATATATATATATAATATTTTATGTATTTACATCTAAATAAAATTTACCATTATTATTTATTATATATTAAATATAGACTCAATAATTTATATGGGTCGATGGCAGAGCGGTTAGTGCGCTGGGCTAGTAATCCAGTGGTCGCAAATTCGAATCCTGCCTCGACCGATTTCGTTCACCTATAGCACAAGCATTTATGCTTATTTTAGGGAACGTAGGAAGATGTATATGTACTTGTTTAACAAGGACATATTCATTTTTTATTAAAAAAAAATTATTATAGACCCAGCAGAATCATATATTCTGTAAGTTGTTTATTTTAATATTTATTTTATTTTATTGGGGATATACACAGATGAACAGGTTACATTCATTAAAATATATAAGAGAAGAAAAATATATTTAAAGAAATTATGATTAAAAGATGGCTAAGGATAGTGGGATAGGAAAGTGACGGGGAATGTCAGAGGATAACTAAAAGAGGGAGAGCAAATTAAGTTGTACAGTAATATATACCTGTAGTACAGTAATATATGTATAATATACCTGTAGTTATACCTGTAGCAAACAGAAAATGTGTAATATTCTTTTATTACATGAGGCAAAATTATATTTCTTATTTTAGTTTTAAAATAAAAAATATCGTTATTTCAACCGGTTTCTGAAAATGACAAGTCATAGTCATCTGGGGGGGCAAGCCTGGTCAACAGGCGGAATCAAAACCATCCATGTTAACCCATATCATGGATATGGGTTATCTTATGGATAAAGTTCTATAATATCTTTACAAATTATACAACTCCATATTATAATTATTATATTCATGAGGGTTTTGATTACACCTTATTTATTTTATGACGGGACTTGTCCCCTGGTGTTTATTAGAAAATGAATTTGTTTAGGTTTTGTTTTTCAAACTTAAAGTACATCTCTGCTTGAAAAACAAAATAATAAGAAAACGTTTTACTCATCAAAATCGATCAAGGATTCGATTTCATGTCGCGTGCGCACAAATTGTTGTTATTTCAAGTCGCATGCGTTATACAAAGTGTTATTATTTCGTGTCGCGTGCGTCACAGTTGTCGCCAAATATCTTGAGCCAAAGTTATTACTTCTATAATTTTATGAACTTTATAGATGTTTCCATGAATTTATTATAAATTTTCTACTGCATAATTTAATTGAAAAAAAAAATACATAGAAAAATAATTACTATTGGTACATACATGACATTGAATGTTACAATTAGATTCAATGTTTACTTCGAGAAAAGTTGTTATTTAAAAAAATGTTATAGAAAATATACATTAAAAATACAGATGCAATGAAAAAACATATTACATTAATCGATGTAGAAAAACTAAGTTACTCAGTGACAATTTTCAAAAACATAGTTCACGTAATTGTTTAAAGCGATTAAATTGGTTAGGTTATTGTTGGGTCACAGTCTGTCACAGATAACTCATTTGAACAAATTCATAGAATTCTATTGAAATAAAATCTAAATTCTTTATTATTTGTGGATAATTTACGTAGTAGAATTCCATTTTAAAATTATATTAAAATTAAAACAATTTGTTTTAAATTCTACGTCTATTTGTTATTCGTCGATAGCTATTTCGCCTTGCTAGGGCATAGTTGAAGATGCCCTAGCAAGGCGAAATAGCTATCGACGAATAACAAATAGACGTAGAATTTAAAACAAATTGTTTTAATTTTAATATAATTTTAAAATTATGTTTAATCATGCTGGTCGATACATTAATATATTGAAAATATTTTAGCAGGTAGAAATTACTATCCACGGAGTTCCATTATCGTTTGTTTTGCACCATAAACCTACGCATATGTACCTATAAGAAATATAATATTTTGAACGCGTCTATATATGTTAAAAACGATTTATCTTCTTTTTACTGCACCAATAAAACATTGTTCATCAGTAAGATTAATCATTTCGGAAGAGTAGATAAAATATTTACCGTATTACTCGTAAGGATCCAGCTTTTTTCTTTTTAGACATGGCGCACACCAATAATAAATCGGTGAAAAGTAGAGCTCTGATTTCCAACTGAAACAAAATAATAGGATTCATCACTATCTGTGATCATATTTTTGTATGCACAATTTATATATTATTTGCACATTATTTATGATGCTAAATTTGCCATTCGTAACGCCATATCTTAGTGCCAACCTTGACGTATGCAAGTGAAACATGGACATGGCAGAAGTCACACGAAAGCAGAATGCAGTTGAAACGAGATCGATAAGAAGAGTCTGTAATAGGACGATGTATGACAGGGTCAGAAATGAGGACATAAGGAAATAATGTAAGATAAAGAAATATATCATTAATAGAATGAAAGTGAACACAATGAGATGGTTTAGCCACATAGGGGGAATGAATGAGGAACGCCTGACGAAGAAAATATAGCTTGCGGACAGGAATGGAATGAGTGGTCGGGGCCGCCCAAGAAAGGGATGGCACGTCCATGTGAACGGTATTTTGAAAGACGGAACCGTGAACAACAGACGAACATGTATAAGACAATGTATAAATGTCTACAAGGCGATGCATGTGTGTCAAGATAGAAATAAGTGGGACATGGCGTGATGGTATGTATGTAAAAGTAAGAAACTTGATTACATTAATTGACAAAATTATACCCAGCGATGCAAGGGTCATAATCTTATGTCTTGTAGGTGTCTGAAAAAAAGGCTGAGAATGTCTAATTCGTTTTGTTTTGAAATAAACATAATTAATGAACTCAAATGAATCCGAATAAACAACTTAAATAGAAGTTATTTTGAACTAAAATATATAAAAACATTCACATGCAAATAAATTTCGCAATGCTAATAAGACTTATAAAAAACTTACAATTAAAAATACGCAAGTGCGTGGTGGACATAATATAACAGAATACATAACTGCATATTTTTTATGATTATTGTGCGATAAAGGATAATTAATTCGCACACTTGCCATTATAACAATAAAAAAATTGACATTAAAGTAAACATATTGTCTCGTATAGTCTCAACTAGCCGGTCGATGGCAGGACAGCACTGCCGAAACATGTCGCATCGTGACTCAAAATACAGTGGTTTAGGGCAAAATTCACATGCCAAAACGGTTAAACATATTGTATTTGTAATTTGGTTTGATATATTATAATATCAAACATAATTTGTTTGGATATCAATAAGAGTGTTTATATAACAGGAAAACTGTCAAAAATTTCGTCGCACTCAAATATATTAAATAATGACATTCCTGTCTCTCCGAACGTAACAACAATTATCTCTCAAGGTCTATAATTATAATTAGGTCTATATTTATATAATAATTATGTCTAATTATAGCTACTCAAAGACACGATACCTAATTCTTCGTTAATATTTTTTAATATCATTGAACATTACTCGAATATATATAAATAGAGTAATAGAACAGATCATAACAATTAATAAAATGATAAAAATTTATGTGATTCATCTTTTCATTCAAATTCTCTAGCAACATGTATTTTAAAGTGTGTAAAAATGGCGCATGCCAAGATTTACCTTTCCGTCTTTATAGTCCTTGAATTTCACATCTCCTTCTAGAACCAGAGAGCGATAGTACGTCATACCAAGCCCTGGTATCTTTTCGTTGAGTCGTAGATCGCTATGTACCTTCACATATGCCTCAATATCTTCATCTCGAGTCTCCTGAAGAAAACAAATAATGTTGAGGATAATTAGTACAATTTTTATGCTATCGTTGCAAAGGAAGTTAAATAGTTATCTGTAAACATCATTCATTTGAATAAGAAGTAATGGTGAAATTGGTATGGTTCTTAATGTAACCATTCATCATCATCAGTATTGTCTTCCTCAATGGCCATGATTTTGTGTATTGTAGTCCTCCATTTCTCCCGATACACCGCGGTGGTCATTGCTCCAACCACTGATATACCTGTTGCAGTCCTAATCTGATCCGTCCATCTTGTGGCGAATCTCTTCCCCTTCTACCTTCAACCCCACCAACGACAACTAGCATTTCAAGGCTATTCTCAGCGCATCTGGCGAAATGTCAAAAAAGAAAAATGAAGAAGGCGCTTGAAACATATGGCGGACAATCTGTCCTCTATTTTGAGCTAATTTATTATGGATATATTTGTCCTTTTTGCCGTCCAGAGAATTTGAAGCATACGTCTCCAGCACCACATTTCATTGGTGTCGATTCTTAGCCTGTCGCTGGGTGTGATTCTTTTTTCTTAACTTGAATATTTTTCTTAACTTGAATATCTAACTTGAATATTTTTTAAAGGTTGCATATACGCAAACATTGGATATTTTTGCCTGTCAAGAGTCAAATGATATTTTTTTGACAAATTCTTAACATCTCAATAGAGACGAAGTTGGAATATTGTAGGAGAACCAGGAACTCAAGGCACCTACAGGGCTTACGACCTGTCATCAGCTGGTTTACGTGATCACTTATGCGCTTGCGTATAGTTCACCAATTATGCAGTCTTATTGAGTTCCTTTATCAATGTAATTTTTGAAATTTCTATATATTTTAATAATGAGTTACAGATCGTTTGAAAGGACATTTTTGTACTATTGCTATCTATGAACCCTTTTTTAACTGTTGCGCAAGTTGTGTAACAATTGGTGAACGTTGCGCAAGTGCATAAAATGATCACGTAGGCCAGACGATGACAGTTCGTAATTCCTGTAGGTGCCTTGAGCTCCTGGTTCTTCTATAATATTCCAACTTCGTCTCTATTGAGATGTTAAAAATTTGGCATAAAAAATATAATCTAACTATTATATAGTTAAGAAATACTCCATTTTTTCTGATAACACATGATTTCTATCATCATATTTATGTTTAAATTATTATGTATTTACAAATCTTTTTATACGATTTTCTTTGGTCAAAATATCTCACTGCATCTATTGGAATAAAATAGAATTTTCCGTTTTAAAGTAAACAAGTATAAGACGTACAAAAAAAATAGAATAACATACCACTGCATCGTAAGACTCGATGTTATCTATAAGA
Source organism: Molanna angustata (assembly GCA_963576475.1). NCBI lineage: Eukaryota > Metazoa > Arthropoda > Insecta > Trichoptera > Molannidae > Molanna > Molanna angustata. Next base: position 31,423,548 of record OY754966.1, read on the forward strand.
GTGTCCACGACTTCCCTATCTTCAATGAATTGAATTCTGCAATTGATGTCGAACACAAATCTCCGGCTGTGTCTGTACATGGTTATAAGAGTAGTTCTTTCCGGTTCGTATTCCGTGTCTTCATAGATTTTGCTCAGAAGCAATGTGTACTTGGTCAGACGTTGCATGGGCTTGACCAAGATGTCAGTAAGCCTCAATCTAAACAAGTAGTTAAATAAAATTGAGGACAACATTTTCAAATTTTCAAAATCGATCTTAAAACGAAACAAATACGATCTTAAAACGCCTTAATATTATGCTACATGTATAGCATTCAAATTTCAAGTTCAAGGGGGCAAGTCATGAATTTGATAACAGTGAAATTAAGATCAGCTTCAGAATTTAGCAATCTTTGAGGCTAAATTATTTTAATAATAATATTAATTTATACAACAATTAATGAAAATTTCATACTAAACATTGATATTTACAATTTTTCGTGATTAAATGTAGAGAAAGATAAAGATTGGATAAAAATTGAGTACTGATTTATACATTTTTAATATTAAGGCAAGGTAAGAACGCATTAAGCACGTGTCATGAGTAGCCACCCTGGTCCAACCAGCGAAATCAAAACCCTCACGATTACCCATATCATGGATATAATTATTATAGTATGGAGTTCTATAATATCTTTAGATTCAATATGATAATTATATACATGATATGGGTAATCACGAGGGTTTTAATTTCGCCGGTTGGACCAGACTTGCCCCCTAGTATTGATGAATATATTTTTTCAGATGAATTTTGATTGTCGATAGACAAATTGTCGCATTAATTTGTCGAAAAGTTGTACCTACACATAATAAATTACGAATTAATATTTTTTTTTACGAATTAATATTAAGATTTTTGCCGGTTGGACCAGACTTGCCCCCCAGGATTGAAATTATTCAATTTAATCAAATGAATCAATTTGGAGGTTTTTACGTTCATTAAAAGTTTCAGAGATCGATACAACGAAGTTAAATTTAAAAAAAAAATCAAACGTTTGTCGTAAGAGAATTGGTCACTGTCTATTAATTTTAAGTCATTTAAATAAAATAAAAATAGTTGATAGCGATGTACATATGTGAATGCAATACCGACATAGAAACGTAGGATCATCGGTTATTTTCGTGCCCAATCCAGACTTCTGGTAATCTTTACAACGAATTTAGTGAAACCTCTAGACCTTTTAATGTTGCTCACCTCCTGGCTCTCAAAAAAATTAATGTGTATCCTAAGCTAATACAATTTATTGTCCAAGATGATATCCATCTGTATTATTATTACGTATACCTTTTGATATTTTATGTTTATTTTTAATGTTAAGTGACTTTCATTTATTTGTTACTTTTCATTTTTTTGTGTATGTTTAGTTTATGTTTAAGTTTGAGTGTTCTATGAATATAATTATGGCACAAATCATACAATATTGTGTGAATTGCCTAATAAAATAAAAAAATGATCGGGAAGTAAGTTAAAAAACGAATACCAGTAAAGACAGAATAAAATTAAAATGTTAAATTTATATTTAATTTTAAATCGAATTTTGTACGTAATTATAACAAATCACACATAAAAATAGATCAAAAAGAGATAAGAAAAAAAATCACAAAGAAAAATAAATATACAATTGCTTATGACAAAATTCAATATTTATTATTAAATGTAGGCATACCTAATTACTATTGAAATCATTGAACCAATATTCACAAAAAGAAAAGATAATTAATGATCGCAAATATATTGTAATTCACTTGATTATTAAAATTTTACAATGGCACACAGAAGCAATACGATCATTTGTTAAAGTATTTTTTATTAAATATTTTTTTACCTTTTGCATTCCTTTTGAGCTTCGCACCAAGCTAAATACGCAGCATAAAGAGAACTTTCTTCTACACAGGTGCGACAGTACATTTGAATACTCTTCTGGGCTTCCACGTATGTTATATATGGCTTAAATATTCGCCTGAATTCCAAAAAACCGTCGTACATAAGTTGAGTATTAAACCTTAAATAAATAGAATATTATCAACTATTGTTTTTCAACATGTAAAATAAGTTTGATAAGCATTTCCCGTATTATTACTTGAACATTTAATATAAATTTATTTAAAAACAAAAAATAATGTATCAAAACGCTTAAGACTTACTTTTCTTTTCTGGCCATGGCATCCGATAGCATAGGGTAAATTGTTGTTACCCAAAAATTCAAGTTTGCATTCAAAACGTCTGCGATGTTTGAAAATAGTTTTTCTAGATTCACTTCTTTCATAACGTTTTCTGTTTGAACGGATAAAGCTACCGATTGGAACAGCTATAAAACAGAAATATAAGTTACACAAAGAAAAAAAAAATATTTGACTCATGTTTAATGATTTGCCAGAATGTGCGAAGGAAGCACCTGGTCATGCCGATTTTCGTCTAGTTATTGAATACATAAAGGAAGAGTTTTATTTAGATGTTCCGTTCCTTTGTTTTTTGTGTCTTTGATGTACATACCTAATAGGTATTCCAATATACATAGTATGTATATTGGAATATTTTTTTGTATGTCATACTATGTAAACTTGTTTATATTCTTTCGGTTTACTCAAGATTTAAAAAGATACTCATTTTTTACATCTAAATAAAATATACATACATACAATACAGACAATATTTCATAATTTATATTGTACTAAAGTTTTTATTTTCTTTATAAATTATCTCTATTTATTAAACATCAATATGTAATTAATTAATATATAGGAATTGTCATTTTATTTCCACCATTTCTATTTTTGATTATTTGTTTGTATGTATTTAATATATATTTAAGTTTTTTTTATTTAATAGGTAAAAAGCATTTAAGAAGTATAAAATAATATTTATATTGATATGAACAAAATTATTATTTAAATTTTCTAAGTGAATAATATAGAGTAGAAATAATGTAATAATTACAAATATATATTTAAAGCCTTAGAAAAAAGATGGCATGACCTACATGTAATTCAGTCATCAATATTCTGAAAAAGGAAATGTTACAAGACGAAAATTTATGAGACGGTGCACGAATGTCGATGAAGCGATGGATGCGCGTCAAGATACAAAAATGTGGCGTTCTGCTTTTTATACATACTTCGCGAGGGACATGAAATAAGTTAGCTGTATGTCATCCTAGTTGGATTCCCATTAGAAGTGAATTTTATAAAAAAATATTTTTTCGCAATTTTTGCTTCTCTAGGGAGGATAATCGTAAAAAATGGCATTTGAATTTATTTTTTTATAATCTCTTTATTTTTTTTTCAAATTAAGCATAGGTATGATTTTGCTATACATAGGTGAACGGAATCGGTCGTGGCAGGATTCGGACTTGCGACCATTGGATGACTAACCCAGCGGTCTAACCGCTCTGCCATCACCAAATATATTTTCATTAATAATGTAATTATTGAATTATATGAATAAAATCAATATATATTTTATTTTTTTATTTATATATTGTGTCTCGAGCAACTAACAGGTACTATGTCAAATATTAATTTAACACGCACCCAATATCAAGTTGCCACATTCTGGAGACTTGCAATATTAATCGTCTCACAGATCCAGACTGAAAACACAATTAAAAACTGTGTCTCCACCGGGTATTGGATCCAGGACCTTTGGATCAGCAGCCAGATACCTAACCAACTGAGCCACGAACGCCGACAATTTCATTTATTCATGCTGCGTTTTTAATAGGTGATCCAATGACAACCAGATTGACAAAACAAAGCGAAATATATGTTTATGTGTTATACGGTTATTTGTAATATGACCTATCTTGTATTACCCATCTCTAAACGTGTTCGCTTTGATCATTTTATCAAACTTTGTGCGTAATTTTGCTCATAAATATACGAATTGAATTGACAACCAGCGCTGTCAGCGTCCATGCAATATTAATTTACCAGGTACGTTGTTATATTCAACTCAATTACCGATTCATACCAAAAATGTCCACTATAGAAGTGGACAGTTTATATTGTCCGGCATGAGGGTCGTCAAATATCTAAATGGAAAAGTTTAGAATATGCCTTTATCCAGCAGTGTATCAAAGTGTAGTGTAACATGGCTGATACGAAGAAGACCAAAACTGTAACTTTATTTCCTTATAATAAAAAACGGAGCTGTATTTTTTTTTGTAAACAGCTGACAATGCTTGAATTCAGTTTCAGTTTCAAAGTATATTTATTTGTTCTTTTCATCATGGACTTTCTCGTCTTAAATGAAATAAAAAATATTAGTCCATTTTTTATATTTGAGTTAAGAAATAAAAAACAAAAATTAAATATCATTTACAACCCCAATTATATCATCCATCTATTAAAATGCCTACATAATTTCTTAATCTTTTCAACAAATTAAGTAAAATACAATAATAGCGTATTTACTAGCGATCTTAATTCTGTTTTATTTAAACAAATTTCATGCAATTTTCATTTATTTAAAAAAAATAAATATAACTTTCGTGATAATTAATATCTCAGTTTTTCTATTGAACTACTAAAGAAACCTTTTATGTAGGTAAATAAATATTCTATTTTTATTAATATTATTGCGAAATAACTTCAGCGCATTAAACAGGTATCGCGATGAATTATGATTTACTGCGTTCATTAAATAAAGCTGTATTCGTTTATATAATAAATTAAAATACTTACCTCGACGACAGTTTTCATGTGGCTTATGTAAGAAGCTTCGGTGGTTATTAATTCAAAGATTGTACGCTGCCTTTTCACTTCTTTGTGAGTGAATCCTAAAAAAATATGAAACAATATTTTTTAAATTACTATAACAATTCGTTTCATGATAATGCTCGTAATATTTCTTAATGGATTCAGAAGAGGTTGGATAAATTAACCATCAACCTTATGCGATAGAAATTTTTTAATACAAGTCAATTAATGGAAAATGGCGAATGTAACTCGAGCACAGCGCAATGATTACGTGAATCTAGCAGGTGGTTGATTTTCCAAAAATATTTCATAACTAATTGACAGGCAAATTATAATTTGCGTAATAAATTCTTATAAATTAATTATTCCCATTTTAAAACACGCGTTCATAAATTTATGATATATATATATATATATATATGTCATCGTACCTACAATACATAATACTATACATTTCTTGTATAATAATTAAAAATTTTTGATTAATGTACTAAGTAATAATTACGATATAATATGTCTTACAGAAACTTGGCTTGATGAAGATTTTTTTGATACTAGATATAATGTCTTCAGAAGGGATCGAGATTATAAAGATACAGGTCAAAAGCTCGGCGGTGCAGTGGTGTGCTTATTGCTGTGAAATCGAACCTGTCGCTAAACTGAATAGTGAACGGTAAGGATATTTGGGTTGGAATTCAGTCATACAGTAAGTCTAGTATAAACGTATGCTGTGTATATTTGCCACAGGGTAATAAACTATATTAAAATGTTGTCTAATTTTAAATAATCCTGACGACACGTTTATATTGACTGGAGATTACCTAATTCACATGGGAGATAAGAGTTACTCCAATGCATGTATCTATAATCTCCCTGTAACTATGGCCCAGTATTTCAGTCGGCCCTTAGGAGTTTAACTCAAGTTTAACAAAAATATTGCGTATTTCAGTACCTAATCTTCCCTTAAATACGTCACTAAACATTAATACAATAAAAACACTATATTTTACATACATTCGTCCTCACCTGGAATTCTGTACGCCAATATGGAACCCTCATTACAAAGTCTACATCAATCAAATAGAAAATATTCAAAAAACCTTTTTCACTGCGTAAGAGGGTACCGATTGGTGTAAAGGACAAAATACCACTAGAATCCCATGGTGTATATGAGATACCATGTGGATCGTGCGACATGTCTTATGTGGGAAAAAGCAACAGAAAGATATCTGCTAGAGTTGCGGAACACAGGGTTGATATGAACAATAAAAAGATAACATCGTCGCTCGTCCAACATACACTAGAAGAGGGCCACAGTATAAACTTCAATAATGCGCGAGTAATAGCAAATATCCAAAACGAAACAGCAAGGACTTTTAGAGAGGCAATAGAAATTTACAAAAGGATTAACATACTTAACAATAGAGATGATAGTATTAGCCTTCCACCTGCATGGAAAAACATTTTATTTAACAGTAGGTTTCATAACAAAAATAAAAATAATAAAATAACAGTTAATAATACATCATGCAAAACAAATATTCAGCCCACTTATTCAAATACAATAGACACGATGCGCGTCACGCGTAGCAAAGCTTTATTATCGAGACAAACAATGGCCGATAACGGTACATGCAGCACTAGCGGTGCGGGCGACGGTAATACGCATCTCCTACGGCCACACGATTAGACTTTGGCTCGTCACGCTTCACTTGGTGCTAGGTTCCCGGCTCGTACGGACGTGCTCGCACTATCACACGAGACGGAAATCTACCAACAAGGCCCTGAAGATGCCTGATGAGATTCAGGCGAAACGTCGGTTGACAACTGATCCTCTTGAGGATCAGAATCTGACGCAGGTTATCCCCAAAGAAATCTTTACTAACATTTCTAACACCCGTGAAAACCTTTCATATAACATATATATATATATATATATATATATATATATATATATATATATATATATATATATATATATATATATATATATATATATATATATATATATATATATATATATATATATATATATATATATATATATATATATATATATATATATATATATATATATATATATATATATATATATATATATATATATATATATATATATATATATATATGTTATATTTGATGTTTTCACGGGTGAAATATGTTATAAATATGAAATATATATATATATATATATATATATATATATATATATATATATATATATATATATATATATATATATATATATATATATATATATATATATATATATATATATATATATATATATATATATATATATATATATATATATATATATATATATATATATATATATATATATATATATATATATATATATATATATATATATATATATATATATATATATATATATATATATATATATATATATATATATATATATATATATATATATATATATATATATGTTATATTTGATGTTTTCACGGGTTCATATATGTTATATGAAAGGTTTTCACGGGTGTTAGAAATGTTAGTAAAGATTTCTTTGGGGATAACCTGCGTCAGATTCTGATCCTCAAGAGGATCAGTTGTCAACCGACGTTTCGCCTGAATCTCATCAGGCATCTTCAGGGCCTTGTTGGTAGATTTCCGTCTCGTGTGATAGTGCGAGCACGTCCGTACGAGCCGGGAACCTAGCACCAAGTGAAGCGTGACGAGCCAAAGTCTAATCGTGTGGCCGTAGGAGATGCGTATTACCGTCGCCCGCACCGCTAGTGCTGCATGTACCGTTATCGGCCATTGTTTGTCTCGATAATAAAGCTTTGCTACGCGTGACGCGCATCGTGTCTATTGTATTTGAATAAGTGGGCTGAATATTTGTTTTGCATGATGTATTATTAACTGTTATTTTATTATTTTTATTTTTGTTATGAAACCTACTGTTAAATAAAATGTTTTTCCATGCAGGTGGAAGGCTAATACTATCATCTCTATTGTTAAGTATGTTAATCCTTTTGTAAATTTCTATTGCCTCTCTAAAAGTCCTTGCTGTTTCGTTTTGGATATTTGCTATTACTCGCGCATTATTGAAGTTTATACTGTGGCCCTCTTCTAGTGTATGTTGGACGAGCGACGATGTTATCTTTTTATTGTTCATATCAACCCTGTGTTCCGCAACTCTAGCAGATATCTTTCTGTTGCTTTTTCCCACATAAGACATGTCGCACGATCCACATGGTATCTCATATACACCATGGGATTCTAGTGGTATTTTGTCCTTTACACCAATCGGTACCCTCTTACGCAGTGAAAAAGGTTTTTTGAATATTTTCTATTTGATTGATGTAGACTTTGTAATGAGGGTTCCATATTGGCGTACAGAATTCCAGGTGAGGACGAATGTATGTAAAATATAGTGTTTTTATTGTATTAATGTTTAGTGACGTATTTAAGGGAAGATTAGGTACTGAAATACGCAATATTTTTGTTAAACTTGAGTTAAACTCCTAAGGGCCGACTGAAATACTGGGCCATAGTTACAGGGAGATTATAGATACATGCATTGGAGTAACTCTTATCTCCCATGTGAATTAGGTAATCTCCAGTCAATATAAACGTGTCGTCAGGATTATTTAAAATTAGATTAGAAGTGTTATCAAAAAATAGGCTCAACATTTTAATATAGTTTATTACCCTGTGGCAAATATACACAGCATACGTTTATACTAGACTTACTGTATGACTGAATTCCAACCCAAATATCCTTACCGTTCACTATTCAGTTTAGCGACAGGTTCGATTTCACAGCAATAAGCACACCACTGCACCGCCGAGCTTTTGACCTGTATCTTTATAATCTCGATCCCTTCTGAAGACATTATATCTAGTATCAAAAAAATCTTCATCAAGCCAAGTTTCTGTAAGACATATTATATCGTAATTATTACTTAGTACATTAATCAAAATTTTTTAATTATTATACAAGAATACTTAGTACATTAATCAAAATTTTTTAATTATTATACAAGAAATGTATAGTATTATGTATTGTAGGTACGATGACATATATATATATATATATATATATATATATATATATATATATATATATATATATATATATATTATATATATATATATATATATATATATATATATATATATATATATATATATATATATATATGTTATAATATTTTTATCTCGGTTTTCCCGTGTCAGTAGGTCTTGACTAAGACCATTTGTCTTCCGACGTTTCGCCTGAATATCACCAGGCATTTTCAAGGACTTAACGAAAAGCACGCGCACGACACACGTCTACTCACACTGAAAGCTCACCGTCAAGTGAGTAGACGTGTGTCGCGCGCGTGCTTTTCGTTAAGTCCTTGAAAATGCCTGGTGATATTCAGGCGAAACGTCGGAAGACAAATGGTCTAAGTCAAGATATATATATATATATATATATATATATATATATATATATATATATATATATATATATATATATATATATATATATATATATATATATATATATATATATATATATATATATATATATATATATATATATATATATATATATATATATATATATATATATATATATATATATATATATATATATATATATATATATATATATATATATATATATATATATATATATATATATATATAAATATATATATATATATATATATATATATATATATATATATATATATATATATATATATATATATATATATATATATATATATATATATATATATATATATATATATATATATATATATATATATATATATATATATATATATATATATATATATATATATATATATATATATATATATATATATATTTCATATTTATAACATATTTCACCCGTGAAAACATCAAATA